>QGSO01000252.1:357732-522732 GCA_011037825.1 Carya cathayensis | reverse complement strand
ACTAGCTGATTACTTAGAACGATGTATCACCACTTCATCTCAAGCATATTATTTTAATAACTCTGTTGTTTGTGAATTTGATTTACCTTTTGTTAGTGAAAAATTTCTCCACTATGTATTTGCCTTGGGAGCCTTGCAGCAGGTTACATCAATTAACAATGAAGTGGGGAGGCTAGAGCTGATGGTAGCAAAGTCCGATTCTATAATCTCTAAAGAAAAGATGCAACAAACTACAACTCCAGAGTTGAAACAATTACTTAAGCATCTTCGCTATGCATTCTTGGGTATTAGTTACACCTTTCCAGTGATTGTTGTTGCATTACTCACATTTGAAGAAGAGAAAAAGTTACTACGTGTGTTACGGGAGCATAGAACAGCCTTGGGATGGAATATTTTCGACATAAAGGGTATAAGTCCCTCCATTTGCATGCACAAGATTTTAATGGAATAACTTTACAAACCGTCGATTGAGCACCAGAGAAGATTAAATTCAACAATGAAAGAAGTCGTGAAAGCTGAAATTTTGAAACTCTTCAATACTGTAATTATCTATGCTATTATTTCAGATAGCTCATGGGTAAGTCCAGTGTAGTTTATACCAAAAAATGGTGGAATGACGGTGGTGAAAAACGACAACAATGAGTTTATTCTTACAAGAACAATCACGGGTTGGCGTGCATATATAGATTATCGCAAGTTGAACAAGACAACAAGGAATGATCATTTTCTACTTCCTTTCATTAATCAAATGTTGGATTGATTGGCTGGAAATTCTTACTATTACTTCTTAGATGGTTATTCAGGGTATAACTAGATTGTCATAGCCCCCTGAAGATCAGGAGAAAACTACATTCACATGCCCCCATGGAAAATTTACTTTAAAGAGGATGCCCTTATGATTGTGCAATGCCCTAGTGCATTTCAACGTTGCATGATGGATCTTTTTTGATATGGTGGAAGATATAATGAAAATTTTCATGGAGGAATTTTCAGTTTTTGGCACATCTTTTGATTATTGTTTGCATAATTTAGCTCTTGTTTTGTAGAGATATAAAGATAAAAATCTAGTCTCAAACTGAGAGAAGTGTCATTTCATGGTTTAAAAAAGGATCGTGCTTGGCCATAGAGTGTCATCTAAAGGAATTGATGTGACGCCCCCAACTCTCACGTACGGAAATGTGAGAATCGAGGCGTCAAGATGATGACAACACGGGTCACGCACTCCAACAACAAGTGCTAAGTGTGTGCACATGCAACACGTGCAAGACAAAGATGAAGCAGATAAGTTGAAGTCAATCAACTAAGTACCAGAATTGTTAAATATAAATTCACTTAAATACAAGCGTTTAAAAAAGTAATACAGTTATCCAGTGAAAACATAAATAAACTAAAATATAATATACAAAAGGGGAAACAAATTTCATCCCACGAGAAAGTGATCCCCAATCACTCCTCTGGCGGAGTTGAATCCTCAGGCTCTAGTTCATCATCTACATCAAAATCTATAATACCATGAAATGGTATCACAGGGTGTCGATACCATGAGATTGCGGGTCTCAACAAGTAATAAACTACCAAATATTCAATTATAAATAGTATGCACCATGATCTCCCCTAAGGATCATCTACACACTCTGGCTCCCTTTGCCACACTACGGGTAACGAACGTGTGTGTGATTTTGTAATGAGCGATACTCAATTCCGCTCCCAGCACGTTAGGGGCCAAGCATCCTCTAACCCCCGCCAGTGGAGGGGCCACAGAGTTGGCACTAGAGCGTTACAATCTTGTCCAATCCAAGGGTGACCCAGGGGATGTCACTTAGTAAATTATGTTCCCGAGTGACCAAAGGAGCTCCATTGAGATAATGTCTCATCTCGGCTTGGGGTCATGATACACATGCACCCAAAAATCATCTTACACATGAAAACCCAGTTTTCATTTATTCACATGGAAATGCATGCCATAATACAATAAATAACATGACACAATGCTCAACAGACAACAACCCAACATAATCCAGTTTCATAACAACTCCATCCTCCAATCCAGCCGACCCCCAAACTCCTGGAACTCAATGGCAAAACCAACCAAATCACAAAAGATTGTTAGTGCAAAATATATTTAAATCTCAAAAAAATTTTTTGAAAAATTACTTACAGCGCTTAAAGGCAATATCTGAAAGATCAAGCACCCGAACACCGGTTTTAACACCAAAAGCGAGCTCAAATCAAAATCACCAAAAATTACAATTTTTAGGACTGAAAATGAGTTTTGAAAACAAGGAAATTTAAAAGGGAAATTTCTAGGAAAAATAACTAATTTACAAGAGATAAAATGGAGGGGATGATGGTTGGAAAAGTGAGGCTCACGACAGGAACCAAAAATAAAGCAAAAATCCAAAGTGAAGCTCACGGGTTGGGCTAAAAAAAAGACACTAAAGTGGGAAGAAGTGCTAGAAATGTTAGGGTTTAATCACAAGCTTGAATCACAAAAATACTAAGGGAAAATAAGAGAGGAAATCAAGCATGAAGAGCTCATGGATTCACCTGAAAAAAGGAGAAAAACATATGAAAATAAATGCAAGAGAAATGAAAGGAAGGCTCGATTCTACAGCAAGTGATGCGATAACCCGCTCCTTCTTTCTTATTTAATTATGAGCTTCGATCTATATGTCGAGTCTCAATGGTGTGTTTTAAAATATATCAAGCGGATTTCAAAGTAAGATAGATATTTTTAACTTTACGAGTATTTTAAATATTTTGAAAATATTTATATGTGATATTTCCAGTATTATTGGATTAAACTTGTTTTTAAATAACACAATTATAATATTTTGATGAGCTCTAAAAATAATATAATTGTGGATAATTATTTAAATTAAATACTTTAAGTCATTTTAAAATATTACGAGATTTAACTTTATGTTTCAAACTCTAAATTAATTTAAATGGTTTTATCATCTTTGAGTAATTAATGAGACTTCATCATTTTAAATAATGATGAAGGAATATTATTTTATAAACTTTACTTTATAAATAATATTCTATTTTAATTACTCTCAATGTTTTATGTTAAATAAAATACTTACGTATTTTCAAATCAATGTTTAAACTCACCATTAGATTGTTTTGTAGATCCCGAAACGAAAGACTTGGATTAAATACCCAAACTCCTAACATTTCTCCCTCACTTTTTCCTTTCCTCTTTCTCTTTCCTCTCCCTCTCTCCCAGCTCGATACACGTCTCTGTCCCTCACCTCCATCATGCAGCTCTTTCCTCTCAGCTGGCGCCACCACCAACTGCCGTACTCCACCTCCACCACTGGTAGCCTCCTTTCCCGCTAGTGCACACCACGGCACACTCTCTCTCTCCTCTCACGGCATCTATAGCTGAAATGGGTAAAAGCCAATCCCTTTCCTCCACGCCGCTATACATGGCAACCATGGCCTCATCGCCGGTCACCAGTTGCCCTTCTCGCTCCAGCTAACATCCCCTCCCATTGGCGAGCTCCCACCTGCTCTCTCTTTCCTCCTAGAGCAACTTGAGCAAAATGGGTTTCACACCCATTTCTCCACCGTAGCACCACCATACACGGCCAACTTGGCCTCTAAGCACCACCAACGAAATCCTCACTCCATGGGTTTCATTTCAATGGTCTCCTTTCCCCCTACCTCTCTCTTTCTCCAATGGGTCACTACACCCACTTACATTCGGTTGCACCACCGTGCACGGCTACCCACAGCTCCTTACCACCACCACCATGTTCCTCTCACCACCATGACCTTCCCTAACCATTTTCATGCCCAACTGAGCTATACACAACCCTCACTCTCCCCACTCTCTCACGGCTTATCCTCCACTTCAAGGCCCGATCCATCGGCGTGAGCCACCATCCAGCAACCAACTCGCCACCACAGCTTCACCACACCTCCCTCAAGCTCTTCCATTCCAAGCCATGATGTCCAGCCCATCCCCACCTCTCTCACGCACTCTCATATCCTCAGATGCACTGTTCACAACGTGATGCCGATGTGCTTTGCCACCTCAAACCATTGCGAGGCCACCTTGAGCCTTTCCAAGACCCCGCCTAGCTATTCTCAAGCCCAAACTGCCACTTTAGGTGGTGGACAGCCACCGTACATGGTTTTAACCGCCACGTATGACTCCTCTAACGTCTTGATTGTGATAGGCAATGAGCAACGCATGAGTTATCCCATCGATGGTATAACCCTCTATCCCTCGTTATTTATATTAAATGTTAGTTAGTTAATAGGTTGTGGACTGTGCTGTTAGTATTGTGGAGTTCACTGCATAGTTGTAAAGTGAAGTGTAGTTGTGAAGTGTTGGGCTTAACTGTCTAATGTACTTTGAAGTATGGGTGTGAGGTGTGCTGTAGTTTTGATGCGGCATACTGTTGTGAAGGGAGTACATGTGGCGTGTGTTCCATGTCGTGTAACTATATATAGTATGGTGTGCGTTGTGATAATAAGTGATATAGCGAAAGGAGTACGCACCATGCGTACTCCATGTTGTGTAGCGATGCACCATGTGACATGCGTCGTAGTGATGTGTATCGTAGTGTGAATGGAAGAGAGTTCACGTGAGTATACTCTGTGCTATGTCGTGATACACCAAACGGTGTATCACGAAGGGTTGGATGGCGTAGCTAAGAAGCATAGAGTGTATGGCGTAGCGTCGGGAACTGTGTAACAATGTCCCGAAGCAGTAATGATGTGGCTTGTAGTCCAAGGTGATGTGTGTCACCTTGTGGATGACTTATGGCTGAGAGTATGTGTGAATTGATGGAAAAATATTAAAGAGTGCAGTGGAAGCATGACGGGGTCGTGACTTGACTCGGGATTAGTCTCGAGTTACGTGACATGACAGAGGTGCATTTATGGATGCAGTCCTCTCCTGTCAAGTGTTGGGATGAACTTGTAAATGGGTCGGGAAGTAAGAAGAGTCCTATCGACTGGGTCTGAGCAAGCTGGTATAGGAGTATGGAGTTTGTTTATATAAGCGCGCGTTCATTGAAATTATAACTTGATCTTAGGCAATAAAAGGGATAAGATACATGTGCCTTTGGTGAGACACATGTGCCGGACAGATTTACCATATGTAATGGGTAATCTGTCCTCAGCATGGTTACACAGTGTTTTAGCTTCAGAGTTGGAACGCATGACTCTGTCAGTCGGAATCATGCGTCGAAATGTGGAAATAGAAGAATGAAATGGAGATCTTAGTGTCTTAACCCTAAGGTGAATCACGGAGGTTCACCTTAAGTAATAAGACCCCAAAGGTTTTAACATAGTAAATAGCACATAAGAGCCCAGAGATTGATGAAAAGTGTTCCAAGTGAGGCATAGTTCTATTTTTAGAATAGTTACTTGTGCATTAGATATAGAATGACATAAGGTTATGTGTATGCATGTAGGTTGCCATCTGAGACGCACACGAATGGATTACATGGATTGAGTATGGCATGAAGTCCAGGTAAGTATTGCGTTCATACTCTTCTAGAGTTTTCTTAAATAAATGAAGAAGAAAATGAATGCTTTTTCTTTAAAACGAAAATGAACGGTTTTCTCTACGAAACATGCTTTACGAAAAAAAGAAAGTGAAGCATAAGTTTTCAAATATAGGTATGTAACGGCCCTCATTGGCAGCCCCTTGTCACTCACCCAAAGTATGTATGTGTATACATGTGGATGGATGCTATAAGTGGTACGTATTGTATGTATGTTCACGAAAGGAAACGAAACGAAGCTTTAAAAGATACAAGAACGAACGTTTTCAAACGATGCAAATGAAAGAAAATTGCTTTTAAAATGACTTTTATGAAAAGAAAGAAAACTATTTTTTTAAAATGACTTTTTATGAATGAAATGAACTGAAGAATTGTAAGAATTGAATGTAAGGACTAAAAGAACTGTAAAGGACTAAATGCACTAAAAATGAAAGAAATGACTGTAAATGAATGAATGGACTGAATGCATGATGTATGAAGATACGTAACGGCCATATGAATGGAAAAGGAAATGGTACCGAATGGAGTGGACTGGGCACCTAGTGCTGCACCCTGATGGAATAGATTCCCAACCCATAGCCACGGGCAAAATCAGGTCCAAAAGACCTCTAACCCCAGCACACTGGGCGCAACAGTATGCAACGGCCAATGAAAATGATAAGAAAAGAATGTATGCATGTATGTTAAGAAAGAATGCATGTATGTATAGAAAAGACATATGCATGAATGTATGTAAGAAAAGATGTATGCATGAATAGACTCTTTAAGAAATGAAGGCAGCGAGGCGTGTGGAACTATTTTAAGAAAGAAAACGTTTTTAAAGAAAAATCCCACCTCGCAACGTTTTTTAAACGAACTGCATGTCTATGCATGGTAAGTATGATATGTATAGAGTGATGAATGCATGACTGAAAACCTACTTTATTATATTTTAACTGTATGAAGTAATGCTTACGAGTCATTGACTCATTTTAGTTTTTATGTGTGCCCTCCTAGGGACATGATGAGCATGACACGCCAGGACTGGCACAGCCCAAGGGGAAGAGCACAAATGCCTAGGCACGATATTTTGTATGAGAGACTTTAATTATGAAAATTAATGTTTTCCGATGGAACCTTTTTAATTAAGAAAACAAGTTTTTACTTATAAACATGAAATCTTTTGTATCCTGGCATGAAATGAAAGAAAATTAAAAATGAACCGTAATTCCCATCTATTTTTATTAAAATTATTTTTTAAAGGACCCACCACAAGGACGAGCGTTACAAGTGAGAAACTGAAAATTAAAGAGATTGAAATGAGGAACAATATTGGATGAAAATGGGGGAAGAAGCTTCGGCACACAGCTTGAAGATGAAGCAGAAATTTCCCCAAGGAAGAAGAAGAGTAGTCGTAGCAGCAGGAGAAAAAGAAAAGAAGAGAAAACAAAAGAAATGAAAAGAAGTATAAGCAAGGAGAAGTAGTAGTGGCAGCCAAAACAGAGGAGAAAAGGAACAAAAATGATGAAGAAAGGAGGCAAGGCGTGCAGCAGAGGAAGAATAAAGAAAGAAGAAGAAAAGCCCTAAGGGCAAGGCATAAAATGGCGCCGTTTTGGGGGGAATAAAGGGCTGGGTTGATGAGCAATGGGTTGGGCCCAAAATCTGAAGGGGTTTGGCCCCAAAAACAAAGAAAAACCCATTATAAACAAGCACAGTAAGAAAATAGAAGTCCAATAAGGTAAAAATGCACAATAAAAATAAATAAAAGCCAAATAAAAATATTACAACTAGATATTAATAAAATAAATTAATCAAAACTCAACAATAAAATAATTTAAACTAGAGTGTAATTTCAATACAAAACAATAATTAATATCGAGAAAGAACATTAAATAAATTTCACAACTTGGAGATCACAAAATAATACCACAAAAATCATGTTAAATTTTAAAACAAGAGAGCCACTAATTATATTAAATAAAATAATCCTTCAATGAAAATACATGTAAATACGGGGTATCACAATTGAGGTTGATCGAGTTAAAATTGTAACCATAGAAAAACTACCACTTTCAAAGAATGTGAAAGAAATCAAAAGCTTTTTGAGACATGCGAGATTTTATAGAAGATTTATAAAGGATTTTTCTAAACTCTCTAAACCTTTATGAAATCTTCTTGAAAAAAATTATGCATTTAACTTTGATAATACTTGTTTGTAGGCCTTTAATTCAATCAAGAAGAAACTAATTTCAGCACTAGCTATGACTGTACTTGATTGAAGTCAACCTTTTGAAATCATGTGTGATGCAAGTGATTTTGCAATTGGAGCAGTGTTAAGACAAATGTGAGAAAAATTGTTCAGGGCCATCTATTACGCAAGCCAGATATTGAATGAAGCTCAATTAAATTACACAAAAACTGAGAAGGAGATGCTTGCTATTGTGTTTGCTTGAGACAAATTTCGATCTTACCTCATGGGTACAAATGTGATAGTGCTCACTGATCATGCAACAATTTGTTATTTGTTTGGCAAGGAGGATGCTACGTCTAGACTGATTCGTTGGATCCTACTTCTTCAAGAATTTGATTTTGAGGTTCAAGATAAGAAAGAAAGCAAAAATTCAGGTGCTGATCATCTCTCTCGGCTAGAGTAAAAGGAATTAAGACTAGATTCAGTGATCTAAGAAGCATTCTTTGATGTGTAGTTGTTTGCATGTGAGATCAAGCTTCCTTGGCATGCAGATTTTGTAAACTACCTAGCTTGTAAAGTATTGCCACTAGATCTCACTTACCACCAACGCAATAAGTTTTTACATGATGTGAAATATTATCTTTGGGATGAGCCTTTATTGTTCAAAAGATGTCTTGATCAAATCATCCGAAGATGTGTGCTAGAAGAAGAGATGCAAGCCATTCTTCATCATTGCCATTCATCATCATATGGAAGACACTTTGGAGCAACACGAATAACAGTTAAGGTACTTCAAAGTGGTTTCTTTTGGCCTTCTATTTTTCGTGATAGTTATACTTCGGTGAAAACTTATGACTGGTGCCAACGTATGAGAAATATTTCAAGGCGTCAGGAGCTACCATTGAAAAATATCTTAGACGTTGAGTTATTTGATGTTTAGGGAATCGATTTTATGGGTCATTTTCCTCCTTTTGGATTTGTTTATATCTTGTTAGTAGTGGATTATGTGTCAAAATGGATGGAAGCAATTGATGCAAAAACAAAAGATGCAAAGGTAGTGCTCAAATTTCTGCATAAGAATATATTCACAAGATTTGGCACTCCACGAGCTATTATTAGTGACGAAGGGACCCACTTCTGCAACAAGTTATTTGACAACCTTCTTTCTAAATATAGTGTGAAGCACAAGATAACACTTGGCTACCATCCTCAAACTAATGGCCAAGTTGAAATTTCAAATCGAGAAATCAATTAACATTCTTGAGAAGACGGTCAACACCAATAGGAAGGATTGGGCAAAAAAGATTGATGATGCTTTGTGAGCATACTGTACAGCTTTTAAAACACCTATCGGGATGTCTCCTTACCGATTAGTATTTGGAAATGTGTGTCATCTCCTTATTTAGTTGAAGCATAGAGCTTATTGGGATGTAAAGAAGTTTAATTTTGATTTGAAGGCAGCAGGGGAAAAGCGATTTCTTCAATTGAATGACATGGACAAGTTCCGGAATGATGCTTATAAAGATGCAAAGATTTACAAAGAACAGACAAAGAAGTGGCATGACAAACAGATTCTTAGGCTTAAGTTTGCATCAGGACAATAGGTTTTACTCTTCCATTTATGACTCAAACCCTTCTTGGGCAAGTTAAAATCAAGATGGACATGTCTTTATAAAATTGACAAAGTTTCCTTTTTTGGAGCAATAGACTTGAAGGATAAGACAGGAAATATATTTAGAGTCAATGGCCAAAGATTGAAGCACTATTATGGAGAACAAGTGGAGAGGAACTGTGTATTTATTCCTCTTGGAGATCCTAATTGATGAAGATTGAAAAGTCTGGCTGTAAACTTTAAAACAAGCGCTTATAAAAGGTAGCCATAGAACTTTCTTTTATTCTTTTGTTTTTATTTTTTTGAATAATTTGAATTTTGATGTAGAATTATTTAGCAAGAATAAAGAGCTGAAAATTACAAACTATAGCTGACAAGAAACTATGGGAGTTCCTTTCATTTCTTCAATCTTTCTCACTTTTGAATTACAATGAAGACATTGTTTAGTTTAAGTTTGGGGGTGTGAACTCCTATAATCATTTTATTTGCTTGATTGTAGTTTATTTTATTTTACTTGTGATTTTATAAGTCTTGAGTTGTTGGTTTCTCTTACCAAGCATGTATTTGAGTATGATTGAATTCTCTATGACTCTTAAATTTGTGATTGAGGATGGGACTGAGAAAAATTTTCAAACATTTCTTTTATGTCAGGCAAAGTTTTATGGGTACTTTGATTTAAATCTTTGTCCTTGAACATAATTGACCACATATTCATTTTTTCTTTATTCCATTTTACTTATAAAGAGAATGAGTTGAATTAACTGGGTTAGGGAAGTTCAATATTGCTTTGCTCTAGAATCCGTTGATGGATCCTTAAGGTAAAATTCTAGTTGATACCAAATATTAGAGAAATTATTTAGGCATTTTGTGTTATGAACGAAAAAGCTTTCCAAGTCATCCTAGTTATCATGTCATTATTGCATGGTGTATTTCCATAGTCAACCCCCTTGTGCCTTATTTTACATAAACCATTATTTGTTCTTTTAACTACATAAACCATTCCCGTTTTAAGCCTGAAAATCATGAATTTACCTTTTACAATTTGAGAAATACTTAAGTGAAAATTTACATTTAATGAGAAAGTTAATTCAAAGAAATTATCAACATTATGTTTGCTGTGTTTGATCAAAGTGTGAAAAGAAAAGAAAAGAAAGTGAACGGCAAAAAACAAAAAAAGCTGAAGTGGTTGAAAATTTGAAAAGGCTACGAGAATCAAGGTGGCTGAATGAAAAAGAAGGGAGGCTAAAAAAAAAGAAGAAAAAAAAGAGGTATTTTTGTTGGGTTTGTCTTTTATTCAGATGTGATTTATCCATCATAGTAGAAAAAAAATAGAGAAAACTCAATAAGTGGAGTGTGGATCACTTTAGATTTTGTTAAATGTATACTTGGTATTACTTCATTGATTACAATAACAATAATGTCACCAGTATGAGCATATAATTGAGAAGGAGTTATTGTTTGAATCCTATGGAATTCTCTTTTATTATTCTTTCCACCAATTATTTTTCAAGTTTAATTTGATTTTTCATATCCATTTCTTTCCTAACCCTCACCCTATGGCCTGTCATTACAACCTGATTAAAAGACTTTTTAATATTTGATTTTGGTGTTTGACTACATTAGTGGAGAGGATTTCTGAAAATTAGACTTATGGGGTTAAGTTCTGATAGAATTCTTCTAGTTTCAATTGTTCTACTTTTATTTGATTTTGCCGGTGGTTTGGAGTTAAATTGACTATATCACATACACACTCAAAGTCTTAGCTTTAGGTTGAAGTAATCTCTTAACTCTTGCTTGACAAATTGCTAATTTTTTTTTATTGATTTTCCTGCTATCTTTGATGTTAAAAGAGTAAGATACTAATATTGAAATCTAAATTCAAATCATGGCTTGGTGAGTAATAATAATTTTCTATAGGGTCTAGTTGATATCATCTGTAGTGGTTTTTTATTTTATTTTTGTTTGAGGAAAACAAAGTTTTAAGTTTGGAGGTGTTTGATGACTTGTATAATTTAATTTATTTTATCACTTTTTTACTTTAAACTTTAGTCTAGTTTTATTTATTTTTGTTGATTTTAGACTTCATTGTTGTAATTTAATTTTACTTCAGATATGAAGAAAATGAAGATTTGAATGATTTTATCTTTGGAAGACCTTTGGTTTGACTTGGCAAAAGACATGAAATGCTGGGGTTATTTTGGCTTGAACTGCTAGAGAGGATTTGGATATACATGAGGGGGCAGATTTCATTTTGGCTTCAGAAGCTGGGATTCGAGACGCACGATGAAGGAAGCATGAAGACGCAACATGTAACAAGGAGTAGCTAGGTTTGACTTGGCCAAAAAGGATTTCATGCGGGATGCAAGAGAGATGAGCAGCTTTAATTTTTGACTTGGCATGCAATACGGGCCATTATTTTTAATTGATGGAAGAAGGAACGCGGGGCCTTTGGTTTGATTTGGGAGAAAGACGCATTAGTGAAATCTAGAACAAAATTCCCTCTCGAACGAAGACACAAGACGCACGAAACTAGCAGGAGAATTCCTTGCATTTTGGCTAGATTCTTGGACACACGTAAAAAAGATTAAAAAAATTTATAAAAAATTAAAGAAAGAGAGAGAGAGAGACTTGTAAATGTAATTTATGTTTGTCTGGGATTAGATGCGTATGCTGTTAAGAATAAATGTAATATTACTTGGACTCTAGGACTACAGTGATCCAATAAGGATAAGTATTTGAATTGTAACTCTTATCAAATCTTGTTTGTATTATAAGATAAGAGTCAACAAGATTCCTATGTGTGTTTCGAGTCTAAGCATCAGTTGAAGAGACAAAGACGCAAGTCTTTTTGAAGAAACGAAAGTTGATATGAACTCTATGCAATCCAGGAGAAGTAATCTAGTCCAAGATGTTCACAAGTTGTTAGAAACGTATCTGACTGAGATACTGGATAACTCTGTCAGTTGAGTCTTTCTCCAGATCAATGACAACATTGCATATATATAGAGGAGTTGACTAAGGGTTGATGATAAAGGGTTAGAATTGCATGATTAAGTTGTTTAAATGAGTGATTTATTTTATCAAATAAGGATTAAATACTTAATTATGCATCAAATTCTAATATTGAATGTCAAATTAATTGATGTCAATAATTTATATACATGCAGAAAATGAAGAAACAAATGCAAGAAAAATAAAGAAAAGCCAAGCACATGCATCACTCATGCAGATGAACACTCATGCAACTCACGGCTGGAATTAAAACTCAACACATGCACATGCAAAAGGAAAAGCAGCAGGAAAATAAGATGAAAACAGCAAGAGCACCTGCAGAAAAGTTGAAACACAGCTCACTCAACATGCATCACACGGACAGCAACTCATCAGACCAACACAGCTCACGGAAACAGAAAAAAGAAGAAGCTGCAGCATCACTCACACATGCAGAAAAATAATGCAGAAAGTAACATACACATGCAGAAATGCAGTGGAACTCACGGCTGGAACTTGGACAGTAGCAGAAATACATACAAAACTCAGCACATGCAATGACAGCACACAAGCAACACAAACTTGCAACTCACACATGCAGAAAAGGAAGAAGCAACAACATATGCAGCACACGGCAAACCTCATTGCAGAAAGCAACATGCACATGCAGAAAAAAAGAACACATGCAGCACGGATGCAAAAAGCAGAAACCAAACAAGCAGCCATGCACATGCAGAAAACAGAAAATGAAAAAAAAAAAAAAAGCAAAAGCAGCACATGTTGAAAGCCATGCACAACTCACGGATGCAGAAAAAGGGATGCAGCAGCAACTCACTCAACAACTCACGGCACCTCCAGCAGAGAAACCAAACACATGCAGAAACCGAACATGCAGAAATGCAAGAAATGCATCACTCGGACTCCAGATTTGTTCTGTTTGTTTTGTTATTTTATTGAGTTGGCTATAAGGCTGAGAACCCTATAAAACCAACGGGAGGCAGCAGGAGTGAGGAGGTTTTTTTTTCTTTTCTTGAAATAGCAGACCGGAAGGGGGGGCAGTTAGTAGTTTAGATAAACTGCTTTCTGCATATCACGTAGAGCATAAACTGTTTGTAATTCCTTTCTTTCTTTTTTTTTTTTTTTTCAGTCGGCTTTGTTTTTTTTACCTCACTTGTTTTTTTCTTTTCTTTGGGGTACGGCAGCTTTGATTTGTTTTTTTTTTCATGTTGATTATCTACTACTTTTTTTGTTCTTGTTAGTTTAGAGCGTGGCGACTTCATTTTAATTTTCGTAGTTTATTTATTTCTTTAATATAGTTTGTTTTATTTCTTTGAGTTGATATTTTATAGACTTTTTATTTTTTTTCTTATTCTAAAGTTTATTTATATTTTCTTAGTTTTTGATATGGCTTCACTTAGATTTATTTTTGTTACTAAAAATATCATGTGTAACTAATTTCTAAAGCTTGGGTTGTGGAATGAGATTTAATTTATTTTAGATTCTAGTTTGATGCAATATTTTGTTGTGTAATGTTGATTTCACTAAATTACTAGTCGGATTCAAAAGGAAAATAGATTGCGGCTCTTGCTCTTGTTTTGTTGTTGACGTAAGGCACAACAAAAGCTTGAATTTATCAAGATTTCTTTCGATTGATTATAAATATAAATTTGGCTAGTAAATTAGAAAATTTCTTGAGAAAATATTGCAAAAACTTGAGCTTAATTTTTATCTTCCGAATATCAATACCTTGACTGGATTGTTAATCGAGAAATTATCTAGAATCTGAAATAAAAATAATCTCAAACCCAACCCAAGTACTTGTTAATTTGCCCTTTTTTTTAGAAACTCTGATTTCAACTTTGATTATTTTTTGCATAGCATTTTAATATCCATTTTCATCTTTCATAATCGATACATCTTTTACACAAAGAAAATCTCACAAACGCTTTGATAACCCATTGTCCCTGTGAATTCGATCTTGGGACTTACCCTTGTATTACTTTGATAGCTTCTACGCTTGGAAGACAACATTATAAGCAGATCAGTTGAAAAAAGATACTTGAACAGTAACATTTACATTCATTGATAGCTTGAAGATTTGCGCAAAACTTCAATTCAAGAGATCATGCAAAGGAAAATACCTGAGTGAAGGATTTTTCTAGAAGCTCAGTTCGTAGAATTGAGTGAGAGCACACTCCAAGGGGGAGTTGTCGTGTTCAAGATTTAACCACTGGAGGTTCTAGTAGGAAAGGCAACAATTGGAGAGTGTCAGAGGTTCTAACTACCTACTACGGTAGAAGACAAGCGGGTCGCAGGTCTTGAGTAAACGTGTCTAGTTACAAAGATTTTGTAAACATTTTACTTATAATACTCTCAATTAATAAATTGATTTTCCTGGATTTGGTTGCCCGATAGGGTTTTACCTTTGATAAGTTCTTCAAAGAGTTTTCCTTCGTAACCAAATAATGTGTTAAAGTTATTAATCTATATTGATTACTAATTGGTGCTAATAGCTTGTGTTAAGTGTTAATGTATAGAACCAAGGGTACTTGGGTACTTTCAAGATGGAATGTTTTTTTTTTTTTTGGGATGATGGGTTCTAATTTCTATTGACGTAGAAGGGGACGAATGAAAATAGGGACACCATCTAGAGAGAAATTTGGAGAAAAAAGTGGAGAAAACTGCAGACAGTGACGAGTATTTTTTAGTGTTCATTTTCTTCCATTCTTTTAAAAAAAATATGGTGAATTTGTTTATGCTGAATTTAAATTTTAGCATGAACTAAATTTTCTTTATTCGAGGAAAACATTGTAATGTGGTTTCAAACTATAATTGCTTTTTTATGCTAATTAGTTGATTTTGACCTTGTGATTTACTATGGAAAGAGGAAATTATAGGATAGAACTTGGTTATTTCAACATAGGTAAATATAGAGATCGAAAAACTTATATGAACTTATGTAGTCTTAAAATCGTTGGTCTTAATATTTTCTTGCTTTATTTGCATACTCTTGTGTAAAATTATGAACAAGAATATTTCCAATTGGCTATCAAAATAGGCTTTTGGGTGAGTTTGGGGATTTGATAACAAACGTAGAGAATTAAATCCAATTAGTTGGATGAGTAAAGTATAGTAAAGGATTAGGTGAAATCAATTTCTTAGAAGTTTTTTTTCTCATTAATTTGATCTTCGAACAATAGCTTTGTTTTCCTTTAAATATTTTCTTTGAATTGATTTTATTTCAAATTACAATTACAAAAAATCTTAGTGACTTTTTTTAAATAAAGTTGAGATTAGTATAATTTTGATACTTGTCAAAAGTAAGTTACCAATTCCTGAGGATAATACTCTTTTCATCACTTTACTATAAAACTATGATACTGTGCACTTGTAGTTTTGCACCTATCATAAGCACCTTGCCTTTTAGTGGATAAATTGATTTTTTTTCTTTTTAAATAAAAACATTTGAGAAAAATAAAACCAAGTCAAACATAGGAAGTTAACTCACAATAAACATTTCAACACCATCTTTTTTGTTATATCAATTCTACGCCAAACAAAGAGGAAGTTAGAGAGGGATTGAGATCTTAAAGGACCGCCAAATCCATTATTATGTGAAAATCGATATTATTACTACCTGTTATGCTCTCTTTATCTCACGATAGATAAACATATGCATTTTCATGAAAATCAACACTTATTCTGTTGCCAAAAAGGGGAGCACTTTGCTCTTTGTAGTGCTTGTTGGGGAGCGAGCATCACGCTCTCCACGAGTTGGGTAGCACTTTACCTTTCAGTGGTGCTCACCTAGGGGCGAGCGCTTCTGCCTTTCACACTGTACTCTCTTGGGTGGAGTGTGGTTGTATTTTCGATGCTCTCTGAGATGATGAGCATTTCTGTTTCCACGATGCTCGCCTAGAGTGAGCACTCTTATTCTTAGGATGCTCACCTCAAGGGCAAGCACTTTGCCTTTCACAAGAAGCGAGCATTTTGCTTTCCTTGATGCTCACTTGTGGGTGAGAACTCTTGTTTTATTATAAATAAATAAGTAAATTTGATATACTCCACACAAACCTAAGTTGCCTTCGTCATAATTTTTGTGGCTATGCAATCTAGAGCTTTCTTTGCATTATCACCAAATAAAGACACAACGTTAAAAATGGTTCAGACATTTACCCAAATTTAAAAAAAAAAATAGTTTTGTTTAACAAAACAGTATAGATAGTTGCACACAGGCTCTCCCAAAAGTAGAGCTATATTTGTTAAAAAAATGAAAGAATTTGACACCCAAGCAACAAAAGAAGTTAGCCCTTACCACCTATTGCACGATGAAACATCAACCAATAAGCAAACCTAAGGCTAATAGAGAAGTTGGGTTTAGGGCTACTTAAAAGAGCAACACAAAAGCTTGAAACACAAAGAGTAGGATAGGACTGGAATAGGATCCAACCACCATGAATCTCCAAAGCTAAAAGCACAAACAAAAATAAAGTTCAAATGAAACACACCCAAAAACAAAAGTAGAATTGTGATCCCCACAACCCACAAAAATGTAAATCGACACTACACCTTGGAATATCAAAGCACTGTGAGAGAGACTTTGCAAGACTCCTACACGAGCCAAAGAACACGTTAGTGATAAATATATGACCAGAAGAAGCGCCATCACTTGGGCTGACCTAGAGATGCAGTAGCGGTGTAGTGTTCGGGGATGTGAAGCTATCCTGTCAATCTGACAAAGATGTGAGGTACCTCTATTTGACCAAATCAAGGAAGCCAAACATGGTTAGAAGGCCTATGAAGATGGACATCCGTCAACTAGTCCCTTTGAAGAATTGTTGGATCGTAGGTGAGCTAAAAGCATGCAAAACTGATCCAATTTGAACACCTGATGGATATACAGTAGGATTGAGGAGTCAATGGGTGAGTTCTATTGATTAGAAGGGAAATTTTTGGTGAAATCTTGCAAAAACCGTAGAGGGAAATTCGGCTTTGGTGAAATATTGCAATAAAGAGGAAATCAGTTTCAAAGGATCTAAACATGATAGAGAGGGGTTTCTGCTTGGGTGAGAAGGGGTCTGATGCAATCAGAGGGACAAAATGGGAAGACTAACAAAATGACTAGAAATGACAGCTATTAGCAGAAGAGGTGTACACAAACCACAAAAACCAACCGTAACTGACTCCAACCGGCCGCCAGAGTACGGAACTGGCTGAAACCAATGGAGAACTGGTCGGTCGATGGCAAACTTATATCAAAATTGACATTGGCCAGTTCAGTCCCAATTTGAAGGTGGATCGAAACATTGAACCAACTGATGATATAACTTTTATATTTTTTTTAAATTATACATATATAAAATGATGTCATTTCACTTAAGTGAGTGAAACGGCATCGTTTTTAGAGATCTGTTTGAAAAATATATATATATATATACAAATGGCGTCGGCGCCATTTCAACCTAATTAAACCCCCTACGTCCCTCCCCTTTCTTCTCTTCCAGACTTCCACATCAACGCCTCCAATGCTCCACAGCCATGAGTCCACAGTGCATCAATGATTCGCCACGGCGTTGTGCATCTGCATCATTGAGTACAATTCCAATTCTAGCTGAGCATAGTGCATCATCACACAGTGAGTCAGTGACCCCCCACTCCAAGTGCCCACCGTAGTCCCTCCCTGTCGTCACGGCTTCGCCCACTGCATTGTTGCGGCATCACATAGTGACACCCCACTACAAGTGCCCACCACGGGACACCGTCACCGTGCCCACCATCTCCTCTCCCATTTTTTGAGGTGAAGTTTTTTCTTCATATTTTTATTATTTAACATGATGTATTTATTATATTAAATTATTTTTCATATTATTTGTTGTCTATTTCTAAGAATCTAATGAGTTCATTGTGCATGTACAGGGATTGACAAATTTTTGATCTAATTTTTGCACTATAAATAGTTATCTGACACATATCTAATTCTCACTATGAGTGTTACTAACTTACTATTAGATCAAATTATTAATATTGGGTGTTGATTTAATAATTGTATCGTAAATTTATTTTGAAATAAATTGTCCAGACTCTAAAATCTAGATTAGAGTCTTAGACTTGTGATGTTTGTCATGTTGCAAACTAGCTGCTATGTAATTGTGTTGATGTTTGATTTTGTTCTTTATTTGTTTTAATTTGTTGTATTTTGTAATTAATTATGTATTTAATTTTTCACATGTTAGATGGATTCTTCATCAAGTCCAATTGATCTTGATTCGAATGAACAAACCATTAATTTAGGAGATAAGCAAACACCAAAACCCCAAAGTGCCCCTAATGGTATTAGTTGTCTACTTCCTAAGAAATGGAAAGGAAATGATATGTCAATTGTTTGAGAGCATTTTACAAAGGTCGAGGGTTGTCTCATAGATGATCCTAAGGCCAAGTGTAATTATTGTGACAAGATGTACGATTAATTGACCTAGGTTTTAGAGGGAATCTATTCGTAAGGTCAAATGGTAGAACGGATAGAGAGAACATCAGAGAAAAGCTAGCTTGGGAGAAACCGAATAAGGAGAGGAAAGTTCTAATCCTACAAGTCAATGTGGTCCATTTAATCATAAGCTGCTCATTATTAACATGGCTAGAGATTCAAAGACATATCCAAAGAGATTTAGGACTTATTTGGACACTTGGAGTATTTCAAAATTCTATGAATAGTAGTTAAATAATTTAAGATATTTTATATGGTTTGGAGAAATGAGAGATAAAATGTTGAATAAAAATATTATAAAGTTAAAAATTCATTGAATATAATCTTTTAATATTATTTTTATTCGAAAGTTTAAAAAATTTGTATTTACTTTTGTGTTTTGTTTTGAAGTTTATAAAAGTTTTATTGATTTTTGTATTGGGATAATGATTAGGTAATGATTAGATGAAAAAGCTAAAAATTTGAAATTGAAAAGTGTTTTGTATTGAAGTGATTGTTGGGAAAGAAATTATAAAAAATTTTGAAAAATCTTGAGAATTTTATTTAACAGCGTGAGGACTGCACCAAAGCATGGGAAGAGATCCCCTCCTAAGAACAAAAAGTTGGCAAAGAATAGGCAATAGGGAGAACAACGTGTCGCCAAACTGAGACTAAGGCGAGCAACACGTTGTAGAGCAACTAGCTGAGACAATCCAACATCGGGTAATAAAAGACTTTTCACCCTATGCTAGGTAAGCAAACATTGTGTAGATAGGACGAGGGCAAGAACTAGGAGCTGAAGAGGCTAGTAGTTTTGCAAAAAAATGGCTCGCAGTACAATGGCAAGCAATGATGAAGGAAAAGACTAATACGAGTGTGAGAGCTCTCCAAGATAACATAGAGGTGCTCAGAGGTGGTAAGTGTCGTACAGAAAGGCCCATACTCCATAAGAGATTTCACATCTAGAGTGAGCCCATAGAAAAAATATTAAGAACCTGCAGGCCATATCATTTTATCTCAGAGGTATGGTCTAGTGCCACATGGAAGACCCTTACTAAGGGATGAATTGCAAGATTTTACCGAAGGTAGACTGCAGGACGTGCACGCCTTATTCCCATTAGTCTCTGCCATCTTGTAGGGCCAAAGGGAAAATGAATGAACAACATTAAATGTCCCTCATTCAAGAAAATTTGAAGCTACACAGACATCAGATTTAAGGCTAGTAGTCCCACAGTATGAAAGGTATTGGGTAAAATGCATAATCTCACTTTTAAGATCATAAGTGTTTTTCTTCTCTCCAGAGTCGTCAAGAGAGCAAGCGACTTTAGCATGCGATGGAAGGACCGACATCGACGCCACTATAATAATCGTAGTACTATTCATGTAGGTTAGCTCATACGACTATACTCAGAATGTAAGGTAAATGTTTATGAGTATGTTGTAAGTTCAAGGTTCTGCATATTCTATCATTTTCTTATATGAAAATATATTTTCTTCATTATGTTTATTGGTTACCTTTAAGCTATGATTTTTAGATTATGAGTTTAAATGTTGTGATTTGATGATGACATGATTTCCATGTGTTGAGTCTTACCATGTGTCGATAATCTTTAATGGGTTGATGAGTCTCCGCACCATTTCTACGGCACGTTTCCACGAGTTTCATATAGGTAAAGTGATTTCCGGTGAGGATCGAGATGGAACGTCTTCGTATTAGTCTTATTTGATAATACGGGTAGAGAGATTTCCCAGGTTGATCATGTGTGGTGTCCTTGTGTGTGTTGACCGGATTGAGTAATTCCCTATGTTGAGTGATTTGGATTTGGTGAATTAGCTTGCATGTTGCTCGCTTGTGTTAGGTTGAGTCATCCAACACAGGGAATCACTCAATCCGGTCAACATACCTAAAGACACCACACATAATCAACCTGAGGAATCTCTCAACCCGTTTATCAGGTGAGGCCAATACGAAGACAATCCACCTTGATCATCATTGAGAATCACTCTACCTATATGAAACTCGTGGCAACGTGCCTTAGGAATGGCTTAGGGACTCCTCAACCTATACATGATGATCGACATATGGAAAGACTCCACACACTCAGAAATCACGATTGTCACAATTTCACATCATTTGAACTCATCATCTCAAATCACAGCATAAAGACATTCCATGAACATAATGAAAAAGATGTATTAGCTTTCATGTAGAAAATGGGAGAATATGCAATGCCTAGTCTTACAACATACTCACAAACATTTACCCCACATTTTCAGTATGGTTGTAGGAGCTAAACTACATGAACAATATTTCTACTTTCATAGTTACACTGGCGTCGATTCCTTTGTCACACACTTTGAAATCACTTGCTTTCTAGAAGACCCCGACTCCAAGGAAGGTCAAACATTTTACAATCTTAAAAGTGAGATTTTATCCCTTGTTCAATGTCTTTCATAGGGCAGGACTGTCAATCATCCTTTTGACTTATGATATGCTTGAATATTAGACCTTTGATCTCAGCTATCCATTTACCCTATGGACTTGAAGAATTGTAGAGACTTGAGTGACTGATGGGACAAGGAATGCACATTCCTATAGCTTGCCTTGGGTCTAATCCTACAGTCATTCCCTTAATAAGGGTCTCCCACGTGGTGTTGGACTATGCCTATGAGATTAGACAATATGGTTGCAAGTCCGTAATCCTTTTTCTATAGGCTCACTCTAGACGTGATATCTCTTATGGAGTATAAGCCTCTGTGTATGACACTTACCACCTCTGAGCATCTTTATATTATCTCAGGGAACTCCCATGTTGAAATTGAGCTCACCCATTACCTGTATCTTGCCCTTGCCCGTAGCTCGTCCTTTGCTATGGGTCGTCCTTTTTCAAAACTACTAGCCTTTTTAGCACTTCATTCTTGCCCTAGTACGATTAGCATAGTTCTTGCTAGCCTAGCATATGGTGAAAAGTCCTTTATCACCTAGTGTGGGATTGATTAGCCAGGCTTTCTACGTAGTGCCGCTCATTCATCTTTGGACTAGCTACACTTTGCTTGACCTGCTGTCTCATCTTCCACAGTACCTTGGCCATGGGAAGGAGTCTCTTCCCTTGCTTCGATATAGTCCTCACAATTTGGATCATATAGAACAACTCTAGAATACTAATTCGCTCAATGCAAAGGAATGGAAAACATTGTGGGCTACCAACATACATGAGTAACTAAAACTTCTTCTCTTGAAAGTTATTTGTGACATTATCCCAGTTACGGCCTAGGCGGTGAACTCCTGCAACCCGACACACCCACCTAATATGTCCATCCCAGGGAGGGCAAGTAACCTACCTATCTACAGGAACAGGATAGGTAGGATTATGAATCTATTTTATACATGCAACCCCTCTCCCATGTAGGTAATATACAAGCTTGAAAAAAACATCTCTTATTTCTTCCTTTTTTTTCTTTTGTTCCTCCATCTCCTATATTCTTTCTTCACTTTCCTGTCCTATTTATCCTCTATCTCCTTTCTTCTTCTTTCTTTCATCCTTTGTGTTTCTTTCTTCTTGTCTCTCTTGCTCCTGTTTCCATTGCCTCTAAGGCCATAGTTGTGACCGTGGGTCCTAGATGTGATGGTCTTGAGACTTATCATTGTGACCATGGATCTCAATTCTTATAGTTAATGGATTTGATCTTAGAGTTGATGGGTTGAATCTAGTTTCTTTAGGTTGATTATGGAATATTGATGTATTTTTTTTGCCTTAGATATAATTTTTTGCAAGTTTCTGCATTTTGACAATGAGATCATCTAGTGGTAGTGCTAAATTGCTCACTCAGATAATGGGGAAGGATGGGGGTGTGGGGAATGAGGGGTGAGGCTAAAAACTTGCACCCTATCTAAGATGGGTCAGGATGCAAGAAGGGTGGATACCCGCTCACACAGGATGGGTAGCAGTGGTGGACCCACGTTGTGCTTGGGAGGGGCCTCGGCCCCCCTAAAAGTTTTTGAAAATTCAAAACACCCCCTAGATTTTTTATCTATAATTCTATAAATATAGAAAACCCCCCCCCCCCCCCCCCCTCCCAAAAAAAAAAAAAAGGATTTGTAATTCCTATATTCTCTCTAAAATTTCAATATACCTAGAAATGCATCTCTCTAATTTTTTTCTTATAGTCCCAAAATTTTGGAAATTAGTGTTCAATGAATGAAGAGTTTCCATAGGCCACAAGAATATTCTCATTTATAAGCCACCCTAGTATAATGCACTTTGATTTGGAGATATGATCATAGGCAAAACCTGTTTCAATCTGTTGGCAAGTACTTTGGCCACTATCTTGTAAAGTCCATTACATAGGCTTATAGGCCTATACTTTGTGACTTGGTTAGGCTCCTTAAATCTTAGAATAAGAGTGATGGAAGAATCATTAACATTGCTTAGAGAACCTCCACCCTTTAGAAAATTCATTACTTACTTCGTTACCAACATCATGTTTGATAGAATTGAGCAGGAAACCCATCAAGGCCAGGAGAACTTAGGGGAGGCATTTGAAAAATAGCTTCTTTAACTTCTAAATCAGAGAAACTAGATAAAAGCATGTTATTCATTTCATTAGTAACTCTAGCATCCATATAGGCCAAGTAGCTATCAATCTCTATAGAACTTGAAGAATTAAAAAGGGCTGTAAAATAATCAACAAAGATATCACCTATTTTGGATTGATCATGGTGAAGCTTTCCATGCTAATCCATGATATGCTTGATTGTGTTTACTTTCCTTCTTTGACTAGCATGCATGTGATAAAAAGTAGTATTTATATCTCCATAAGCTAATCACTGTTGCTTTGCCCTTTGCTTCCACTTGAGCTCCTCTTTTTCTAATAAGGCCTCCACTTTATTATGTAGTTGATTTATAGTAGTCACTTGATCATCATCTATCAAGTCGTGCAATTGTGATATTCTCTCTATTCTATCTCTAATTGCACTTGCATTCTGCCACACATATCGAGTCTTCCTCCAATACACCATAGCCTTTCTTCCAAGAGTCCTTTATAATCTTCAAACAAAAAAGTCTTATTCCTCGAATTCCTTTCCTTTCTTACAACTACTATAAAGAGGGGATTATGATCAGATCTTACAGCAGGTAACACAATGCATAGAGAATCTAAAACCTCTGTCCCTTCTATTATTAGTCCATGTAAACTTAGGCCCCTTAGTATAAATACCACTAAGTGCACAGAACTCCAGGCCTCACAGAACATTTCCATTTGTTTGTAGGGCCTCACTGGATATAAACCCTTCATAACCTTGTCTTCTAAAAGTGTTGTCTTGATTCAATTGTCCAAAATAGATAAAGGTCAGTATAAATTAACAAATATCATTTGCACAAAACTTTTGTATGGATAGAAGATTTGTCGAAGCCTTGGGACAATGCAAGATGTTTTTTAAGGTGAAACTTAGAATGAGAAGTATAAAGACTAGTAGATGAACTAGTGTTTTGAAGGTTGAATTAGCTCTGTCAACAATCAAAACTATTTAACGCTTTGAATAGTGAGATTTTCAAGTTGATTTGTTATGTATTCATTTGCCTCACTATCAATTAAATTCTTGGTTGGATTGTGTTACCATTGTAGCAAGCAATGAAGGTAGCGGGGTTTTAATCTTGATAGAAGTAGTCCATCCGATGAAAACAGTCCAATAATTATAGTTTGACTTGTCAATGATCTAATGTGGAGCCTTCCTGGTGTTGCTCGTGTTGGCATGTTTGCCGTTGCACAGGTTGAGAGCCACCAGAAGGTTTGGATCAGGTGCTATTTCGAGAAGAAAATTGAAGGTTATGTGATGTTGTCCCTTTGTTTTTGTGAAAAATGTCGAGAGTTGTTTCGAGAACATCTATTTTTTTTTTTTTTTTGAAAAGAACAACTGACTTCATTTATCATTGATCATTACATGAACTCTCACTATCAACAATTTGCTTAATGCAATCAGGTATGTTATCAATCCATACCAAACTAGTCTGTAAAGATAGACTTTCCTTAACTAATAAATGGGCAACTTCATTATTTGATCTGTTTGTATACTGTACTGACCATCCATTTATTTGCTTTAGTATAATTTTTATATCCTCAATTAGACTACCATAGAAGGATAGCTCTTCTGTAGCCGAGTTAATTGCCTGTACCACCACTTGAGCATCCCCTTCAAACAAAACCTTAACCAACTGAAGCTCTCTGCACACTTCCATGGCCCTCCATAGAGCATATGCCTCTGCTACCACAGGTGAATCTATGTGAAGCTTTTGTTCTTCAACAGCCACTAAGAAGTCTCCATCCTCATCTCTCATAACCACCCCTATGCCCACCTTTTTTTCCTTCTTTCTAACTGCTGCATCCCAGTTTACTTTGACATAACCTAGCCTTGGTTTTATCCACCCTTTGGTTCTTGTACTAACCTCCTCAACCCTACTGTCCTTTGCTTTGATCAACTGTTGAGCTTGCTGAAATTCGAGAATATCATTCTTTGCTGCTCTTAAAACCTGACTTGGAGCTTTAAAATTATCCTAAAAAAGGCTTTCATTCCTTCTCAGCCATAACCCCCTCATAACTGCTGCTGTGACTTCCAGTTCATTCTCATCAAGTGAGTCCCTTAATTTTCCCCATAGAACCAGTAAATCAGCTTCATTTGACTTCATCTTCTGCATCTTCATTAAATATTCTGACCATACATCACAAGCAGCTGGGCATTGCCAAATAACATGCATCATTGTCTCCTCCTCCCTTTTACATATATGGCATAGAGGATTACTGGTAATCTTTCTTGCAAAAAGATTTCGTTTTGTAGCTAGTAATTCATTTGCTGCTTTCCAAAAGAAAATTTTAATTTTCTTAGGAACATTTAACTTCCATAAGCTGTCCCAGCTCCTTCTTTCATCTTGCATTGAAAAACCACCACAAATGGCCTGCTTTCTTTCCTTTTCCAGATGATACGCGCTTTTAACTGAAAACAGACCTTTGTTTGAGGGTCCCCATATCATCCTATCCTCCACCCCCATCTTGCTCAGTGGCATACTGCATATATGGTCTGCTTCCACTTCATTGAAGATGGTCTTTATTAGAGGCTCATTCCATTGCCCTTGCTCAGTCATCAGTGCACACACAGAAGCTTCTCTATCTAGTATTTTAACTGGTGACTGCACCATGCCTAATGAAGGTAAGGCAAGCCATCTACACCCCCATATCTTGATCTTCTCCCCATTTCCAACCCTCCATCTCAGGCCCTCTTTTAGTAACCTCATAGCATTCCACATACTCCTCCATATGTAAGAAGGCCTATGCCCCAGCTTTGCTGTCAAAAGGGACTTTCCTTTGAAGTATTTTTCTTTCATGATCTTTGCAGCCATACTTTTTCCATTTTGAAGTAATCTCCATCCCTGTTTGGACAATAGGGCCAGATTGAAGCTCTCTAAATCCCTATAGCCCAGCCCCCCTAATCCCTTCTGTCTTCCCATTCTTTCCCAGCTACACCATTGCATACCCTTCCCTATTTGGTGGTTGCCCCACCAAAACTTGCCCAACATGACATTGAGCTCCTTGCATAGCTGCTTAGGGAGTTGGAAAACACTCATGGTATACGTGGGCACTGCCTGGAGGACTGCTTTGATCAGCACTTCTTTCCCTGCTGCAAAAAGGAAAGAGTTCTTCCAATTGTTTATCTTCTTCCACACTTTCTCTTTGATACACCTAAAGGCATTGTACTTGGAACTTCCCACAACTGGAGGTAAACCCAAATAAGATTCATAGGAACCTCTCATTACAGCTCCACCACTTTGCATGATTTTTCTTTTCTCTTCCTTCTTAGAGTTAGAGCTAAATAAAACTGCAGTCTTATCTTGATTCATGAACTGGCCTGAAGCTTTTTCATACTGCCAAAGAATACCCTTGATCTTCTCCCATTCCTCATACTTGGCCCTCCCAAATAAGATGCAGTCATCTGCAAAGAGTAGGTGGTTAACTCTAGTCCCTCCCCTCGAAACAGTTACACCTTTAGTCTCCCCTATCTGGTCTGAGAAGTTTAGCATGGAGCTAAGTCCTTCTGCACATAATAGAAACAGGTAAGGGGATAGGGGATCCCCTTGCCTCAACCCTCTTGATGGCACAATCTTCTCTCCTAGCTTCCCATTAACAAGCACTGAATATGAAACTGAAGACACACATTTCATAATCAACTCGATCCAACCAGCACAAAATCCCATTTTCACCATGACAGCTTTCAAGTAAGGCCACTCAATCCTATCATAGGCCTTTGACATGTCGAGCTTGATGGCCATACTCCCTTCTTTCCCCTTCTTCTTCACTTTCATAGTATGCAACACCTCAAAAGCTACTAGAATGTTATCAGTGATTAATCTTTCAGGTATGAAAGCACTTTGATTAAGAGAGATGATGTCATTTAGCACTCTTTTTAAACGGTTTGCTAAAACTTTTGCCATTATTTTGTAGGCCACATTACACAGACTAATAGGTCTGTAGTCACTAGCCATTTTGGGTTCTTTTTTCTTGGGAATGAGGGTAATGTAAGTATAATTAACAAGAGAGGATAGAGAGATACCATTCAACCAGGCCAAAACTGAATTACTGACCTCTTCTCCTACAAGGTGCCAGTATTTTTGGTAGAAACAAGCTCCAAAGCCATCGGGCCCAGGTGATTTGTAAGGTGCCATGTGTTTAATGGCTGCCTCAACTTCACTTCTAGTAAAGGCTTTGGATAACTGTTCATTCATTTGGCTAGTAACAGAGGGGTGCAGGTTCCTTAAACAGAGGTCAATATCCTCACTGTCAGGTTCTGAAGAAGCAAACATCCTCTCAAAATAAGCCTTGAAAGTCCCTGCCAGTTCTTCTTGCCTGGTATGTTTTCTATGGAGCTCATTAGTAATTTCTTGAATCCTGTTAACCCTCCTTCTCTGGTTTGCACTACAGTGAAAAAACTTGGTGTTTTTGTCTCCAAGTTGATACCAATTCACCTTTGCCCTCTGCCTCCACTTCAAATCCTCCTTTGCCATCATGACTCCTAATTCCTTTTGAAGGCCTTTTATAGCTGCTATGTTGTGACTGTCTTCTTGTTCTTGTAGCCTTCTCAATTGAGCAGTCTTTTTTGCTAGCATCTTTTTCTGATCAGTAACCATGAGCTTGCTCCACCTCGAGAGGGCTCCTTCTGTCTTAGCCAGCTTGTGTAAGATCTCCATTGTAGGTATCCCTTCTCTGTTACCTTCTTTCCAAACTGTTTTGACAATTTCTTCACAGTTACCATCAAGTGCCCAACTGTCTTCAAATCTAAACAGCTTCTTGTATCTACCTCCCAAGCCTACTCTCAACCTCTTGTTCAGCAAGATGGGCCTATGGTCTGAGCACTTGGCCACCAACACCTCCACCCATCCTTCTGTATGGTTGTCCATCCATTTTGAGTTGGCAACAGCCCTATCTAACCTTTCTTTGGTAAAAGTCTCATCTTCATGCTTGTTGCTCCAGGTGAATTTATCCCCTCTCCAACCCAAATCAAACAAACCCCCCTCCTCTACCACCTCTCTAAATCTGACCATCTGTCTTTCTGGTCTTTGTTTCCCTCCAAACTTCTCATCATGAGCTAGGATTTCGTTGAAGTCACCTAGCACACACCAGCCCCTATCACTTTGTGGTTTTAAAGAACTTAAAAGGCTCCATGTTGCTTCTCTTGAACTGGAATCAGGCTGTCCATAGAAGCCTGTTAACAACCATCTCTCTGCGCATTCTGGTTCTTTTATCCATACACTAATGTGCCAAACAGAAAAGTTCACCACCTCAACTTCTATCATATGGTCCCACATCATTATCAAACCCCCTTTCAACCCTACTACTTCAACTACCATGCATCCCTCAAATTTTAATCTTCTCCTTAAACTCTCAGCTTTTGATTTCCTCAACTTTGTTTCCATCAAAAACACAACATTGGGCTTCTTGTCCTCCACCATATGGCAGAGATCCTGAACTGTCCGAGGGTTCCCAAGCCCTCGACAGTTCCAACTTAGTGTTTCCATGGGGACAGGTGGGGCTGTATCACAACCTTCACCAATTCAGTTGAACTTCCCACCTGCAGTTCAGTAACACCACTAACCATCCCCTTAGATTTTTTCTCTACTCTTTCATCCTCCTCCTTGTCTACCCCTGATCTTAACATTCTTTTAGAGGGTGAAAAGGATGTTGTGGAAACCTCACCTCTCTTCCCAATCTCTCTTGCTCTTCTCTTCCAGACCCCCCTCCCCTTACCTCTTATAGCCACTTCACCCATATCATTACTCTCATCCACCCCACTAGGCTCTTCTACACTTTGTTTTTGGAACCCCTTCTTGACCCCTATGCCTTTACTTCCTTCACCTTCTCCAAGCTCCACTTTCTCTCTCAATCTGCATTCCCCTTCACCCACTACTTCTCCCTTTTCTTCACTTACTTTCATGTTAGATAATGCAAGCTCTTGAGTGACAAGGACACACTCCACTTCAGATTCCACTCCCCTATCCTTTTCTTTTTCTATCCCATTCCCTCTTTCTGAATTATCACTCCCTCCCTCACTGCAGACTCCTTCTATAGAAGCAGTCATTATTTGCTCCTTATACCTCCAACCTTTATTGTGTTTCGACCTATTCCCAGCTCTTAACCATACCCCAAACTGAGCCTCACCAACCTTCTCCCCCTTGCATCCTACCTCCTCATGCATTATGCAACCACATTGAAAGCAAAAGTGAGGTAGTTTCTCATACCTCAACGGGATCCAGTGGCTCCTTCCCTTCAGGTTGATGGTCCTCCCTCTAGCCAGTGGTTTCAGAATATCTATCTCTATTAGTACCCTTAGATAGAGTCCCCATCCACATCCATCAGCTCCTGTCTCAACCTCAATGACTCTCCCAATCGTACCACCTACCAATTCCCCCTTGTGTTTGTTCATACATTTGAGCGGCAACTCAAACATTTGTATCCAAAACCTCTCTGTATTAAACTGCATCTTATGTGGAGGGACACACCCATCATAGTCCAGTAGCACAAATAGATGATCATCGAAGAGCCAGGGTCTGCCCTCCATGATTCTCTGCTTGTCTGTTACACTGCCAAATTCAACCACGAAAGTGTTTGGCCCAACTACATGGAATCTTGCCCTTCTACTTATCCTCCAGATTTTTGCCATAACCGATTCAATCACACCCTTGTTTATTTTCCTCTCAATCCAAACCTTCCCTATCAAGCACATCTCCTCTTTGAATTTGATTTCTTCCGGGCCTTCATCATCCAAATCGATATTCAAAGCTTCCTTCTCCGATAGTCTTAGCTTCTTCCACCGATCCTCTATTTCGTTCATCATACCACTACTATTTTTGTTCTCTGGTTCACTCTCCCTTGAAAACTCCCACAAGAACCTCGCCATGCTGACCACCGGGGGCCACCACACTCTGCCTCAAGTCTGCAGCACAAAGAGCAAAACCGTTATGTTCCCTCACACCCCACCACCACAAATTCTGTTAGAATCTTGGTGGACCCCACTTCACCTCTTTTCCTAGAGAGAAAACGAGAGAAGACTCAACCATATTCTTGTCTCTCGAGAACATCTATTTGATGAAGGGAAGCCTTGCCTTTACATGAATAATGCAAAAATTAGAAGGATCGACGGATGCTACAATCTCTGTTGTTGAAAAACCATCTCATGATTAAGCATATCATCTTGGAAATCAACAAATAGCATAGTATGATTTCAAGTGGCCAAGAAGAAGGATGTAACAAAATAATGGAAGAATGGATTGAGGTCACTGAAAATGAAGGAAGTAAAAATCTCCATCGTTACCAGACATTGAAGTTGACTCTTTGATGAAATACTAGTAATTTTGATTGAGGTAAATCAATTTGTACAATAATTTATTTCAGGTATACAATAATTTTAGATATAAATTTGAAATAAACGCTTTCTATATATACTATGAGTTTTAAAACGAGCTAAAATAAATTGAATAAAATCTTTCTAGGCTTGTTTGCGAACCTAAAATGCCAAACTTGTTTAGTATTCAAATATTCATAAATAACACATTTATTCAAGAGAAATGATATTTCAAGTTATAGAGTTCATAAGTATCATACAATTTTTTTAAAAAAGATAAGTACGTATGAAATTTAAATAAAAAAAATTAAATTTTTAATAATTAACCTTATTTTTTTAAAAAAAAAATTATACAATATCCATACACTTCACAGCTATACGTTATATTTCTCAACCTGCGCCGTTGTTCTTGTAATACAGAATTTACTGTAGTAGGTTTTCTTTCTTGTTTCTAAAAACTTCCTAAGTTCCTTTCTTAGCCACACAATCTGGGAATACAAAAAGTCATCAGATCAACACCTTTCATCACCACCAAACTTTGATCCACAATTGAAACGTGTCATTTCACAACTGGAAGAAAGCTGATCTCCCATGCCATGTCAGCACCACCCTCCACTCAAAAGACAATCAGCCAAACATTCCCAGTAAAGCTAAGCTTGTCATCCTTTGCTCCTTCTCCACCCAGTCATCCTAGAAAGAAACAAAATCTGCATAAACCCTTCACTTCTCATGGTGGTTCAAGCTGTTCCGTCAATCCATTGAAAGCCCCAGAAATTGTTTGATACAGAATATGCCATGGAGGCCCTCAATGCAGCATGCTTGACTCCGATGTCCATTCTTCGTGACAGGAAAAAAGAACCCAGAAAATTATCATCAGTCCCTACTACTTTTCCCCTCAAGTTCTCAAGTTCTGCTACTTTATGCAACTATCCATCAACTTTACAAGAATGTTTCTCAAGGGGTTTTCAAGGGGGTCTTGTCCTTCTATCTTCAGCTCTTAATACTGGGCTTGCTAGAGCTTTATCGTATGAGGAAGCACTTCAACAGTCTGTGACTAGCTCTACAGCAGCGGAACTTGATCCAAGTGGGGTTCTTGATAGTGTATTAAGTTTTGTAACAGATAATCCTACAGTGATAGCGGGTGGTGCCGCCATTCTGGTGGTTCCCTTGATTTTATCTCAAGTTCTAAAGCCTCCCAAGCCATGGGGTTTTGAGTCAGCCAAAAATGCTTATGCAAAGCTAGGTGATGATGCCAATGCCCAGTTGCTTGATATAAGATCACCGGTGGAATTTAGGCAAGCGGGTAGCCCAGATATCCGGGGTTTAAGAAAGAAGCCGGTGTCTGTTGCTTATAAAGGAGCAGACAAGCCAGGGTTCCTGAAAAAGCTTTCTTTGAAGTTCAGAGAACCAGAAAATACTACATTGTTCATTTTAGACAAGTAAGAATTTAAAACGCATTCCTATAATTTTCCCTCATTTTTTAGTATATAACATTCAGCATATCTATTGCTCCACTGCATTTGGAAGACTAATAGAAATAAATTTAAAAGAAAAAAGACTTGACTAGTATGCTACCGAAAAGAAAATCTACATGCGGCGTTCATACTGTTCATTGTGAAATTTAACATTATTAATAGATATATAGAATATCATAAATCGTTGACTTTTTATTTCAAGAAATCGAGATGAATGGGCAACCATATCTACTGCTTGAGCTGAAATCACCAAATCATGCAGAGATTGTGGTGTCCTGGAACAATTTCTTTCCTTTAATGACGGAGTAAAATAGCAGATAGAAGCTACGGATATTCCAAACTATTCTTAACACATAATGCTCCCCACCCCCCCGGGGTCCCATTTAATTGAAATACAAGCAGCCAAGATTGGTGTGAACGTACGTGAATGCCATGTACTGTTGTCCTATCGTGCAGGTTCCGGATTTGAATTATTGACTATATGAGGGTGCTATATATTTTTCATCTTCCAGATTGTTGGGATTGGTTACACATCTGCAGTCTGTATCATGTTTACTTCTTAATTAATTCAAGGAGTTAATAGCCATAGGCTTGGTCATATTTGAAATTTAAGATCAATCGATCATATCATTTTCTCTTTCACGTAATTTGCAATTGCCTAGCAGACAGGGTGACATCTCACTTGATCTTTGTTATTATAACGGCTAATATAGAGCTAATGTTGCTGAACTTTTTGTGAAGCCAGGTTTAACGGAAATTCTGAATTGGTTGCCGAGTTGGTCACTGTAAATGGATTCAAAGCTGCATATGCAATAAATGACGGTGCAGAAGGCCCCCGAGGATGGATGGTCTTCCCTTTCTTCTTCTGATCTTTTCCTTGGATGCTTTGAAAATAACATCAAAATCTTATATATGCCTGAAACATTATCACTCAGAAACTTTCATGTGTAAATTTTCAGAATAGTGGTCTTCCATGGATACCACCAAGGAAAGCATTGGGTCTTGATCTTAGCAATTTGACAGATGCTATTGGTGACACAGTCGGAGTATGTTTCTACATTATGGAAAATCTTCTGATTGAACTATTGGATGCCCATTTGACTTTATCTCTCTTAGTCTTTCTTCCCTTCTTTTTTCAATCTTACACTTCGAAGTCAATTTTATTGTTGTTGATGCGTTGATCATTAATACAATTGTAGATGGTATAGGAAACCTATAAATTATATGAACTCAGTTGATCTGGGGGTTTATCCTGCTAGGTTCATATGTTGGAAAACTCTAATAAATATTCGGTATTTTATATCTGGTTCATTGAGGACATAGCAAGTTTCATTGGAAATTTTGAACATTTAATACTTTGCCCAATTACAATAATATTCCCTACACTCCACAAGAGATTATGTGCTTTCCTTTTCAGGCTATCCAATGATGAAAGCTTCAGAAATGAAAGGATTTATCCATATAACTTTCATCTAGTGCGGCATGGAAGGGGTACAAGTATTTTTTTAAAGGGGGGATTGGAGGATATAAAACAATTTCTTTTATTGCTATATGATTTTTTTATAATTTCTGATAAGTTTTCTTTCTTCTTAATGTCATGTGAATGCATTTGTTCTCTATATTGCGAATGATATTGGCATTTATGTCTAATATAAATGTTGTTTTTTTCTAAATAGAGATGGTAAATACATTTCTTCATCATTGTATTATTGTGTAAATATGCTAGAATATTCTGGCACTCCTTGTACAGTTATTGAATTGGCCAAAACAGAATGAATTCTCAGTTATCATGGGGCCAGCTTACCCATTAGCTTATCTTTTATTTTAAACATTTTTGCCTTTATGTTTTCTGAAATGGACGTTATATGCTTTATGATGACCATTGTGCAGGAGGGTTTAGATGCCTTGAATGTTACCCTTGGGATTGCCGTAGCCGCTGGGTTAGGTTTATTGGCTTTTTCAGAGGTTTGGATGAAAACTCCTTAATTTTGTTTCCTTTTTTTTCCTTCTTGTTGTATTTGAATTTCTGTGTGACGTGATCAGAAATTGCATTTGATGGTTTATTACATCTTTTTAGATAGAAACAATCCTCCAAGTATTAGGCTCAGCTGCAATTATTCAGTTTGTGAGCAAGAAACTACTATTTGCTGAGGTGAGTTTCCAATACCCTTCTGTACTTACATTTTTCATTTATAAAATATCAACCGTGCCATATAATCCAAGTCTAGTTTAGAATTTTGCTAAATTGTTTCATATGACAGGATCGAAAGGAAACTATACAACAACTTGATGAGTTCTTGAACACAAAGGTTGCCCCTAAGGAGCTTGGCGATGAAATAAAGGTGTCTGAACTTCGTGTGAAATTTGTGTTTCTATTACTTTTCTTGAAAATTCAAATGCAAATACTTTTGCAGAAATATTCACGGTATCCTCTACTTATTCTGAATTGTCTGGAATTTCAGCAAATTGGAAAGGCTCTTCTACCATCACCCGTGATTAGCAATGCTCTCCCTCCAGCTGTTGATTCAATCCCAGAGCCTGCTACCACTGATAATACTGTACAAAAGGCAGTAGCTGGTGATTCAAAGGTAGAAACAGATGGAAAAGTTACTCCTGAAATAAATTCAGTGCCCAAAACCGAAGTTAAAGCAGAATCGCTTCCTGGATTTTCAAAATCACTTTCTCCATATCCATGCGTAATTATCACTTCCACTGCTTCATGAATTCTATAATTATTCTGCTTCATTCCATTTGCTTGGAATTCGAAAGTCATGATATACTCATTAGTGGATAATTATTTAATGCAATGCGGTACATTTGAATTCATGGTGTGGGCATTCGGAATGCGGCATGCTCTTATACCTGGTTAGCCAACTTGATAGCTTCTTAGGATTGTTGGTTCACATTGAGGGTTGAGCACACGAGTGTGTGTGTCTATGTGTGCATTTATGTTTGTGCATGCCATTTGCCAGCCTTGTGGGGAGCTTTATGTTTGCTATAGTTTGCACAAGACCTTTCTATAGAAATTATACATAAGTAAGCATAAAGAGAATTAGAACATCACAGGATACCATTTAAGGATAAAATAGTATAGTAACAGTTCGGAATAACTTCAAAATATCATATCTTAAGTATGACCAAACCAAATTTACCATTTCAAAAAATAGATCGTACCTTTTTTTTTTTTTACTTCTTAAATCTCCTGATTAAATCAGTTATTTATTTAAAAAGCAAAAAACTGGGATCGCTAGAGTTAGAGAAAACCAAAAATGGAACATACTGCATCAGGGGTTGCACATTCAAGATCACAGGTCCAGCAGGGTAAGGAATACTTTGGCTCCTTATGGACAGGATTGTGTATGTACATTACTTAAAAGGCTGTTATCTAGCAGGTTAATGTGACCTATGAATCTGCAGGTACCTTTATGGATATTTGATCTACCATTCCCCCACCTTTTTTCTTATTTCCCACCTGTTTTCAAGAGAGAGAAGTGATGTAATTGAATAATAATTTATAGGATAATAGAAAGATAATAGGCAAATACATAATTGCTGATGTAAATTGTTGCATAGTGTTGTTGCATACTGATGTAATTGCTGATCCAATGAAATGCTCAAGCATTTGTTGAGTTAATTCTGTGGCATATGCACTGAACAAATGATCGCCTTCTTTTCCTTCCTGGTTGCAGTATCCAGATTTGAAGCCACCAACATCTCCATCGCCATCGCAGCCGTAGAGTTGTAATTGCATAAAAATATAGCAGTTTGTTTCTATGACAGGCAGCTGTTGGCGGGGGATTGGCAAAGCTAGTTTGTGAAAATTTTCAGCTTACATGGTATCTTGGATCCTTAATAAGAATAAAAAAAATTACACTGCTATGAGCTATAAAACAGATATCTGCCATGGCCAACTTTCCTTTTGTTTCTTATGCTACTCTGTGTAATCATTGGGTGTCTTTTGGTTGGGAACTTGGGATATCTGTATTAGATATATTCGGATATGGATAATAGTATTTCTTTCTCAAGTTTTGAGTTTGCAATAGAACAATTTTATGTCCATGTGCTTCTGGGTGCATCAAGGATTGGGGAAGTGGAGAGGTAAAAACACTAGATTTATATACCTGAATATGCAACCTTAACAGGAGAATCTTATTTTGTTAGAATGGAAATGCATAATTTTCTATGAACTTCCTCTAAAATTTCATTTTCAAAATGTGATGCTTGTAATTGAAGACTAGTTATTCTAATGTGCTTGTACTGGATTGGAGCATGGGCACATTTAATGAGAAAGTATGACTTTGAAGTTTGTAAGATTTGTGTCCCAAGTTCCAACCTCATCATATATTGGGGTAAAAACCAGAGCTTTCTGAAGCTGGTGCTTCCAAGTGCATCTCTTCTTAGGTTGAATTAGCAGTTCCTTTTTACAAGCTCAGAATGAATCTTTATTGAACAACTGCCTCTTAACGATTTGCTTAAACTGAAGTGTTAAGAAAAATTCTATACATTACACCATCATCCCACTCTCATCCTATTGTTTAAGATGTGGTACATTTATCACCATTGAATGATAATGTTTTAGATGATTCTTTATCATTCAATGATGATAAATATGTCATATTTTACATAGTGGAATGAGAGTGAGATGAGAGTATGGAGTATAAAATTACTCGTAGTGTTAAATAATATAGAAGCTACTCGAACTCACTCGTTCTGAACCATCCGATGCACAAGGAACACACAAGTTTAAGTATAGTTTTTACTGTTTTATTTATTAATGAATGACGCATAACGCTATTGTCTCTTAACACCATTGTGTTATGGGATACTTAGGTTTAGATTATGTGCAATATTGTTTTCAGAATAGGTTTACTCAAAAGAATCGTTAATTTTTCTATCCATCAACATTAATAGAAAATGCGCGGTAGCATCATTGACTACAACGTGTCATCTTTATTTTATTTTCTGAAAAATAAGAAATAGTTTTTCTATAATAAAGAATGTTTAAAATTTTAAAACCTGAATTACTATAAAGAAAAAGTTAAAAGGATAAAAAGCTAAATTACTATTTATATCCATATGGTACAAAAATTTTGAATAAGAGATCAATTGGATGGAGAAACACTGTCAGCCTATCTCATCTCATCTCATTATTACAATTTTTCTAAATTTTCATATAAAATATAATAAACAATCTAATTTTTTTTAAATTCTAATTCAACTTTTTCAAATCTCAAAATAATAATAATATTAAAAAATAATATTTTATTCAATTTTTATATAAAATCATCTCATATTGTCTTACTATCCAAATAACTTAAGGGCTGTTTGAATTTAGAAACATCTCATCTTAGATAATCTTATCATTACAATTTTTTTAAATTCTCACACAAAATATAACTAACAATTCAACTTTTTCAAATCCTAAAACAATAATAATATTAAAAAATAATATTCTAACAATATTTTATTAACTTTCAACTTTCACATAAAATCATTTCATCTCATCTCACTATCTAAATAACTCCTAAGTGGTAATAATGATCTTTCAAATTGATCTCTTCATCAGGACTCTATTAGTTTATTGACAATAAAAGCTGACATGACACCTAAATATTAGTTATAACAAATTATAAGTTGACACGTGTGAAGAGGATTTCTCTATGTGGCCACCAAGCACAAACACCAATCGTGGCAGCCACCCTTTATTTTTTTTTTTAATTATGGCTGGTTTGTACAAACCATTTCATTGGATCTCATCTCATATAATCATTATAATTTTCTTAAACTCTCATACAAAATATAATAAACAATTCAATTTTTTGAAATTTTAAAATAAAATTAATATTAAAAAATTATATTATAATAATATTTTATTCAACTTTCAACTTTTATCTCATCTTATATATATAATCAAACGAGATCTAAGTTTCTTAACATTTTTTCTGGTGTCGCATATTGAATATTACCTCATAGAAGACATATTTACCGACTTATACAATGCATCCCATAAAGAACCTAGTGAGAAAATCCTCATATATAGTGTTTGATAGCTACTCGATGCGCACTTGAATGGTTGAATTCAACATTGTTATGAAGGCATATATTTTCAACTCGCCATAGAAGGATAAGGAAACCTCCTTTGCCATTCTTAATGATTTATCATTCCACCAAAGAGAAATTTTACATGAAAGCCTTACACTACACATATCTACCTAATCAACATGTAATTTGTCATTTTTACCCTTCTATCTTAATACTTAAATATGTATGTATTTAAATACAATAACAAAAATGACAAATCAATGGAGAGAGGATTATAGATTTACTCTCGACGGGAAATTTATAGAAGCAACAACTGTGTTAAGAGGATTACAGATTTGCTCTCAGTGGGGAATTTCCAAGCGTATGGTGGAAACCGATTGTCTTCTCCTTGGGAAAGCTTTGAACTCTTCTTCATAATTCTTAACTAATTATTCTTACATTCTTGATGATATTAGAAGATTGTTCAGAATTTTCTGGAGGTGAAATTTTTGCATGTAAATAGGCAAGGTAACAGGGTTGCTCATCTTTAGCATATGCATGGCATGTAGAGGATATAGTTATGAGGTGGGCCTTTTGTCCTTCTTTTGTACTCAAGTTGTTTGGCTTGATAGGCAATTTCTTGTAAGGACTTGATTTAATAAATTATCTTTGGTTATAAAAAAACAAAAAAAACAAAAACAGAAATGACAAATCACATGTGTGTTTAAGCATTAAGATAGAAGGACAAAAATGCTTAAATATGTGTGTTCAAATATTAACATATTTAAGCATTAAAATAGAAAGGCAGAAATGACAAATCACATGTTGATTTGGTAAACGTGTGTGATACAAAACTTCCTTGTAGCATTTCTCTTCCACAAAATCCCACCTAACAAAGGAAATTTCACCTCCCCCATCTCCAACCTTAAGAAAAAATGGGCATCGCGATCTTCTCTGTGTAAATATATGCCGGTCCAACTAAATATATAGATACAATAGTTGTGATTAAAGAATGCGCGGTTTATTAGGTGCCCTTAAATATATGGGACAATTGCGTATAAATGTTTTTGTGTGCTATGGAACATCAAACTATAAGGTAGTGTGCCAATGAAGATAATGTATTAATATTGCATGAGGCACTTGCGTAAAGATGTATTTTAACCCAATTTTAAGTATCCGTGAGGGAGCACCTAAACACTTATCCTTGGAAATAAATGTAGATTGCAATGAGAATAATTCATTGCTAGTAATTTGAAAAGAGTTTGCATTTCGTTACAAATGAATGTATTCACAATGATTTTCATTAGTTGCAACTAAACGTATTACATATTTAGAAGGACAACATTTTGGTTGTAAACATATTTGCAATAAAATTTTCGCAACCACTGTAATTTTGTTGCAATTGAAAATGAATTTATTTTTTCTTTTCGATGGGAAAAGATTAATTAAAAATAGAGTAATACTTCTTTGTCCCCTAATTTATACCATTCAATTTGTCTCTTGATGTGGCACTACATATTATTAAAAAAATTAAATATATATATTTAAAAAAAATTGCCCACAAAAAAAAGGAAAACTAAAATCATGTATTGTCTCCACCCTTTTATGTTTATGATTTTATTTTATTTTTAATAAGTCACATAGCAAGTAGACATTAAGACTTTGCCTTTCTCATCTAGCAAAATGATTCCCACACCAGACCTGCTCAACTCATTAAAAATTGCTCCATCTGTATTAATTTTTGGAACACCTACAGCAAGGGGTCTCCATCCAAGACACTCCCCCAGTTTCTATTGAGAAGCAGCTTTAACAACTTTCAAATCCTTCAACAGAGAGAGCATAATCGATAGCTTGTTGTGGGTGCTAATAGTGACCCTCATGCAAGAATTGATTCCTCCTATACCATAAAGACCAAGCAATGAGTAAGAATTTCTCTAGATCCCCAACACTCCCTTCCTTCCTTACCCACATTGCTAATTCCATAAAATCCTTAGGAGCTTCATCCAAAAATTTAAACCTGAATACTTGTTTCCAATATGATAGAATGGATGGACAAAAAACAAGTGCATGACCTGTATCCTCCACACTGTTCTTACAAAACTAACAAGTATCCTCTTGAACCACCTTCCTAACTAGCAGATTTCTCATAGTAGGCAATCCTTGCTTACCATCTCTCCATGCCACCCTTACTCTGTTAGGGATATGAAGCTTCCACATATGTTTCCAAAAAGTATGTTGAGATTGACATTAGAACATTCCCCTTGATTACGATTATTCCTCTAAGTCAAGAAAAACTTATAGGCACTCTTCACTATATAAATTTCTGACTTCTCATGGTGCCAAATAAGCTGGTCTTCCTTATTAGCAGGTCTAAGTGGTAGTCTCAATACTTCAGCAACTGCTCGAGGGGCCATAATGGTTTTGACTAAATCTGCATCCCACTAGTTAGAATCATCATCAATAAGTTGTGCAACAGTTTGATAAGCTTGCACCCTATTCTGATCATGATCCATAGGAATCAATCTTTGATTTGGTAGCCAAAAGTCATACCAGATGTTGATGGACTTGCCATTACCTACACGCCACCTATAGCCTTTCAACAGCATACTTTTGGACTCCCAAATCCCTCTCCAAGCATATGATGGTGCATGACCCAATTTAGCTTCCTGGAAATCAGAGTTAGAAAAGTACCTTGATTTATAAACTTTGTGCAGTAGAGTAGACTTTTCATTCATGATTCTCCAAGCTTGTTTAGCCAATAATGCTATGTTAAAACTTTTCAGGTCTTTAAACCCTATACCACTGGAAAACTTTGAAGCACACATGTTGGACTAGCTCACCCATCTTATTTTATTCTCCTCCTTCCTTTGGTCCCACCAAAACTTAGCCATCATGTTCTCCTGCTCCCTACAAAGACTACCTGGTAGCTTGAAATAGCTCATCGAGTATGTGGGTATAGGTAAGGCCATAGCTTTTATCAAGACTTCCTTTCTACCTTGTGATAGTAACCTTTTCTTCCATCCTTGCAATTTCTGCAACACTTTGTGCTTAATATCCATGAAAGCCTTATTTTTAGATCGACCTACCACTAATGGTAGTCCAAGATATTTTTCAAACTGTTGCACTTGCTGCACTCCCCAAGATGCCATGATATCCTGCTGCAATTTAGTATCTATATTAGCACTAAAGACCATAGTTGTTCTCTCCCTATCCATCTTTTGACCTAAAGCTTGATCATATACTTGAAGGAGTTTATGAATGTTTGAATTTGTTTGCGTATAAGCACTGCAAAAGAACAAACTGTCATCTACAAATAGTAGGTTGTTGATCCTTGGACTACTTCGACAGATCTTGATGCCTTCTATCAGCTTTGCCTCCTCTGCTTGTCTTAAAAGTGTAGCCAAGCCCTCAGTACACAAGAGAAAAAGATAAGGGTATAAAGGCCTCAGGTCTAGGGGCCTTTAAGGGATTCATTTGGTTTAGAGCTTGAAAAACCTCCTCAATAGTATAATTTTGAAGCAGATGATCATTCATCACATATGAGACTCAACCTTTTAAACCATCCACAGACCTCACATCACCTTGCTAATTTGTAGAAGAAAAAATAGTTCTAAAGTAGTCCAGTATGACTCTATCCCTATCTGCTCCCACATGCCACTCACTGGGAGTGTCTTTAATCCCTTTTATAAAATTTCTTTTATGCTTTTGAAAAGCTTTCTTATGAAGAAGTCTTGTGTTTTTATCACCCTCCTTTAACCAGAGTGCCTTAGATCTTTGTCTCCACATAATTTCATCACTCTCTAGCCATTTTTGCAAAACTGAGTTAGCTTCTCTGTGATCATCAGTCCTCAAACATTCAGGATCCACCTGGTACAGATTATTATTTTTGTCTCGAGCCCTTGCAATTTGTTTCTTAACATGACCAAAACTGTTTATTCCAATGCTGGAGCTATTCACCACAGTTCTTAATTTTCTACATAAACAATGACAAGGTTTTCTCTCATTCCTTTCCATTCCAAGTTGAGGCTATAATCTGCTTACACTCCTCAGATCTTATCCACATGGCCTCAAATTTGAAACCAGGTCCCCTCTTATGCCTCACACAGTCATTGAGATTTTAGTCTGATTATAAGATGGTCAGAATAGACAACTGGCAAGTGCTCAATAGCCATAATGGGGAAAAGGGATCTTCATTCATCATTTGCAATGTACCTATCCAATCTTTATGAAATACTACCTCCATTCTGCCTCCCATTCCACCAAATAAATTGAGGACCACCAAAACCCAAATTTGACAGTTGACAATCAGATAACAAATCCCTGAAGTCCTATATAAGTTTAGCAGATCTACATTTCCCTCTATGTTTCTCCCCCATGTTTAGAATTTCATTAAAGTCTCCAAACAAAAACCAAGCACAACTAGAAGGGACACTAATAGACCTTAGCAAAGACCAAGTCTCATGCCCATTTAAAGCTTCAGGCTACCTATACATGCCAGTTAGATACCAATAAACATCATTGTCCTCATCAAACTTAACCTCATCATAGATATGAGATTTAGAAAAGTGAATAGTCCTTAGAGAAAACTAACTTTTCCATTCTATTAACACTAAGTCTTGTTTCTTGTAGGAACAAAACACTGGGATCTTCTCTTCGAATCATATCTCGAAGCACTCAAGCTTCCCGTGGGTTCCCAAGCCCATGGGAGTTTCAACTAATGAAACTCATTACTCCCGGCGGGGCTGGCAACCCAGTCCTACCGATATCAAATAACCAATAGCAATGCCATTATCCTCCACCATACTGATTCCCTCAAAACAATCCAGTTTATTCTCTTTGTACCAACCTGTGTTTCATTTTCAACATTACTCATATTAAGCAATCGTTTCTTTAAAATCTGTTGGCCTGTCTTGATAGGTTTAATAACAATGCCTGAAGAATTTTGCTGCTTACTCCTAGTGAGGATAATATTCTTCACAGATAATTGTTTTTTCCTTTTCTTACGATATGCGCATTTCTTCTGGGCCAGAAGTACATCCTCCTTAGGCCCATTAACTTCATGGCCCATCACCCCGCCTCTACCCTCATCTGATAGTTAACCCTTATCATGCAATGAAAAGTCACTTTCCAAAATAGGATCGAGAGGATGATTATGGCAAGATTGAGTATTGAAAGAATTTTCTACCGTTATCAAATTCTATCCCCCAACATTCGTGATCACATTAAAAGAATTGAAAGTTACCTTATTGACGCCTGGATTCACTCTCATCTCCGTATTAATAACCAAATTTGATGTCTTCCCAGTAACGGTTCTGTTGAGTCAACAGCACCACCCTTCACTATCTCGCATGGTGATAAAAGGGAAATTATGTTGTTTTAAATACTCTTACTACAATTGATTAAGTAAGTTTTATTTGCAAAAAAAGAGTATTTAATAAACAATGCATAACAGTCGGCTATTGACATGAGTAAAGACTAATTACATAGTAAAAATGGAATTGGGCTGTGATACCCCGTTTTTACGTGTATTTTCACTGAAGGAGTGTTTTTAATTTAATTAATATATTGGTTTATTTATTTTAAATTATTGTATTTTAATTGGTTTTTAATTTATTTGATGTTGTGTTTAATTTATTTTAATCGTTTTACAGTTTTTAAAATCGTTTTCGGCGGATCTGTTTTTGGTTTCCGGAGTGAGAATTGGGTCTCATTTCTTTTCTTTTCTCTTTTCTTTTTCCCTTTTCCTTTTTTCTTTTTCTTCTTTTCTTTCCTTTCTTTCTTTTTCTTCTTCTTTTCCTTCCCAGTTTCTCTCTCCCCGCGCAGCTCTCTTCCTTTTCTCCTTACCGTCGCCATCCCTTCGGCCGCCCTGTTCTTCGCCGTCCGGCCGCCGTGTAGTACACTACCTCCACCATTCTCTTCCCCTCCCACCAGAGATCATCCCCACCAATTTTCAAAGCCATCGGACCAGCCGTTAGCTGCCACGCACGGCTGGAAGTCACGGCCCCAGCCTTGTTTTTCTCCCCTGTCGCCGGTTGCTTTCACAGCCCAGAACCACTGCTCGCCGGCGGCGTGGCCTATACCACCCAGCCAGTTTTCTTCCCCTCTCACCGGTGAACATCCCCACCAAGTTTCACCTCCATCCGAGCCACCGTTAGCCACCACGAGCTCCTCCAAGCCACACGGTTTTTGAGCTTTTCCGGCGCCGTCGCACCACCTCCGGCCACCATCTCTTCACAGCTTCTTCCTCTACCTCTTGCCGACCTAACCCACCTAATTTCGGCCCTGATCCGTTGCCGGAGCAGCTCCCACGAGCTCAACTCCGTTTTGCCCCTTTTTGGCCTTCGACCGCCATTTCCACCACCACCCACGGCCAAAACTCGTTTCCCTTAGCTTCATAAACATCTCAAGACCATTCCTTATCAATTTCGTGTGTTGGTTTGTCCCCGTTCGAAAGTGCGTAATTTATTACCCACGGCCACAGTGTAAAATAAACTGTTACATTGCTTTTCCTCCGCCATTTGGAACTCCGCAAGCTTTCAAAAAATACCGTATAGCGCTGTAAGTGTTTTCCAAACTTCATTTTAGATTTAAATATATTTTTTTGCTCTTACAATAATTATTTGTGACTGGTTGGTTATTCCGGACTGAGTCCGAGGAGTCGGGGATCGGTTGGATTTGAGGACGGAGTTGTTTGTTTGGTTGTTTTGGATGTTTGGAAAGTGTTGGTTAATTTGTGTAATTTTATTTGCATTGCATTGTGCATGCATATGCATGTGTTAAATATTGAAAACTGGGTTTTCAAGTGAAAAATGGTTTTTGGTATATGCGAACGATTGGATTGATTGGCTTGAGTCAAAGGCACATGTAGGGATGGTGGTGAGCAAGGATGGTGGTAGAGTCCCGCCTGCGATTCCCGCCTACGGTGCACGCAGTGTAGGGATGGTGGTGAGCAGGGATGGTGGTAGAGTCCCGCCTGCGATTCCCGCCTACGGTGCACACGGTGTAGGGATGGCGGTAGAGTCCCGCCTGCAATTCCCGCCTATGGTGCACGCGTAGGGATGGTGGTGAGTAGGGATGGTGGTAGAGTCCCGCCTGTGATTCCCGCCTACAGTGCTCTGATGGATTGGTTATTGAGCCATTTTCTGGGAAAATGGCGAGGATGTGTTGAGGCTTTGTGATCCATTTTCTGGGAAAATGGTGGTTTATTGATTTGGGCCATTATCTGGGATAATGACGAGGACTGGTTTTTAGGCCATTATCTGGGATAATGGCGAGGATATGTTTAAGGAAAATGTTTTTGGGCCAAATGGGACTTTTGGCGTGTGTGGAAAAATGTGGTTTTTATGGGACATGTGCGTTGCATTCTTTCATGCATATTGTTTGAGTTATAATATGTTTTTATCTAGTGGTGTTTGGATTTTACTTACCTGCGGCAACATTTTTGGTACCGTAGATTTTGGTGCAGAGTTCGAGGAAGAGAAGGAGGCTGAGCCCGAGGATGCGGCTCCGCCGGAGTATTGAGTTGGAGTCTATGCTTTGTAGTTGGCTTTGAAACTATATTTGTAGTTTGTAATATTTTATTATGTATGATTTGAACAGTTTTGTATTAAACTAAGAAAAATTCTGGTACTTAGTTATATGACTTTACTATCCACTCCGTGTTTCTTCATGCACATTTGTTGCTTTTACACATACTCGGCACTCGTCGATAGGGTGGTGACCCGTGTTGTCATCATCCAGACGTCTGGATTTTACCTGTGTCCGTATGTGGGGATTTGGGGCGTCACAGGCTCAGTTTTACTTAAGTTAGACTTACATGATCTTAAACTCTCATGTGTGTATTGAAGGTTGAGGCCCACGTCTGCCAACTCAAAAAGAAGATGAGAAGTAACTAAGGCCATGTCCCTCCAACCCATGTCCATAGGAAAGTCCATGTGGATAAGCTAAGACTTAAGGATGTCACGTGAAGGACTCAGCAATACCAAACTCGATAGCCACATGCAATTGCTCTGGGGAATCTTGGTGACCACAAGGAGCAGAGGAATGAGGCAGTCATGTGCGATGGAGGGGTTGGAATCTGTGGCAAGGAGAGATGATTTTGAGTAAAAAAGGAAGAGAAATCTTCTGGTGAAGGATCAATTTTTTCAGTTTTCAGTGTTTATTCTTCATTTTTCTGCTGTTTGGTTTAGACTGCATTTTTGGGATTTTCTTCTTAGGGTTTTCATTTTAGTACTTTACTAGCTTTTGAAGAAGATGATCGGCTAATTTTTGTAGCTTGGGTTGCTGTAAAACTTTCTATTGACTTCCAGCATTTGATGGATTTTCTATGGCTTTAATTTTCATACCTTGCTCTGTCTGAAACTGAATTCATAAGAGGGAAAGTTGAAGAAATCTCTTGCACTTATTCTTGTTTTGTTGTTGACACAAGGCACAACAGAACCTTGAATTTAATCAAGGATTTTTCTTAGCCGAGTGTCACATAAATTTTGGTTGATGTTTAGAGAGGGCCTCTTGTTTTACAAACTGGCATGTTACTTGAAATTAAATTCCTACATTTTGTTTTATTAATTCCTTGATTGGGTTAGTAAAAGAACAGTAATGCCCAGAAATCTTTTGAGTTGTGGAAGCAAAGGAAGTTCTAAACCGTAGCCCAAGTGTTTGTCAAATTTATTCTGTGGTTTTTGTTAAACTTTAGCTGCTGAGTTGCATTTCTGTTTGAGCTTTGTTAAAACCAAAAATTACATTTTAGCCTCTTTTGCATCATTTAATCCTTAGAAAGTAAATAGCTCATGATTTAGTTCATCTTTCAAAACAAAAGTTATGTCTCTAAGTCCCTCAAAACTTCAACCATACATTTCAATTTTCATACTCATTCTATTGTGAATATACCACTCCCCATTTGTGCTTACTGTTTTCACAACTATAAAAATCCAAAAAGAATTTATATAGTATTTTTTACATCTCCATATTTTAACAATAAGCCTTCACAAAGTTCTTTGCTGGAAATACATTTGTCCCTGTGGAAATGACCTTGGGATTTCTCTATTATTACAATTGATCCACTTATACACATGGGAGTGATAATTTGGAGACCATCACATGGCTTGTTTCCTCCTTGCAAAGCCTAAACTGGATAGAAAACATGATCTTTTGAGTGGTCCCTGACCCTGTGACTTGGTTGCACAGCATGCAACTATGAACCAAATTGCATACAATTTGGATCCTTTGAACCCTCAAGAGGACACATTTGCTCAGCATGAACAATTAGACCACAAGTGAAGCAGACCCTTGGTAGTTTCTTGTACTGAATAGGAGTCCAAAATCGCTTACCTTCGACTGTTATTGTTCTGCCTCTTGAGAGAGATTTCTTCAAATTGAGACAAACTTTGAGACGTAAAAACTTGCCCCATCCCAGATCATTTTCATCAACCTCAACCTCCTCCACATTCCCTATTTAACTACCTATTCTCACCCCACAGTCCTTATTCATACTAGCCAACAGTAAATTATGCAACTATAACCAGAATGAGGCATGATCAAAATTCATTTTGGAAGGTTGAATCAAACCATTAAACTGGTTAATGACAAAAATTGCATTGTCAAAAAACCACGGCTTTCCTTCCTCCACCCTCTACTTATCTGCATTATTGGCAAACAAGATAGTGAATATGTTATCTCCAACCTCTTGAAATATTGCCTGTTTGCTCAACGTCCACACTTTTGCCATAGTAAATTGGATAAAAGTAGACATGATAGTTCAATCAAGCCACACCTTACCAATCAAGCATAGTTCCCCCTTACGAAAACTTTCCACTGTAACACCCTCTTCCTCCTCTGTCAAATGTAAACGATCACAGTTGTTCCAACGACTCTATATTCCCAGACAAGACCATAAGAAAAAGATGAAGAAAAGAATAAGATAAGGAAAGACTATTGAAGTGAACTTCATATATTATTGGGGTTGACAAATCTCGCATTTTTTATCATGGACAGGTGAAAGTCGTTTTTTATAACAGTTAGCAACAATTTTATCATTGTGAAAATTCCACTCAAAGGTTTGAAACAGAAATATAAGAGTCATTAAAAAAATATTAAAAAGTGAGAAATTGCATTATTTATCCTGAATTTTGTTAATGTAAATCACATTAATTGATGTGAATGCAAATAATATAGTTTATATGAAGAATATTATTCCTAATATAATTTGTGTATTGCTACTCGTTTTAAATTTGTCATCTTTTGTTACACAAGTTGACTTGACAAAGTTTAAATGATTTTTTATATTAATGACTTGAAAACCTACTTAAACGTGTCTAATCAGTCTGAAATGAATTTCTCATATATTTTTAAGGGTTATTTGCAAATTTAGTATCTCAATTTTCATCGATTCGTAAAGTTATCTTTGATTTTTTAACTCACATCATTTACACCTAAGATTTCAAAAGTTTACAATTCATAACTTTCGTTAAAGGTTTTATTACCTTACATTTTATGAAAGTTGCGAATTACAAAATTTTAAGATGTTATGTATAAATTAGGGTTGGGTGGTGGGGCACCACCTCCTTGCCCCGCCTTGGCCAGGCAAATGCCAGTTTTCATCGGTTTGTAAAAACTTATCTAAATTTTTTTAACTCACAGCATTTAAACTTAAGATATCAAAAATTTAAAATTTGCAACTTTTGTTCAAAAGGTTTTATTATCTTATGTTTTTATGGAAGTTGCGATTGCAAAATTTTAAAATTCTAGGTATAAATTAGGGTTGGCAGTGGGGCACTGCCTCCCCGGCCCGTTTGACATCCACATGGTCGGGTCTGGCGAGCGACGCGCAAACGGATGCCCTTACACTAGGGCTGAGTAGAAATCTGACTCCGACTCCGCTCCAGCTCCGCTCCGACTCCTCCTCTGACTCCGGCTCCGACTTCCAATCCGACTCCAATCCGATATTGTGCATATTTTATAAAAATATATGTTTTCAATATATTAACATGTAATAAATAATAATGTATAAACACTATAATGAATATAAACATGTAGCATTATAATACTAATGTATAATAATATGTAAAACTAATGGATAAACACAACTATATAAATAAAAAATTTATAATAACATGTAATAGTAATGTGTTAATAACTAAATTATTGATAATATAGATTTTATGAACAATATGAACAAATGTACCTAAAATAATACACTTATAGTTTTATACTATAATAACATGTAACACTAATGTACTTAATATACCATGTAGTACTAGTACTAAAGTCTAATGTATAGTAATACTATACAATCTATAGACTATAATAACATGTAATACTAACTAATAATGTATTAAGCAATAAGCCACTAATACTGCAATGCATAATAACATATTAACATGTAATACTAATATATAATAATTAATGTATAATAACATTTAATACTATTGTATAACATAATAACATGTACTAGTAATGTATAATAATCAATGTATAATAACATATAACACTAATATATAAATATTTAAAGTATAATAATATTTAATAGTAACGTATAGTAATCACTAATCAATGTATAATAACATATAACACTAATATATAAATATTTAAAGTATAATAATATTTAATAGCAATGTATAGTAATCACTAATCAATCTATAATAACATGTAATACTGATAATGTATAAGCACTAAGCCACTAATGTGTAAGAACATATTAACATATAATACTAATTACTAATGTATAATAACATGTAATACTAATATATAGTAATTAATATATAATATTATAATAAGAATAAGTTTACATTACTAATTTACTATAAGTTAATATATAATATATAGTTATATACTTTACTAGTATAATTATAGACTATATATATAAACTATATTATATTTTATAGTATATATTGTAATATATACTATATATATAGTTAATATATAATATACTATATAACTATATATATATTGTATTGTATTCGACTATATATATTTATACTTATATAATATATATAGTTATACTTATATAATATATAGTTATATTATATATAATAGTATAGTTAATATATATAGTATTAAAATTTGATTTGGTTAAACAAACAGATTAAACAAAATTAAACAAATTAAATGGCACCGTTTTCAAAAGTCCTTTTAATTCCCCCCCCCTTCCCTCGAGTCTCGACCAGTCAGTCCCTCAATTCTAATTTCCCTCACTTGCTCTAGCCTCCAAGAACCCAAACTTAATCTCACTACTCACTCACAGCCTCACTCCTAATTCTTCTCATAGCTCACTCGAAGGCCACACGAGACGGTGCCCGATCTCAGCCACAGCCCAGCCCCGACCTCCAATTCTCCGGTCATCTCTCTCTCTCTCTCTCTCTCTCTCTCTAACGGAAATTAATGTTTGTGCAATCTTTACTTCTTTTCAATGCTTTTGCGTTTTTGAGCTCTGATTCTTGATTCTAGTTTGTCAATTAATTATGAAAGGTGTTTTTGTGACGCCCCCAAATCCCCACGCATGGACACGGGGAAATCGAGACGTCCGGATGGTGACAACACGGGTCTCCATCCTATCGACGAGTGCCAAGTGTGTGTAAGCAACAGAAGTGCACGAAGAGACACGCAGCAGAAGTGCCAACTCGGGCTCAGCCTCCTCCTCCTCCTCAATCCCTGCATCAAAATCTACGGTACCAAAATGGTACCGCAGGTAAGTAAGATCCAAACACCACTAGATAAAAACATATGATAACTCAAACAATATGCATAAAAGAATGCCAATGCACATGTTCCAAAAACCATATTTTTCCACACACGCCAAAAGTCTCATTTGGCCCAAAAACATAACCTTTCCAAATACTACGCCAAAAGTCCATTTGGCCCATAACATAACCTTTCCAAAACCACGCCAAAAGTCCATTTGGCTCATAACATAACCTTTCCAAATAAACCGTATGCACCATGACCTCCCCTAGGGGTCATCTGCACACCCTAGCTCCTGTGCCACACCGCGGGAATCCACCACGCGTATGACACATAAACGAGCGATGCCCAGTTCCGCGCCCCGCGCGTTGGTAGCCAAGCATCCTCTAGATGAGCGATGTCCAGTTCTGCGCCCCGCGCGTTCGTAGCCAAACATCCTCTAGCCCTCGCCAGCGAAGGGCCACGGAGTCGGCGCATAGAGCGATGCCTGGTTTCGCGCCCGGCGCGTTCGTAACCAAGCATCCTCTAGCCCCCGCTCCCGTCGTCGCTCAGTTCCGCGCCCTGCGCGTTCGTAACCAAGCTTTGACTCAGAAGACGTCACTCAGTATATTACGCTCCCGAGTGACCAGAGGAGCTCCACCGAGATAATACCCGATCCCAACTTGGGTCGTGGTACACACGCACCCGAAAATCCATATAACTCATGAAAATCCTATTTTCAATAAATAACACATGAATATGCATGCACAATGCCGTGCAATTAAAATCACACAAGTTAACCAATATGATCCAAACATCAATAACAACCAAACAATCAACTCCGTCCTCAATCCATCCAACCCCCAAACTCCTCGGACTCAGTCCGGAATCAACAAACCAACCAGATAATTTATTGTAAGAGCAAAATATATTTAAATCTAAAAGTAGAGTTTGGAAAATACTTACAATACTATAAGGTATTTTTCGAAAGCTCGCGGCGTTGCAAACGACGGAGGAAAAGCAACGTAACAGTGTATTATACACTGTGGCCGTGGGTAATAAATTACCCACTTTCGAACGGGGACAAACCAAGGCACGAAATTGATAGGAAAAGGCCTTGAGATATTTATGAAGCTAAAGGAAGTAAGCTTTGGCCGTGGGTGGCGGTGGAAACGGCGGTGGAAGTGCAAAAAGGGGCTGAACGGAGTTGAGCTCGTGGGAGCTGCTCCGGCAACGAATCGGGGCTGAAATTAGGTGGGTTAGGACAGCAAGAGGTAGGGGAAGAAGCTGTGAAGAGATGGTGGCCGGAGGTGGTGCGACGGCGCCAGAAACGGTGAAAAACCGTGTGGCTTGGAGGAGCTCGTGGTGGCTAACGGCGGCTCGGATGGAGGTGAAACTTGGTGGGGATGTTCACCGGTGAGAGGGAAAGAAAACTGGGTGGGTGGTGTAGGCCACGCCACCGACAAGCGACGGTTCTGGGCGGAGAAAGAAAATGGCGACAGGGGAGAAAAACAGGGCTGGGGCAGCAACTTCAAGCCGTGCGTGGCGACTAACGACTGGTCCGATGGCTTTGAAAATTGGTGGGGATGAACTCTGGTGGGAGGGGAAGAGAATGGTGGGGGTGGTGTACGACACAGTCGCCGGACGGCGGTGCACTGACCGGTCGAAGTAGGGGCGGCGGGAAGGAGAAAAGAGAAGGGAGAGCACGGGGAGAGAGAGACGGAGCAGAAAAAGAAGAAGAAAAAGAAAGAAAAGGAAAGAAAAGGAAGGAAAAGAAGAAAAAGAAAAAGGAAAAGGGAAAAAGAAAAGAGAAACGAAAAGAAATGAGGTCCAATCCTTACTTCCGGGATCCAAAAACTGTTCCGCCGAAAACGATAATAAAAACATAAAACAACTAAAATAAATTAAACACAACATCAAATAAATTAAAAGTCAATTAAAATACATTAATTTAAAATAAATAAACCAATATATTAATTAAATTAAAAACACTCATTCAGTGAAAATACACGTAAAAGCGGGTCATCACAGTTTTTGTGTTGGACCCGTACGTAGTACTCTTAAATTTTCAATTAATTTTTGGCTCATTGAACAAGTGTTGCAATAAAGGGCAAAACACTAGAGTAGTAGCTAACTTTGTACTGATCATTAGTGAATGATTTTTATTATTTATTTTGGTTGTTGTTTAAACTTTCATATATATATATATGTATATATATAATGGACAATATATATGACTTGTGCATTATCATGTCATTACTAATGATCATTGATCCCCGTAGTACCTGTAAATTGCATACCTATTAAATTGACTACCAACTTTTAAGAATCAGATTTTAGTTAAATGCCTTATTATAATCATATAAGTGTTGATTTCATCTTATCTTGCTATATTGGATTTTAGTTAATTGAATTACGCAATTCACCAAGGGTTTGGTGAATTAAATTGATTTAGTTTCATTTGACCATTTGTAAGTTTATTTTTTATTTTTCTGTGTTGTTGTGCTAATCTTTGGATGTTAAACATTTTGGGGTTGTCAATATCCAACTTGTTTGTTGTGTTCTACAGTTCTAGTTCTTAAATCATGGATATAGAAGGCACAAGTACTCCTACATCCAGAGTTGGATCTTGTCCTGGCATCCCAGCCCCAGAATAGCCAATTAATGCTCCCAGTCCAATAGTTGATGAGTCTAGCGGACCAGTAGACTTTTCGATAGGCACTCCTAGTGCCTTCCGTTCTACCCCTCGCCCTCCACCTGGTAGTAGAATTCTTAAGAATAGGTTTGAGGTATGGTCCCATTTCACAAGAGTGCTTAATTGTGATCCTGAGGAGCCTATAGCTACTTGTAATCATTGCCATAGGTAATGGAAATACCATCCCAAAAGGCAAGGCACTTCAGCCATGAAAACAAACATTCAACTTTGCCCCAAAAACCGTAAGAGTAATTTGGACAAGAGCCAAACATTCTTGGTCTCGGAAGTAAGAAGTGAAGGAGGGGAAGGGAAGAAGACTTTAGGGATGACTAAATACAATGAGAAAAAAATCCGAGCTGCTCTTGCTAGGATGGTGGTAGTGGATGAGCTACCCTTTAGATGTGTTGAGGGAGAAGGGTTTCAGGAATTTGTTAAATCCCTTGATCCTAGGTTTCCTATTCCTTCTCGATTTACCGTAATGCATGATTGTATGAAGCTATTTTTGAGAGAGAATGATAGCTTGAAGAAAATGTTTTTGACCACCAAACAAAGAGTGTGCCTGACCACTGACACTTGGACTTCTATCCAAAATATTAATTACATGTGTGTGACCGCTCACTTTATTGATAGTAGTTGGAAGTTGCATAAGCGGATCATTTCATTTGTTCAAATTAGCGACCACAAGGGGGCAACGATTGGGAGGGAGTTGGAGGAGTGTATGCTTGATTGGGGCATTGAAAAAATTCTCACAATTACTGTAGACAATGCTACTTCTAACGACTTCGCTATTGATTGGTTGAGAACAAGGGAAATAGGAAGTACGGATTGTGTTGCAGGTTGCTAGTTTATTCACATGAGGTGTACGGCACACATCTTAAACCTTGTTGTGAGTGAAGGTTTGAAAGAGGTTGATGAGTCAATTATAAGGATCCGGAATTTGATTAAATATGTGAAGTCTTCTCCTCAAAGACTTGCAACTTTCAAGTCTTGTGTTGATAGATCAAAAGTTCAATGTTCTAGTTTTTTGAGTCTTGATGTGCCTACTAGATGGAATTCAAATTTTCTTATGTTGGATGTGGCTGAGAAGTATCAAAAAGCTTTCCAACTTTTGATTGAAGAGGATCCTTGCTCACGAGTTTATTTGTCTGAGGATGGGCATGGAAAAAAGGGTCTAGGAGCTCCTGGGCCTGATGATTGGGAGACCATAAAAAACTTTTCGAAATTTCTTCAAATATTTTATAGTGTCACCTTGCGTATTTCTGGTACACTATATGTCACATCAAATATTTATGTCCAAGAGCTTATTGTCATTCATAAACACTGGAATAATTTTTATGACAATAGTAATCAACGTTTGAGTTCAATGGCTTTTAGAATGAAGACAAAGTATAATAAATATCAGAGTGATCTTGAAAAAATAAATTGGCTGTTATTTATTGTTGCCATTCTTGATCCACAGTTCAAATTAGTTACTCAAGCATATTGGTTCAAGAAAGCATTGGGTGAGGAGAAGGGTGAGGAATTTGTTGCACTCCTCAAGAAGGATATGGAATATTTGTATGAACAATATGTAGACTTTGGTGGTGGGTGCGTAACTGGGTCTAATAAAACTCAGAGTGGTTAAGGTAGTGCATCAATGGGAAGCAGTAGTAGTACCGTTATAGAATATGATCCATTGGAATTTTTGATAGAGTTCCATAAAGAGCATACAACATCCTTGATGGATTGTAAGTCGGAGTTAGAACGGTATTTGTTGGAGAGCATTGAGATTCCTACAGGGAGTTTTGATATTTTAATTTGGTGGAAAGTCAACTCCACCAAGTATCCAGTTCTTGCTCTAATGGCAAGAGATATTTTAGCCATTCCGATCACCACCGTTGCATCTGAGTCAGCATTTAGCACAGGAGGACGTGTCCTTGATCCGTTTAGGAGTTCTTTGGCTCCTAGAACGGTAGAAGCTCTTGTATGCTCACAAAACTGGTTGAAGTCCACCCCTATATGCTTGAGTCAAAATTATTCGGAAGTCATTGATGATGCAGAGAGCTATAAGCTAGACTCAGGTAATGTATTTAGAGATTTTTTTAAGTTGTTATATAAGTTGATTTTAACATTTTGTGATACTAATCTCCTATACTTTAACATCTTAATGTAGAATTAGCCACTTCTTTGGCCAGCGTACTTCGTGAAGACGATTGAGAATGATGTTTATGGTATTTTATTTCAATTTTATTTTCTTTATTTTTATAAATTTATATGGTATCTTATTTCTTCACTAATTTTGTTCTTTTTTCTTCAGGTACAAGTTGGAATGACATTCATTGTAATTTGTATTAGTTCTTTTGTTGTAAGTTGGAACTTGTTATGGATGATGAGACATGAGTTGCTTGGATAATTTGAAGGATAGATGATGATGGAATCTTGATGGGTTAAATGATGGTAGACCATGTGTTGTGTTGGCTTTGTGTTATTTTGTTTATTGTTGTTGAAATGACAATAGTATGTGGATGCTAGATTTAGTTATGTGTTTTTAACTTATAATTTTGAATGAATGATCTTAGTTTGTAATTTTGGTTATGTATTTTTAATTTGTATTGTGTAATTTTGAATGAATGATCTTAGTTTGTAATTTTGGTTATGGATTTTTAATTTGTATTTTGTAATTTTGAATGAATGATCTTAGTTTGTAATTTTGGTTATGTATTTTTAATTTGTATTTTGTAATTTTGAATGAATGATCTTAGTTTGTAATTTTGATTATGTATTTTTAATTTGTAATTTTGAATGAATGATCTTAATTTGTAATTTTGGTTATGTATTTCTAATTTGTAATTTTGAATGAATGATTTTAATTTGTAATTTTGGTTATGTATGTTTAATATGTATCATAGTTGGAAAATTTCTTGTTACAAGTGTGAATTTAGTTTTATTTTATAGTGTCTAAGATTTTAATGTATGTATCAAGTATGAATGATTGATGATTCTAGTATGAATGATTTCTTTTTACAACAAATTTGGTTAAATAAATTAAAAATCTGAAATTATATATTTTTTTAAAAACATTGATATAGAAGCCCAAATCCCTATTTAAGTCTAAATTTATGAGCTTGAAATGTCAAATGAGTTAAGGAAAAAAGCCCAATGAAAAAGCCCACTGAAAAAGCCCAACTCCGACTCCGTCCTGACTCCGCTTTGACAAGTCGGAGCGGAGTCTATAGCCTTCGGAGTTGGAGTCGGAGGTCGGATTCGGCCTCCGACAAAGTCGGAGTTGGAGTCGAAAGGGCCCAATACCGACTCCGACTGGGCGGTGCTCAGCCCTACCTTACACTGGGAGCTGAGGGTGGGGCTCTAGTTGGGCCTAAGCTTGCCTGACGTTCCTCCCCAATAAGGGTGGCGAATCATTTTTTGGGTCATATTCATGTAGTGTCAAATCGTGAATATTCGATTATATAGGTCATATCGAACCCAACCCATTAAGCTAAATATGTCAAACTTCTAAAGCCTAACCCAACCCATTTAGATAACGGATTGTATTGTATCACCCGTTTTGACATGTTTAATAATTAATTAAAAATATGTTAACATGATACGACTCATTTAAACTCGTTTGTTTTATATAAATTGGTTGAACTAAAAAGCATAACTCATTTGACCTGATTAACATAATTTTACATAAAAGTTAAAATATATATTTATTAATAACCACAATATCTTAAAAATTATATATTAATATTTTTCAAATTTTAACATACAATAAAACCAATATTACAAACCTTACAATAATAAATATGAGCATAGACCTAAAATTACAATCCCAATAATAAAACTAATAAAAACATAAGTATTATGAGAAATACCAAAATTACAATTTAACAATAATAAAATTTTAATTTTGAAATAAATTCTAAATGGGTTAAAATGGGTTGATTTTATGTTAAGCAGTTTGACCCATTTATAAATTGTGTCTTAATAGTACAACCCGTTTTGACCCAAACCTATTAACATTAAACCCAAACCCGCTAATTCTGTGTCGCGTTTATGTTGGGTTCACAGGTCGTGTCACAAATTGTCATACTTACTCCCCAACCCCCCTCCCCTTACATGCTATGACTTTTTGCCTCTTACCGTCACAACTTGTTCCTACTCGGCTTTAGTGTGTATATATATATATATATCTCTCAATGAGTCAGCACGGTGGTCACTTGGTGGGCCACTCATGGAACCGTGGGTGGTGGGCGAACGACCCTATAGGCCAATTTGCCCCTCATCCTGTGCACCCATCTCCCAGGGCCAGTGCCGCCCCTCCCTCCCTCAATGCAGTGGCGGGGACATTCGGAGTTTTGGGTAGCACCCCTATAAATGTTGCAAAATATGGGGCATGGAATTTTCAATTAACCCTAGTTTTTCTAAGATTTTTAGCTTTTTAAGGACGTCGACGACGTCGTTCTTGAGATCTCATTACAATATTAAAACGTAGTGCAGCGGGAAATGTCGTTTATTTACCTATTTCTTTAATTTATTGCTTTGATTTTGAAAGTGTCACTTCTCCCCGCCCTAGTTGCGTTTCCCCCGTCCTTGCGTATGTGTCAGTGTGTGTGTGAGACATAATTGAGCTCACTGCAAGCATTTTGTTCTCAATCAAATGGCGAGGATCAAACATACCGCTAACAGGAAAGGAAATTCAAGAAAATCAGGTCCTCTCTCTCTCTCTCTCTCTCTCTCTCTCTCTCTCCATACATGTATTTCTGTTTTGTGTTTATATATATTTCTTAGGGTTTGGTTCTTTTTTCCCTTTTTTTTTTGGTGGTTTTGCTCTTTGTGATACCAGGTTCTAGAGGGGAATCGTCAACTACACCTGCTCGGAGTGCGGTAACACTCTTCCTTCGGTCTTCATCTTCTCTCTATGTTCGATTTTTCATTTTTTCCGTTCGGCCTTCCAGAAAATTTGGAAAAATGAGTGGGAGCTGGAATTGACCCAATTTTTGTCTTCTTATATCTTGTAGAAAGTGAGACGTTTCTTTTAGTTGAGATGAATGGTTGCATTAGGCTTAGCTTAGTGGTTTTTCTTTTTGTTATTCTGAGATCATAAATAGTGAGAAGAATTTGATTGGCGCAATTTGCTTTACCTGTATTTCCTCAGTAACCAAACCGAGCTTTATACTTGGTAATATCTTTTCATTGTCTGCTTTTTGTAGGAAAGGAAACATAGGAAATTAAATACAATCTGAAATTTCCATTCCCATGAGTTATTCCATCAAATGAAATATGAAACCAAAAAAAGAAAAAACTGATAATTAAAAATTGAGTGACGCTTTTGGGTGTTTTAGCCTGTACTTCTTTATTCCATATTTCAAATTTAAGTGTTGATTTATTTATTTTATTCCAATAATGTTTACCTCGTTCTTTCTTGATGGTTATGTAAATTTGTTTAAAATGTTGAAGCCTCCTGGTGGAAGTCCGAATACACCTGGAAGTAAGTTTTTGTTACATTTAACTATTTACACATTTCCAACTTGTTTGATGATGATGATCATGTCAGTATTGATATGTGGTGATTTGATTATTTGATTGTTCTATAGCTTCGGGAACACAGAGACAGGCAAAGAAGCGGCACTATAGGCCAGGAACAGTGGCTCTTCGTGAGATTAGGCACTTACAAAAGACTTGGACGCTGCTCATTCCCATTGCTCCTTTTGTTAGAGTTGTAAGTTCATTAGCTTAGTTATAACACTAAATGTGCACCTCACGGATTTACACATGCTGAAAGGATGACCAGATTTTTTTATAAGTGAAGAATAAACTCAAAATCCATTACTTGAGAGTATATAGGAAGTATACAAGAGGAACACCTAACTAGGAATGGAAAAGCTGACAGAAAATCATGAAGACTCTGAATCATTGAACTCTTAGGAGTCTGTCCAAAGGAACAGAATCTTAAGAAAAAAGTTTTAAGCTCTTTCATCTGGTGCACGCATTTCTCAAAGTTTCTTTCATTCTTTTCCCTCTAGATGCATTACACTAGATAGATAGAGATCATCTTCCATACCAGTACAATTTGTGGTTGTCTCCTATTGGCAAAGGGGTCTACTTTCCTTCTCAGCATAGCCCAAGGCAACCCGACTCAGCCAATGAAGTCATTCCGTAAGGCATTGGCAATCTGACAATGGAGTAATAGATAGTCTCCACTCTTCTTGTCAACACAACACCTGTCTACTATGATACAATGTTTTCTTAGGCTATTTGTGGTGAGGATCTTCCCTAAGGATGTTTTACTAGCTAAACAGCTGCCGCCTTATTGTGCCAAATACTCTCCAAGGGAAGGAATTACTTTCTTGAGGTATGAGGACCTTATAGAAGAATGATTGAACAACGAACTTCCCTTTCTTGAAAAGGGCCCCAAGAATCTTATTTGTATCACCTAGACATAATCTAGGAGATTCAAGAATTTTGTGTAGGCTTTAATCTCCCAATCATGAGTTGTTTTGATAAACATAACATTTCATTGTGAGTAGCCACTGGAGACTCCAATAGATTACCTACTAAAGTCTCATGCACAGTTACAACACTATACATCTCTGGGAAAACTTCCTTGAAGGCCTTGTCACCATACCACAAGTTATGCCAAAATTGGAATTCTAGAGCCATCTCCTACTTGAAGTCTATTATGAATAGAAAAATCTCCTACTTGAAGTCTATTATGAATAGAAAAAAACCTTCTGTCCTATACTGATATTTTCCTCTATCCCCACCCCATGAAACCAATTTATCTCATTAGTAAACCGCCCACTGCAAGCACAGCCATATTTTGAATCTATTATGGCTTTCCACAAGACTCTCTCATGCTGGTAACGCCAAATCCACTTTTCTAGGAAGGCATGGTTGAACATAAGGACGTTTCTAACTTCCAAACTGCCCTTAGGCATTAGAGAGCACACCTTAAATTAGTTTATTAGGCAAAATATGAATTCTTCATGTGGCTTGCTTCATAAAAAGTCCTAAAGTAGCACTTCTATATATGATTGATCACACTTGTGGGAAGGGCAAACATAGATGGGAAATACTTTGGGAAGTTAAAGAGGGTGCTCTTCATCAAGGTGATCCTACTACCTTTTGATAGCTTCATCCTCTTCCAACCAGGCAGAGGACTCTCGATCTTCTCAATTATTCATCTCAAATAGACTTGGCCCTAAAAGGAGTTCCTAAAGGAAGGCCTAGGGGTTTTATAGGCAAAGAGGTACATACCAAATGTTGGCCAAACTATCTATATTAGAAAGTAGAAGCGTTCCCAATTTCCAACATGAACCATCTTTGACTTAACCAAATTCACTTTTAACCTAGAAATGACTTTTTAGCATGGGAAAAGATCCCTTATGTGGATGTGGTCTAGGCTTGTCCCACATAATATCAAGGTATCATCTGCAAAGAAGAGATGGGAAATGTTAAGCACCCTGAGATTTCTAGACCTCCATAGAGTAGGCTGAGAGAATGCCTCCACCAATAGTAGCTCATAACATTTTGCTAAGCCAATGAAAATAATAAATGTAATGTCGATAGCGTCTCAAATCTGGAGAGCTACTGAAGAAGCCGACAAGAGTTCCATTCATCAATACAAAAAGTGTGTTGTAATGATGCAGTGTGTTATCCAGGATTGTCATTTCTTATCAAAACCGTATCATCCAAGCAAATAATACAGGAACTCCCAAAATGATGATAACTCCCAATATGATGATAGGCTTTCTCTATGTTCAATTTTTAGAGCAGCCCTAGCTTGCCTAAGTATAGCCTACCATCCAAGAACTAATAAGCAATGAGCATAGAGTCTAAGATCTGTCTACTTCTTACAAATGCATTTTGAGGCTTTGAAATGATCTTCTCGGTAATCCTACTCAACCAATTAAATTAGTAAAGACTTTGCAATTATCTTGTACACCCCATTCACAAGGCTACTGTGGTGGAAGTCTTTAGCATCCATTTTCCCATCGCTTTTAGGAATGAGGGCTATAAAGATGGTATTTAGGCTTTTTTCAAGCTTGCAGTTGGTGTAAAAATCCTGGAGTAACCTCATAATGTCTTCTTCAATCACATACCAACAATCTTGAAAGGATGAACAAACTTATGGATGGATACATTCATAAATAGATTTCAGAGGATCATTTTTTGCTATTGTTAGTGATAAGCAAGGGAAATGATGCATTCCCCCTTATGGGATGTGTGTGAACCTGCAGCACTAAATTAAATTACCTAACTAAACTCCATCAAGCCCTGATCCTAATTAAATCTAGATCGGTTTATGGATTCTCTTTGACTTAGTGGGGTCACTCACATGTATTATCTTCTTAAGTTCTATCCTATGTGAGATCATTACCTTCTGTTGTCTCTCTATTTAACATATCCTTTTTAACTACTACTACCAGTGTAGTTTTATTTTTCCTGGCACTCCTAAAGTTGAACTAGATCGTTTTCTATTGGTAATCATCAATCTCTGTAAAATCACTTAAAAAATATCCAAAATTATTGTAGATACATGTATGAACAATAGAAATTTGAAACTCATTCATATAAATGACCATCATCAATTTGGAGTGGATTTTTTAATTCATGTGCTTCTAACTAAATCCTTAGGATGTTGACTTGAACTCTCCACTTTAATGGGAGTGGAGCTATTGTTCGAGCGAATAGTGTATCAGGCACCTTATATTATCTGTTGGAAATTCTTTTTGTAATTGCCTTCTAGTCCTTTTGTAACTGTCCCCAAATGAGTGGCTAAAACCTCAACGTAGAAAAGCTATGGTACTGGAAATTTGGTATTTGTAGCCATAATTGAATTTGGGCTGTTAATTATGTCAATACAATATTTATGATAGGTAAATTTTTTTATAGGTAATTATGCTAATTCTGTATTCAGTTTGACCATGCTGTTTTTATTTTTAAGGAAGAATAGAAGAAGATGCCTCTTAGTGAGTAAAACACCTAATTTATGACAAGTATATTGTTGTTAGGAATTGTGGAATCCTTTATGGTCTTAAAATGATGATTGCACTGTTGGGTTTATTTCCCTGTTTATAGATTCAGACTTCCTCAATTTAAAATGTGTAAACGAACATTCTCATTAAGATGCTCCATTTTATTCTTTTGTTATATTTATGGCCAGTTTGATCAATATTTAGCATTGGGCTATGAAGAAGTTTGGTATTGAAGTTTAAAATGAAAATAGTCCTTGTCATTTGTAGGTAAAACAGATAACCTTTCAATTCTCTCCAGATGTTAGTCGTTGGACAGCTGAAGCTTTAGTAGCACTGCAGGAGGTATATAAATTTTTTGTTATGTACCTATAATATATATTGGAAGGCTTGGAAGTGTATAACACCTACCAACATGCATGTCTTGGGAATGATAGTGGATCCTATGTTTTTATAATTTGGAAGTTCTTTTTTGCGTGCTCTGCTTATGAAATTTCTGGTCTTCCCAAATATTGTTTGTTCTAATTGTAAACATATGTATAGTCTCTGCACCTAAAAGTTTCTAATGTATTTTCAATTTTGACCACAATATGCTTGAGAAGGCGGCCTTAATCTATGATGTTGTCTATATATGGTAGCGACTGTTGAATAAAAAACAATAGTTGTTTATTGCTTACTTCTATTCAATATACGTTCTATTTGATAGGCACTCATGACTCGGTGCTCTGCTTGAGAGGCATCACCATTTTGCTTTCCACTCCAGATAGTTCATAAGTATTAATCAATTCAGATGGGAAATTAACAAATAAAACCTACTGGAATGAGCAAACAGGATCAATGTAAATGGCCCCAAATACTTCAATACATTGACATAAATAGTACTCTTGATGATAATTATACAAGACAACTCTATCATGAGTTTTTCATGATAATAATCACTAATGATCTTCTTTTTGTTTTTCTTCATTTTTTTAAAAGTAATTTTCCCAGAAAATATGCTGTTGATCATCAAATGATATCTACAACATTTTAACTTTCTCATTTTCAATTCCAGTGCCTCAACATGCTTCTTGGTTCTGATAACTGTAATATACTGATCATCACAATGTACGAATCTCAGCGCATGCACCCTGAGATTATAATATCAGGGTATATTGACTTGGGCGAATGGATTGAAGTTATAATATCCGTTAGTCATTGAGAGACTTATACAGTACAATGATTGCTTCTTTTGTATGATATTGAAGCAATCCGTCTTTCAGTTGCTTTTATGCCTTGGTTGTGAATGGCACAACTATCCTGTTTAAGGCATTAATTCTCATCTATGGTACTTTGTTGAGTACCATTATGGGCATTTTTGACATGTTCTACTTAGTTCTCAGATCATCTCAAGAGGGAGATTTCAAACTTGTTCTAGAGCTTCTGCTCTCCTCTGGAGAGGGATTATAAAGCCTAAGAAAATTACTTGGGTTTAGTTTCAGGATTACCACTATCCCATTAAATCATAGGCCACCACATATATTCTAACAGACTTTTTCCTCATTTACTTTGAGTATGACTAATTTACCCAAGATGATTTCCATAATTATAAACTCAGTCATTAACTTTTGCTGGTTTACTTTCAAATGCCATGGGAGTTTGCTTGCTGATAGGTGATGATTTAATCTTGATGTACTTTGTTATATCTTTGAACTCATGGACTAACATGGCAAGCAAGTTTGGTGGCACAGCAGAATCTGACTCTTGATATAATGATATCGCAAAATGTGTCAATGAAAAGTGCATAAGAACTCTCCATTGGTAACACTGTTTACTACTATGAGGCAAATTATTGTATCTACTTCTGCTTTTTGGTTCAAGTTTTGACTACATCAAGAGAGATGGCGCAATTCTGAACTTTTGCTAGCATTAATATACATAAAGACTATACCCTTATTGGTTTGTTTTATTCCTAGGCAGCAGAGGACTTTTTGGTCCATTTATTTGAAGATGGAATGCTATGTGCAATTCATGCGAAGCGTGTAACTTTGAGTAAGTTGAAATTTAGACGTACGAAGTTTTTTAGTCTACCTTTAGTAATATAATATGAAAAAATGAACGGGACAACTTTTAAAGCATCATGGCTTGGCTAGTCTGATTGAATGAGACAACTTGTTTGTCTCTTAGGAAATGGAATATGGCAATTAGTTTACTGAAGGCAAGTAAAAACTTTGTAGATTGTGCTAGATAGAGTGTTATACCTTTTGGCGATCTCATTCTTGAAGCTAAATTTTTTCTGAATGCTTGATTTTCACCTTAGTATGTCTTTTGTAGATTGAACTTCCATTCCGCTTAGAGAATTGGAAAAGGCATCTATACCGTGTCAGTCCAGATAAAATGATCTGTTTCTCAGTCCGAAATAGCAAACCAAATTTCACAATATATTCAGAAAGATCAGAGCTTCCTTCCCCCTGTAATATTTTAGTAGCTTTTCCTATCTGAAGATTTTCTTCCTATGGTTTACTTGGTTTTTCGCTGAAAATGTTGCTATCTTTTTAGCAGATATAACTTTCAAGTAAAAAGTATTCTTCAGGAGTCTTCTGTGTACTTGGGGAACTTTTTGTTTGTTGTTTTTGGTTTGTTGGGTGTGGGGGAGGGGAGGGGGGGGGGGGGGGGGGGGGGGGGGGGTGGGGGGTGGTCGTCTCTGATCTCTTCAGGGAATGGTCAGGTTAATATTTGCATAGAGTTGTGGGATTAGCCACCTGTTGAAGCAAATGCAATTTGTCAATATCATATAATCTACTGGTGGCGTACCGCATATGATTTATTCAGATCAAAATTTGAGTTACACTATCTTGCTGTCCCAGTGGCAATTCAAAATATTGAAACTCGTTTCATTTGCTTTTACTCACAGTGAAAAAGGACATCGAGTTGGCACGTCGGCTTGGAGGGAAAGGAAGGCCGTGGTGAGAGCATTGTACAAGTAGCAAGACCATTGTTATTGATTGTGAACATTCTAGGGGGAAATTACAATTGTTCTTTGACAGTAATTACCTTTTTGTAGTTTTAGCACTGAAATTAGGAAGTAGGAAGCAACCTCACTTTCTTTGATGGTATGCCATATCATATAATACAGTTTGACCAGTGAGTATGTTATGGGATACCGGCATGTAGAGGTACTAAAGTTAATGAGATGAAATACAAATTGGAGTGTTAAATATTTAAGGCAACTATCTAAACAATCTGTGTCTTGTTCTGCTTTAGACTCTTAACATATACATGTGCGGGTTTATGTGTGAATGGATATAATGCATATGGTGTTGCACATCTATTAGTATCTTCTTATGTGACCATTTTTAGCCGCTTTCAGTGGAACTCCAAGATCTCCTTTGCCAAAAATACTTGTGTCTAATAAGCAGCAACGTGAAATTCCTATTTCCATTGGAGCCAGGTACCAATGTCCAATAATATGATTTCTTTCTTCAGTTTAGGCCTCCATGATCGTGATCTCTGCCACTGTAAACTAGCGTTTCACCTTCTTTTTTTCCCTTTTGTTTTTCTTATTTTCGTTTAGAACATTCAATACTCTGACATTATTATACAGTGATTTTCTGAGACCAACATCGTTGACTTTGCTTGGTGTTAAATGTGTGCCTGCAGAGTGTAACTCTATTCTATACTAATATGTGCACAGCCAAATTTATTTCTTTGGAGCTACACATATCAAGTTACCTTATAGATGATCTGATTGCCTCGATGTCTATGCTTCTAGCTCTGGATGTAGGATAGATGTTTGTTTCTCCTGAAATACACCTCTCATAACATTTAGCAGATTCTGTGAATCATCAAAAACTGGATTTGCAGTCCGATTGTGATTTTGTGCTTGCACCATAACCTCCCTTCCCTGACCATGCGTTTCTAGAGACACTGGGATGAGCTTCCATAAAGGACTTTCCACGCCATCTAAGACTTAATTCCATTGTTAATTACATGAAAGATGCTATTTCAATGGCAAAAGATGGCCTGCAAGAACAAAAAATGCACACATATATATATACATACATATAGAATTTAGAACAAAAGAAGCCTAGGGATTTGTACTATACCAATTATTCGATTTTTAAACCTCATGCTCGTTAGATCTGAACATGGGACGTAGAACTAATTTAGGCGATGTTTGGATACTAAAATCATTTTAACTCATTGTATTTTATCTCATCTTTATAATTTTTCTAAATTTACAAATAAAATACAATAAACAATTCAACATTTTCAAAATCCAAAACAAAAATAATATTAAAAAATAACATTCTAATAATATTTTATTCAATTTTTAATTTTTATCTCAATTCATCTCATCTCAACTCATTATCAAAATCTCTCCTAGTCTATAACTAAAATATTTGCAGAGTAGACTCCTACATAAAATAGAAATTATGATGCTAACTTGTAACTAGGTGTTCTCTTTTGTATACTCATTGTGTACTTAGGTTATGCCTAATTACTTGGTTTAATAAACTTTTTTTTAATTATAAAAAAGAAAAAAGAAATTATGAGTTCAAATAATATAGTTTTAATTTTTGTTTCATGAATATTCACATTTAAGACGGACATTAATTTTGAATTTTTTTTGGGAAGCTTTCATTGTAAGTGTTTACTTAGAGGAGGACAATCTGATTTCTATGGATGGATTTTCTTTTATCGGAACAAAGGGGACCAATCTCTTAGTTTCTCTGATCTTATTTCGATTTCAAGATCTGTTATACTTGGGAACTTATTTTTTATTTTTTGGTTTAATTAGATTTTAGGATTACAGGGAGTAGCTTTGTGGTATCAAATTCAGGGATTATAGGGTTCATTTAGTTTCTTATCAGGAGAATGCTTAGAATTTTTAATTCAACATTGTCATTGAAATTCAGCGTTGTCTACAACACTTTACAATCAACCTGCAACTAGGACCGAACTGATAATACTGGTTTTTGCATTTTTTAAAATTGATTATACATCGCTTACTCCTCTAAACCGGTACGTCTGGTTTTACCGATTTCAATTTTTCAGTTTTAATATATTAACTATATTAGTATTACTAAATATATTTATCAAAAGAAATATGTTGAGAATTTATTAGACAATAAAAGTATTTAATATATATTATATTTAAAACATATGATAAAATAAATATTTATGTTCAAAATTAAAATGTTATGTTATAAATTATAATATATTATTTCATACATAATTATATAAAAAAATTATATATAATATTAAAAATTAATAATACATATAATATGTGAACCAGTATGATTCGTGTTGAAAAATGTAAAACTAATTCCAAACCTGATTTAACTAGTTTTTAAAATAAAGAAATCGATTTTAGATCGAACCAATCAAAAGCCAAATTGAACCAATTGATCAGGCTGATTTTTCAGTTTTTCAATTTATTTTACACCCCTTTTCCAATGATAAAGTTAAAGAGAAGTTATGTTCTCTTAATCAAGTCAAATCGTGTTTGTAGTACATACCTAAGGGTGTATGTGTAAGGACCAAGGTGCTTTACTTTACATGGTGTGATTCTCTTGGAGAGTGCGACTATGGGTTGATAGGGTCCTTGCAGCGATAATGTCTCATCAGAACTTATCTTATCAATACGAATCCCAATTTGCGATGGGCATCATTGGTTGAGGTTCCTTGCTGATTATGATGGTCCCTTAAAAGTTTTATCCTAGGGTCCTAATTGGTGCGCTTTATTCAACTTTACCCTTTTATCACCTTATATCACGTGGACCCCTCGTGATCGTACCATTGGTTGCCCATTACCCTTTTAGGTTAATTTGCGGCAAGGGGAAGCTATCCTTGGCACATGCCTTGTTTAGGTTAACGAAGTCTACATGCATTCACCACTTCATGTTTTTCTTCACTAGTACCATGTTTGATAGCCGTTATGGATATAATGAGATTCTTTGATAAACCCCTTACAATAAGTGTTCTACTTCTTCTGCTATTGTTGCATACTTATTAGTGACTAGTCTTCTTTGCTTTTGCCTTACTTTTTTTTTTTTCCCCTTACACCAAGGTCGACATAGAGGCGGTACTCTATTACTTGTGTCTATTCCTAGATTGCCATGGTCACTCCAAACAACACGTCTATTAAATGAGGAGCCACTTCATCTGCTCTCTAAGGTCTGGCATCGCATGCAATCCTATTCTTGACGTTGCATTTGGTCAGTTGGGATTCAAGGCGACCAAGTTCAAAGGCTTGGATCCTACGCACTACTTTAAATTGTTCTCATCCCGAGTCTCGATTGCTTGCTTGATGAACTCTGGTGGTGGTAGGATAAGGTCCTCACCTACTCGTCCAACTTTTGTAGTATGAACCTCTCCTCCTCCTTTCTTCAATTATTGCATATAGCACTCTTGTGTCAACACTTGTTTGTCTTGAACCTTCCTAACTCCTACGCTCATCAAGAAATTCATCTTCAAGTGGTAGGTTGATGTGGTCACCTTTATCTTGTTCAGGGTTGGGTGCCCAATGATTACTTTGTATGATGAGCAGGCTCTCAACACACCCTTGATGTTCACCATCATCATTTTATGCAAGGCCTAATTCTCGCCATAGTAGGCAATATGATGGCGTTGACAAGCTACGTCGTTTATCTTGAGAAACATTTTAACTGTGCAAGGTCTGGTTCCTTGCTCGATCCCTATTCTTTTAAATGAGTCCAAGTATAGGGCAATCGCTGAACTTACGTTGTCAATTAAGATATTGCAAGTGGTGTAATTGGCAACAAGCAACATGACCACTAGAGCGTCGTCATGTGGGTATAACACACCCTTCCAATTGTCATCGTCGAAGGATATGGACACCTTCAAGCTTCAAAGGTCATTCGACCGCGAAGACCTTTTCATACGTAGCTTTCCTAGCGTGGGCCTTCTTAGCTAATGATGATGATATGTCCTTAGTAAACTTGTTATAGTCTAGATGTTGCCAAGGGGTTTATGTGGCCTACTTGGACTATAATGTTGTGTGTGTGTGTGCATGTGTGTGCTTTTTTTTTTTTTTTTGGGGGGGGGGGGGGGGGGGGGGGGGGGGGTGTTGTGCGCCCTCTCTTGGTGCTATTTTCCCTCCTTGGAATTTCACTTTCCCTTTTGCATCTTTCTAGTGATCTTTGTCTCCATTTCCTTGTCAATCGTCTTTTAGGTGGTGGCTCATGCTTGACGACAAGGGCTCCAATTCTTCATTCTCTTGCATTACCTCTATTCGATATTTAAGGTTGCAATGATCCTTAACATTGTGACCCCACCACATGTATTCTACGGTAGTGCAGCAACAGTCAGGCCCTCGCCCGTTGTTGCTCTTTCCATCGTTGAAGGTGTGAGAGCCAATTTCCCGTTTTCGATCTTCTTGTTCGCTTCTCCTCCTTTGCCTCCTTTCCCACCTCTGCATTCTTCTTTGTGTTGTCCACTTCTGCCAATCATGGATCGGTCCATGCCTTCATCATATCTCCAACATTGAAGAAGTTGTCTACCTTGTCCATGAACTCCCACAAAGTCATCAACATCTTTTCTGCCCCTCTATCATGAAGGGGCTTCTAAGCCACATGTCGCGAATATTATCTTTTCATTCTAATCGTCATCGGCCTTTCCTTATTGAACCAGGTAAGGTATTCCTTCAGGCTTTCATTCTTCTAGTACTTCATTGTGAGGAGGAGGCGGGAGGTAGCTAGCTGGTCGCCTCCGCCTCCTACTAGCCATGAACTATATGAAGAACCACCTAAAAACTCTTCAAAGTTGGTGATCAACTGGATCTATAGATTCCCGAACCACCTTCTTGCCATGCTTTTAAGGGTCAATGGGAAGGCTCGACATACAATTTCCCTTGGGAACATGTGTAGGCTTGTATGGGCTTTGAAGGTTTCCATATGCTCCAATGAATATTTAAACCCATCGTAAAGATCTCTTTATAAGTTTTGTAGGGAGATGGACCATCATTATCTCTCTACTATATGGAAGATCCATGTTATTGAGCAAGTTGTCGACTGACAAGAATGCTCCCACTCGCCTTATCATCTTCTCGTATTTTTCCATTAGGTCCTTCAGACTATCGTGCATCTTCTTCTTCAAGTCTTGATAGTGTTGAGTTGGGCCTCCTTCACTTTGAGGCTCCTCATCACGCTACCTATCTTGGTCTCGGTCTCAATCTCCGTCTCCTTCCAATCCTATATCCCTACGTTTCAAGTCTTCGTTCTTTCTTTGTGGGGCTTCCATTTCCGATGTCATCCTCTACAGCCTTTTCGCCATGTCTATGAACTTCATATCCACTCTGTTGTGTATTTGCCTGTCCAACATTGCTGCTTTCTAATTACAAAGCTTATGATAGCATGTGATAGCTGACATCTGAGTCTCGCTTCAATTAAAAATTAGTTTGTATAAGAGAATTCCCGATCTCATAGATGATGCCAAACTGTTGGTGCAATTTCCAGTGGGGCATGCAACAAGGTCAACTCAATACAAATTGAGACCTAAGGCGAAATTTAAGTTAGTCATTTGTAATTATAATACAATAAAATATAAGTTATTATATGAAATATTTTCAAAATTCTCAATAAAATGATATTTTATTTAAAATCTTTAAATAAAGTTTTTTTAAATTTATATTTAATACAACAACTTAAAATAAGGTCTCAATGCAAATTTTGTACCTCAATTTAGCAAGATCTTAAAAATTATTTAAAAAATAAATAATTTATTGTATTAAATATTAAATTTAATATTATAAGGTCTTGTACACTTTAAAAAATATAAAATTTATTTGAAATTTTATTTAATAAAATGGTTTTTTTTTTCAAAAAATTTAAAAAGAGAACACCTTATTTTTAATTTTGAGAACTTTATATAGAATGGGGGCCTTGGCAATGGTGTCAATGGCCTTACCATTGAGCCAGCCTTGGCATGCAACACTTTCCAATTAATTTGCAACTAGAGCGACAACCTGAGGAATCCAGCAAGGGCTCTAATGATTAAGTCAGAGAGAAGTTATGTTCTCTTAATCAAGTGAAATTGTACTTACAGTATATACCTGAGGGTGTATATATAAGGACTTATGTATGTTTGGTAAGTAAGAATTTTGAGTTTTAAGATGAAATATTAAAATTATTATTGTTTTGAGATTTGAAAAAGTTAAGAAAAAATTGAATTATTTATTATATTTTATATGAAAATTTGAAAAAATTGTAATGATGAGATGAAAATTTAAATGCTTTAAATGGCGAGATTCACTTCGAGGACACGCTTTTGTAGTTGATAGTGTCCTTCCGGTGAGTACTGTATCTCATCGAGACTTATTTTATAAACATGAATCCCTGAAAGCAATACATCCTCCACTTCATCCTCCACTTCAGCACAAGGCAACGGATCCACCTCAGCTTCTCAAGAAAGTCCTCAAGCATCCTTGTCAACAGAATCTTCTAGACCATCCTCTGTGTAATTCTGTTATGAGATTTCACGCCTTGTATTGAGGAATCTTTTCGGTTACTATATGTCATGGGTGGCCTGAAAATGTCAGAGCACACCACCTGTTCGTTGTTGTGAGCAACTCAGTATAGGACTCTGCTTCCTATAAATAGGACACTGTAAATCAACATTATATACATGGTTTTATATATAGAAATCTTCATTCTCTTCATGGTATCAGAGCCATTCAAAGACTAACGTCTAAACCATGGCGGAAAAGTCTGTTTCTCCCAAATCTTCAAATTCAGATCCACCCTCCTCTACCTCTTCTCTTCCCCATCTCTCCCATCTTGTTACTGTGAAACTTACTAATGAAAATTTTCTCTTATGGCGTACCCAAATGGTGCCATATCTCAAAGGCCAAGACCTTTTTCACTTTGTTGATGGCACGGGTGTCCCTCCTTCCCCTTCTCTACCTGATAATACTCCTAACCCAGCCTTCCTGTCATGGAGACGAACTGATCAACTCATCCTCAGCGCCTTAATCTCATCCCTTTCCGATAATCTTATTGCTCAAGTTGTAGGCTATTCCACTGCTCGTGAGGTTTGGCAAGCCCTTGACAAACTCTTCACCAGTCAATCTCATGCCCGTATTGTCCAACTTCGATATCAGTTAGCCACCGTCTCCAAAGGATCTAGCTCTGTTTCTGATTATTTTCGGAAGGTCAAGCACCTTTCTGACACTATGAGTGCTGCTGGGTATACTCTGACCCCACCTGAATTCCTTTCATATTTACTTGCAGGTCTTAACAGTGAATATGACCCTTTTGTCACATCTGTTACTGCTCGTTTTGAACCCCTCTCCACTGAAGAACTCTATAGTCTTTTACTCACCCATGAAAGTCGACTCCACCACAACAATCATCTTCCCTCATCTTTTAATCCTTCAGCCAACATCTCCACTGCCTCTCCTCATCGGGGCCGCGGTACTTACCGTGGTCACTATCGAGGCCACTCTCGTGGGCGTGGGCGTGGTCGCTACAACCAATCTCCATCTCCTATGTACTCACCTAACTCTTCCTCCCAAATGCTGTCCACCCTTCCTCATTCCAAACCTACCTGTCAACTTTGTGGCAAAGTGGGTCACGTTGCCATCAAATGTTTTCATCGCTTTGACTTAGCATACCAAAGTGACCCACCTCCCTCACTCACAGCTCACTACACCACCTCCACCCCCACTCCAGATATGGCTTGGTACCCAGACACTGCAGCCACCAATCACCTTACATCAGATCTCTCTCATCTTAACTTGACCTCGGCTCCCTATGGTGGCAATGATAAGATACGCGTTGGTGATGGCTCAGCTCTTCCTATCTCCAACATTGGTGACTCTGTCTTATCTACTTCTTCACGTTCCTTTCTTCTCAAAAATTTACTGCATGTCCCTAACATTACCAAAAATTTAATTTCTGTTCAACAATTCTGTTTTGACAACTCTGTCTTTTTTGAGTTTCACAGTTCATTTTTTCTTGTGAAGGATTCCAAGACGGGGACCCCTCTCCTTCGTGGTCCCACGCATGATGGCCTCTACTCATTTCCATCACCCGAGTCTTCTTTCTCTCCTCATGCTCTTGTTGGTGAACGTACTTCTACCTCTCAATGGCATTCAAGACTCGGGCATCCTTCTCTCCAGCTTGTGCAGCGTATCATCAAGACAAACTCCCTTCCTGTTTCCAGCAATAATACTTCTACTCTCTGTCCAGCTTGCCGCCAGGCCAAAAGTACTCAACTCCCCTTTCGAAGCTCACATCAGATTTCTACTAAACCACTTCAGCTCATTTACACTGATGTATGGGGCCCTGCCCCTGTTCTCTCTAGAGAAGGTTTTAGATATTATGTGTCATTTCTAGATGATTTCACACGTTATACGTGGTGGTTTCCACTTGTTCAAAAATCTGATGTTCTCTCAGTTTTTATTAAATTTCAGAAGCATGTTGAGCTCTTGTTTAATGCTAAAATCATTTCTATTCAAAGTGATTGGGGTGGAGAATATCGATCCCTTCATACGCTACTTGAACAAAATGGCATTTCTCATCGTCTATCCTGTCCTCACACCCATCAACAAAATGGGGCCGTGGAACGTAAACATCGGCACATCGTTGAAACGGGTCTTGCACTCATGGCCCAAGCTTCCTTACCTCAATTATTTTGGGCCGACGCTTTTCACACAGCCGTATATTTAATTAATCGGCTTCCTACCCCGCTTCTCAAGAATCAATCCCCTTATGAGAAATTGTTTCTAAAATTGCCTGATTACAAATTTCTCAAAGTTTTTGGCACTACGTGTTGGCCACATCTCAGGCCTTATAACCATCACAAATTGGATCTACGTTCTCTCCCATGTCTCTTTTTAGGATACAGTGATTCTCATAAAGGCTATAGGTGCCTCCATCTCCCTACTGGTCGCATCTATTTCTCGCGTGATGTGGTTTTTGATGAAACCATATTTCCGTTCTCCACTTCATCCTCTCCTCAAAATTCCTCTGAGTCTACTCTTCCGTCCATCCTAGGGCCTTCACCTCATTCTTCTCTTATTCAGCCCACACGGCCCACTACCTCAGCTTCCAGTTCTCAAGATTTTTCTCCTACTCATCACTTAAATAACCCTTCACAAGTTCAGCCCATTCAGCCCATTCCCACGTCTCCTACCTTATCCTCTTTTTCTGATTCAGACACCTCATCTCTATCTCCTACTTTTTCTTCCCCTGCTTCATCTTCACGTCTCACAGAGTCTTCCAGAAATTCTTCTCCAATTGTCACTCGGTCTAAAACCAATTCTCTCCGTCCACGGCAATATACTGATGGAACCATACTCTGGCCACCACCACGCAGCTATCTCACCACTTCCACCTCCATCCCTGAGGAACCAAACACCTACACAGAGGCTGTCAAATTTGAAGAATGGCGCATGGCCATGTCCCACGAGTTCCAAGCTTTACTCCAAACAAACACATGGTCTCTTGTTCCTTCCTCCAATATTACAAATTTGGTGGGCTGTCGTTGGGTTTTCAAGACCAAAAGATTATCTTATGGATCGGTTGAGTGTCGCAAAGCTCGCTTGGTAGCCAAAGGCTATCACTAATAGGCCGGCGTTGATTACTCCGAAACTTTCAGTCTAGTTGTAAAACCGACAACCATTCGGACCATTTTATCTATTGCTGTCACAGAGAAATGGGACCTTCGGCAGCTTGACATTTCTAATGCCTTTTTGCATGGTGATCTCCACGAGCAAGTGTACATGACTCAACCTGTTGGCTTCATCAATCCAGATTTTCCCACTCATGTGTGTCGCTTAAATAAAGCTATCTATGGTCTTAAGCAAGCTCCAAGGGCATGGTTCTCAAAGCTAAGTCATCGTCTCCTTGAACTTGGTTTTACATCCTCTACTGCTGATCCATCACTTTTTGTTTACAAGCATGACTCAGTAACTTTGTTTCTTCTTGTTTATGTCAATGACATAATTCTCACTGGTTCCCACTCACATGCAATCGCTTCTGTGCTTCAGTCTCTAAGTGCCACCTTCCCTGTTAAGGACCTTGGTCCATTACGTTTCTTTCTTGGCCTTGAAATCAATTCCCTTCCCACTGGTCTTCATCTATCCCAGCACAAATATATTTGTGATCTTCTCCAACGTACACACATGGATCTGGCCAAACCAATTACATCACCTATGTCAACCTCCATCCGTTTATCTCTCACTGATGGGCCGAACTTCACTGATCCTACACTTTTTCGAAGCACTGTTGGGAGTCTCCAGTATTTATCACTTACTCGTCCTGACATTGCATTTGCTGTTAACAAAGTGTGCCAATTCATGCATGCACCCAAGCTTCCTCATTGGCAAGCCGTAAAGAGAATTCTCAGATATTTGAAGCACACTGCCAACCTTGGTCTCCACATTCAGCCTTGTTCCAGTTACTCGTTGAATGCCTTTTCTGATGCCGATTGGGCTGGATGTCCGGATGATATGCGTTCAACAGGAGGTTTTTGTATTTTTCTTGGTTCTAATGTCATCTCATGGGGTTCTAAAAAGCAGAAAACTGTTGCCCGCTCAAGTACTGAAGCTGAGTACAAAGCACTTGCCAATACCACTGCCGAGCTTTTATGGATTCAATCACTTTTCAAAGATCTTGGTATTTTTCTCTCTAAGCCTCCAACCTTATGGTGTGACAACCTTGGTGCGACATATATATCTGCAAATCCGGTTCTACATTCCAGAACCAAGCACATGGAAATTGATTTCCATTTTGTGCGTGACCTTGTCTCGGCCAAAACTCTTGATGTTGCCTTCATCTCCTCACGTGATCAGCTTGCAGATGCTCTCACCAAAGCTCTTGCCATTCCTCGGTTTCTACACATTCGATCGAGCCTCACCATGGTGCCCATGCTGGACTCGCGGGAGGGTGAAAGCAATACATCCTCCACTTCAGCACAAGGCAACGGATCCACCTCAGCTTCTCAAGAAAGTCCTCAAGCATCCTTGTCAACAGAATCTTCTAGACCATCCTCTGTGTAATTCTGTTATGAGATTTCACGCCTTGTATTGAGGAATCTTTTCGGTTACTATATGTCATGGGTGGCCTGAAAATGTCAGAGCACACCACCTGCTCATTGTTGTGAGCAACTCAGTATAGGACTCTGCTTCCTATAAATAGGACACTGTAAATCAACATTATATACATGGTTTTATATATAGAAATCTTCATTCTCTTCAATCCCGGTCCAAGATAGACTCTGTTGGTTGAGATTCCTTTCTGATTACGATGGCCCCCATTACCTTTTCTCGCCTACTGCGTATGTTGAAATCCGTCGCCCATCATTCTTTCCTACTTGCAGCGAGTATTTATGCCCAATAGCTACTGTCTATGTTCTCTCATATACTTGATTCTACGGTGAGGAAAACAGTAGTTTGTGGTGGCATTTCTTTTCTTATATTTTTCTTCGGTGTTTTAATGTGATATAGATTGGTCGGTAAGATTTAATCAATCGGTGTAATTTTATGATTCTCGACCCATTTTTGGTTTTTTGCTTTTGTTTTTAATGTCCAAACATGATTTTATTATCTATTTTAGGTTGTTATCATTGTGATGTCTTTGACTTTTTAAATTTATAGTCAAGTCTGTTATTGAGGAGCCAGCAAATAATGATGAAGAACATTGATTAAAGCTATTAACTTAGTTACTTGTTCAATCATAGTATATCATGCTCCCCGTTGACTTTACTACTTCTTTCTTGTCCCAATTGACATAAGTGGTATGAAGAATCTAATTTACATTTTAATTAGATTTCAATGTTGCTAGGTACGGGTCAATTATTAATGACCATAAACTTTGATTGCCAATGATTCTTTCACTTCTGATGATCAACACTATTTCCATCTTCAAGAGCTTCACACACACACACACACACACACACACATATATATATATATATTATCTTCGAATTGTGACTTAAATATATCCACCTTAGCTAGGCTTTTTCTTTCTAACTTCCTTTCTCTCTCTCTAAAAACCTTTTCCTCATTCGCTCTAGAAATCCTTCAATTAATCTTTTTTCTTTCCAAGAGGGGAGGAGCTACCTCCCTTCTCTTTCCTTCCTATATACAGCCCTTCATGTGTAATTTTTTTTTCCTTCTATTTTTTTTTTCCATTTTATTTTCTATCAAGTTGGAAAATGTCTTATATATAAAGCCTTTCGACCACTATAAGAGTACACGTACCACACCACTACACTCTCCAAGTGCCCATCTAGAAAATAGGCCAAGAACGGCCACCAACCAATAAGTGCATGAGTCTCACGCACCGCCCAAACCATGCGTAAGCCCCACAAGTAGCTCTGATTCCATAACTATGTCAATAGCACTACAACACTAGCGGGTCCCCTATCTTTAGATTTTCAAAATACGCACAACCTCACCCCTATTGCCATTAACACATGGCTCCCAGGCGCTAGTACACATTTTGATGTCGTTTGGGTGTCAAAAATCATCCGTATTATCCATCTCTAACTATCTTAATATATTCTTACTTTTCTTAAGCGAGAATATATATAGAGGTAGTGGAAGTGGAGCTTCCATATGAAAACTACAACAACAAACATTTATAGTGTCTTTTTTTCTTTTACGGTTTAATGTCATAACTAATTAATTCACTTATTGGATCAAAGTGAATCAATTGCCTTTGAAACTCTTTCTCTCCCTCACTACTGTTATCATTGTAACGAAATTCCATCATCTCTATATCGCTACAAAAAAGATATATCCTGTGACGCCCCCAAAATCCCCACGTACGGAAAACGGGGAATTCGAGGCGCCCGGATGGTGACATCACGGGTCACCACCCTATCGAAGAGTGTCAAGTGTGTGCAAGCGACAATGTGCACAAGAAGATACGCAGCGGATAGCAAAGTCAAATACTAAGTACCAGAATTTTTTCCTTAAATAAAATACAAAACGGTTCAAAGGTACATAATAAAATATTACATGATATAAATATTGTTTCAAACCAAACATAAAGCATAAACTCCAACTCAGATCTCCGGCGGAGCCGCATCCTCGGGCTCAGCCTCCTCCTCCTCCTCGAACGCTGCATCAAAATCTACGGTACCAAAAATGGTGCCGCAGGTAAGTAAAACCCAAACACCACTAGATAAAAGCATATTAAACTCAAACAATATGCATGAATGAATGCCAATGCACAAAACTCTCAAACCATATTTTTTTTCACGCACGCCAAAAACCCCTTTGGCTTAAAAACATCACCTTTAAAACCAAGCCTCGCCATTATCCCAGATAATGGCCCAAACCACCATTTTCCCAGAAAATGGATCACAAGACCATCGCCATTTTCCCAGAAAATGGCCCATATCCGAAAACCATGAAAACCAACCAATTATGCATGCACCATGATCTCCCCTAGGGATCATCCGCACACTCTGGCTCTGTGCCACACCGCAGGTAACGTCTACGCGTGTGACACCTACACGAGTGATGCCCAGACTCGCGCCTCCAACTCGCGCGTACCTGGCCAGGCCATCCTCTAGTCCCCGCCACTAAAAGGACCACGGAGTCGACACGACAGCGTTACCGTATCGTGCGATCCGGTCGTCGCCCGGCGACAACCCAGGGGATGTCACTCAGTATTATCCACTCCCGAGTGACCAGAGGAGCTCCACCGAGATAATAACCCATCCCGGCTTGGGCTCGTGATACGCACACTCCCAAAAATCATTTACGCCAATAAAACATGATTTTATCAATAAAATAAAATACAAGTGCATGCATCATGTAAATGCCAATTTCAATGCTCGACAAATAAATTCAACCATAGCACAACAAATCAAGCAACTCCGTCCTCCATCCATCCGACCCCCGAACTCCTCGGACTCAGTCCGGAATCAGCGAACCAACCAAATAATTTATTGAAAGAGTAAAATACATTTAAATCTAAAAGTAGCGTTTGGAAAATACTTACAGCGCTATATAGGATTTTTAGAAGGTTCGGCGCGAAGCGAACGGCGATGCGAAAGCAACGTAACAGTGCAAATGCACTGTTCCCGTGGGTCGCAAAATACCCACTTTTGACCGGGGACAAACCAAGACACCAAATTGATAGGGAATGGTCTAGAGATGTTTATGAAGCTAGTGGAAGTGAGTTTTGGCCGTGGGTGGCGGCGAAAACGCCGGTAGGGGCGGAAAAAGGGCAAATCGGAGTTGAGCTCGTGGGAGCCGCTCCGGTGACCGTTTGAGGCCGGGGATGGGTGGGTTAGGTCGGCAAGGAGTAGGGGAAGAAGTGGTGAAGAGGTGGTGGCCGGAGGTGGAGCGACGGCGGCGGATCGGGCCTCAAGCCGTGCGGCTTGTTGGGCTTTTTCCGGCCAAACGGCCGGCCGGTTGGGGCTGGGAGTCGGAGGGGATGATCACCGGCCGGAGGGGAGTCGACCGGCAGGGGTGGCGTCGGGCACGACGCCGGCGAACGGCGGGCCTGGGCGGGAAGGCTTTCCGGCGTGGGTGAGGAGAGAGAGAGAAAGAGAGGGACGCGGGGAGAGAGAGAGAGAGCCGAACGGGAGAGGGAAAAAAAGGAAAAAGAAAAAAGAAAAAAGGAAAAAAGAAAAAGAAGAGGAAAAGAAAAGATGAAGGAAATTAATGAGGTCCAGTCCTCACGTCGGAAGTCCAAAAACTGATCAGCCGAAAACGGTAAAAACATAAAACGATTAAAATAAATTAACACTACATCAAATAAATAAATAAACACCAATAAAATATTTTAAACACATCAATAAGCTAAAATAAAATAAATAACTAGTAAAAACCAATTATTTAAATTTTTAAAACCAAAAACAAGCCAAAATAAATTAAATCACAATTTAAATCCAACAGCCAATAAAATCCATTTAAAACTCGATAATTTAAAATAAAAGCACTATAAAATATTTAATTAAATTAAAATATCCCTTCAGTGAAAATACACAAAAAAGCGGGTCATCACATCCTCCCCCCCTTAAAACAAATTTCGTCCTCGAAATTTGCAGGTCCGAACACCAACTTGAAACAAGCCATACAATTCCACATAAAACCGACTGCAACCAAGATTAAAAAAAACGTACCGTCATCACTCGAACAAGTAGGGGTACTGCTCCCTCATGTCCACTACTCGCTCCCAGGAGAAATCTTGAGCTAACGGATCTCCCCAGGCCACCTTAACCAGATATATCGTTTTAGACCTTAACTGTTGCTCCTTCCAATCCATGATCTGCGATGGAACAACCTCATAAGTAAGGTCCGGTTGCAACTGAATATTCTCTGGGTCGACAAAACGTGGCTCTTGTTGTCCAAAACTCTTCTTTAAAGACGATACATGGAAGACATTGTATATATCCCCAAAATATTCTGGCAAAGCAACTCTGTAAGCGACGGACCCTACCTTCTCCAAAATCTGAAAAGGTCCAACATATCTTGGATCCAGCTTTCTCTTCTTCCCAAAACGCTTAACTCCTTTCATGGGAGAGACCTTAAGGTAAACCCAATCGCCTTGTTCGAAAGACAATTCTCTCCTCCTGGTATCCGCGTAACTCTTTTGACGACTTTGCGCTGCAGCCATGTTATCTCTTATAATCTGAATCTGATTTTGCATATCCTGTATTATCTCGGGTCCAATTATTTTCTTCTCCCCGACTTCATCCCAACATAAGGGTGATCTGCATTTTCTACCATACAGAGCTTCATAAGGAGCCATTTGGATGGATGCATGGAAGCTGTTATTATACGCGAATTCTATGAGTGGCACGTGATTCTCCCAACTTCCTTGAAAATCTAAAGCACACGCTCGCAACATATCTTCAAGAGTTTGAATCGTGCGCTCTGACTGGCCGTCTGTCTGGGGGTGATAAGCAGTACTAAACTTTAATTTAGTACCTAAAGCCGCCTGCAAACTCTTCCAAAAATGGGAGGTGAACCTTGGATCTCTGTCCGACACTATGCTCTTGGGTATCCCATGTAGTCTCACTATTTCCTTTACATACAAGCGGGTCAATTTTCCCAGAGAATCCGCATTATTGACCGGTAAGAAATGAGCACACTTAGTCAGTCGATCAACAATTACCCAAACTGAGTTCTTTCCACTGGGAGTCCTCGGTAAGCCCACTACAAAATCCATAGAGACGTCATCCCATTTCCATTCAGGAACAGGTAGAGGCTGGAGCAAACCTGCTGGTCTTTGATGCTCGGCCTTGACTTGACGGCAAGTGCCACATCTCTCAATATACAAGGCAATATCCCTCTTCATTCCTTCCCACCAATAATTTTTCCTTAAGTCCCGATACATTTTGGTGCTACCCGGATGAACGGAATAGGGAGCCGCGTGAGCCTCCGTCATAATTCGCTCCTTAAATTCCGAGTCCTTAGGAATTACTCTACGATCTCGGAATCGAAGAATCCCATCTTTATCCAAACTGTAGTGCAACGGCCCTCTAGATTTTCTGACCCTTTTTCTAATGTCCAACAGCTTCGGATCTTTTCTCTGAAGAGTCTTCAATTCTTCAAAATCAATTACCCGAATATCAAGAATTGAAGATATCACTTCCTCTTGCTGCGAACTTCCAATAAGGAGCCTTCTCAACCCGCAAAGTAAAGAATCCACTCCAGAAGATTCAGCTTCATCCTCTAAATGTGACTTCCGGCTCAAGGCATCTGCAACTACATTTGCTTTTCCTGGGTGGTATTTAATCTCGCACTGATAGTCGCTTATTAGCTCTAACCATCTCCTTTGCCTCATGTTGAGATTCTTCTGAGAAAATAAATGCTTCAGACTCTTGTGATCGGTGTAGATCTCGCAAACTGCTCCATATAAAAAGTGTCGCCAAATCTTAAGGGCAAACACTATTGCGGCCAATTCCAAATCATGTGTCGGGTAATTCTTCTCGTGGTCTTTCAGTTGACGAGACGCATAAGCCACGACCCGTCCTCCTTGCATGAGAACACACCCCAAACCAAATTTAGATGCATCACTAAAAACAACAAACGGCTCAAGCGGTTTTGGAAGTGCTAAAACTGGCGCAGTTGTCAATCTGTTCTTCAATTCTTGGAAACTCCTCTCGCACTTGTCTGACCAAACAAACTCTGCATTCTTTCTAGTCAAAGCGGTGAGAGGACCGGATAATCGGGAAAATCCCTCCACGAATCTTCTATAGTATCCAGCAAGTCCCAAGAAACTTCGGATCTCGCGCACAGTCGATGGACGCTGCCATGATAAAATAGCTTCCACCTTACTGGGATCAACTGCCACACCGTCCTGGGAAATTACATGCCCGAGAAATCTGACTTCTTCCAGCCAAAATTCACATTTGCTAAGCTTCGCGTACAACTGGTGCTCTCGTAACTTCCCAAGCACTAAGCGAAGGTGATAAGCATGCTCGTCAACATTCTGGGAATAAACTAAAATATCATCAATAAAAACCACTACGAAAGAATCCAGATAAGGTCGAAAAACCCGGTTCATCAGATCCATGAAAGCTGCAGGAGCGTTAGCCAACCCAAAAGGCATCACTTTGAACTCGTAATGCCCATATCTTGATCTAAAAGCAGTCTTGGGGACATCTCTATCTCTTATTCGCAGCTGATAATATCCCGATCTCAAGTCAATCTTCGAGAAGATAGCCGCTCCTTGAAGCTGATCAAATAAGTCGTCAATTCTTGGAAGAGGGTACTTATTCTTTATTGTCACTTTATTAAGCTCTCGATAATCAATACACATTCTAAGAGTGCCATCTTTCTTTTTAACAAATAAAACTGGTGCACCCCATGGCGAAGTACTTGGCTGGATAAACCCCTTGTCGACCAACTCTTGCAACTGGGCTTTCAACTCTTTCAACTCGGCTGGTGCCATACGGTAAGGGGCTTTATGCACAGGAGCCGCCCCGGGTTCTAGATCGATAGCGAACTCCAACTCGCGGACTGGAGGTAACCCCGGCAAATCATCTACGAACACATCGGGAAATTCTCCTACCACTGGAAAATCTGCCAAGGACTTGTTCCCAATTGGCGTAGACGCCACTTGAACCAAAAAGGCATCCGCCCCACAAGCAATATCTTTCTTCGCTTGAATTGCCGATATAACCATCGGCTTCTCTTTTAATTTACTTCCCATAAACTCTAAACAACCACCATCTGGGAGTTGAAAACTGATTACCCGACTTCTGCAATTTATACTTGCACAATACCGATATAACCAATCCATGCCGAGAATAATATCAAATCCCAACAACTTGAACACCACCAAGTCGGCATCAAGGGTCCTACCACCAAAATCCAAGGGACAACCCAACGCAACTTTAGAACAACAAACCATTTCACCATTCGGAAGACTCACCACTAACGATCCTGGTAGGGGTCCCGTAACCAAATTACATATCCGAGCGAACGTAGAAGACACAAATGATTGAGATGCACCCGAATCAAACAATGTGCAAGCATAAAAGTCATATAACCGAACTCTTCCTGAACCAAACACATACACCCACAAAATCCGAAACAAACAAACATCAAACCACACCAAACATCAAATCCAAAAATTAGTTAATTTAGAACCATACCTGTAATCACTCCAGCATCGTGGGTCGCTGGTGCCTCATCATCCACCTCTCCAGGGGTAAGAGCATACACTCGAGCCTGTGCTACTTGTCTCTGATTAGCTCTTCCACCACGTCGACCTCCACGGCTTCCTTGAACTGTATTAGGACACTCACGGGCAAAGTGTCCCTGCTGGCCACAATTATAGCATCGAGCTCCACCCAAAGTGCACTCACCCGTATGAGCTCTATTACACCTCATGCAAACGGGCATCCGACCTCCTATACGCACTCCTGAGGCAGCTTGTGGTCGAGTTCCAGACCGCTGAACAATTTTCTGAGGCGATCCAGAGCTACTTCCTTCTCCAGTAAAACTTCGCCTTTTATGTCCCGGAGGGGAACCCATACTCAAATTATTCTCCCGCTCCACGAGGGTGGCCACATCCACTAAATCCTGAAAGGTGGATATCCGGTGGCTGACTACCAACCGGCGTATATCGGGGCGTAGACCCTCCTGGAAACGCTCAGCTTGCATCTCCTCTGTGGCGATGAGGTGGGGAGCAAATTTCCCAAGTTCTACAAACCTTCGGGAGTACTGTTCCACGGTCATGCTCCCTTGGACCAAGTGTGAGAACTCTCTTGCTTTTTGCCGCCTTACAGAAGCGGGAAAGAAGCGGTTATTAAATTCCTTCTTGAAGCGCTGCCAAGTCACCGCGGCAAAAGACCCCAATTCTGACTCCAGCATTATTCTTTTGGTATCCCACCAATCAAAAGCAGTGCCTTGTAACAGATAGCTGGCGTAGAGAACTTGTTGCGCCTCGGTGCAACCACATACCTCAAAAGTCCTCTCCAAGTCCTTGATCCACTTTCCAGCTTGTAGTGGATCCTCGTCTCCAGTGAAGTGGGGAGTCCTATGCGCCAGAAAGCGCTCATACGTGCACCCCGCTTGCACTCCTCCACTGGACCCTCCTGGTAGCAGCCATGGCCCTCCTTGTTGCCAAGGCCCTCCTTGTTGCCAAGCCCCTCCTTGCTGCCAAGGTCCTCCTTGTTGCGGCCAAGGACCTCCAGGTTGTGGGCTAGGCACTCCTTGCTGAGGCCTAAAATTTTGCTGCATAAATTCTGTCATTTGCCGTATAGCTTGGGCAATGGAGTCATCTCTCTGTGTATCATCCCGTGGCCCTTGTGTAGATTTCCTCGGTCTCACCATTTTACCTGCCACCACAACCTTTGACCCCCTTTTAAAAAAAAAAAATAAAACCAATAACATAAAACCAAACCAAAACCAATCCACATAACAAGAAAACAAAAACAAATCAGCAGCAATAACATAACTAATTAAATAAAACAACCAAACAAGCTCAAATAAATTCAAAACAACTAAACCACGTCAAAAAGCAATATTACTTAAAATAAATTTTAAAACACAACTAAAAAAAAACATTCTGGTACCTCTCCTATGGGACATGTGGTTTTACCCAGAGCCAAACCGCTCTGATACCACCTGTGGCGCCCCCAAAATCCCCACGTACGGAAAACGGGGAATTCGAGGCGCCCGGATGGTGACATCACGGGTCACCACCCTATCGAAGAGTGCCAAGTGTGTGCAAGCGACAAATGTGCACAAGAAGATACGCAGCGGATAGCAAAGTCAAATACTAAGTACCAGAATTTTTTTTTTAAATAAAATACAAACGGTTCAAAGGCACATAATAAAATATTACATGATATAAATATTGTTTTAAAACTAAGTACAAAGCATAACTTCAAATCAGAACTCCGGCGGAGCCGTATCCTCGGGCTCAGCCTCCTCCTCCTCCTCGAACGCTGCATCAAAATCTACGGTACCAAAAATGGTGCCGCAGGTAAGTAAAATCCAAACACCACTAGATAAAAGCATATTAAACTCAAACAACAAGTATGAATGAATGTCAATGCTCCAAAACTCATAAATCATATTTTCCACGCACGCCAAAAACCCAACTGGCTTAAAAACATAACCTTTAAAACCAAGCCTCGCCATTATCCCAGATAATGGCCCAAACCACCATTTTCCCCGAAAATGGATCACAAGACCATCGCCATTTTCCCAGAAAATGGCCCATATCCGAAAACCATGAAAACCAACCAATTATGCATGCACCATGATCTCCCCTAGGGATCATCCGCACACTCTGGCTCTGTGCCACACCGCAGGTAACGTCTACGCGTGTGACACCTACACGAGCGATGCCCAGACTCGCGCCTCCAACTCGCGCGTACCTGGCCAGGCCATCCTCTAGTCCCCGCCACTAAAAGGACCACGGAGTCGACACGACAGCGTTACCGTATCGTGCGATCCGGTCGTCGCCCGGCGACAACCCAGGGGATGTCACTCAGTATTATCCACTCCCGAGTGACCAGAGGAGCTCCACCGAGATAATAACCCATCCCGGCTTGGGCTCGTGATACGCACACTCCCAAAAATCATTTACGCCAATAAAACATGATTTTTCCAATAAAATAAAATACAAGTGCATGCATCATGTAAATGCCAATTTCAATGCTCGACAAATAAATTCAACCATAGCACAACAAATCAAGCAACTCCGTCCTCCATCCATCCGACCCCCGAACTCCTCGGACTCAGTCCGGAATCAGCGAACCAACCAAATAATTTATTGAAAGAGTAAAATACATTTAAATCTAAAAGTAGCGTTTGGAAAATACTTACAGCGCTATATAGGATTTTTAGAAGGTTCGGCGCGAAGCGAACGGCGATGCGAAAGCAACGTAACAGTGCAAATGCACTGTTCCCGTGGGTCGCAAAATACCCACTTTTGACCGGGGACAAACCAAGACACCAAATTGATAGGGAATGGTCTAGAGATGTTTATGAAGCTAGTGGAAGTGAGTTTTGGCCGTGGGTGGCGGCGAAAACGCCGGTAGGGGCGGAAAAAGGGCAAATCGGAGTTGAGCTCGTGGGAGCCGCTCCGGTGACCGTTTGAGGCCGGGGATGGGTGGGTTAGGTCGGCAAGGAGTAGGGGAAGAAGTGGTGAAGAGGTGGTGGCCGGAGGTGGAGCGACGGCGGCGGATCGAGCTTAAAGCCGTGCGGCTTGTTGGGCTTTTTCCGGCCAAACGGCCGGCCGGTTGGGGCTGGGAGTCGGAGGGGATGATCACCGGCCGGAGGGGAGTCGACCGGCAGGGGTGGCGTCGGGCACGACGCCGGCGAACGGCGGGCCTGGGCGGGGCTTGGTTCCGGCGTGGGTGAGGAGAGAGAGAGAAAGAGAGGGACGCGGGGAGAGAGACCGAGCGGAAGAGGGAAAAAAGAAAAAAAAAAAAAAAGAAAAAAGGAAAAAGAAAAAGAAGAGGAAAAGAAAAGATGAAGGAAAATAATGAGGTCCAGTCCTCACGTCGGAAGTCCAAAAACTGATCAGCCGAAAACGGTAAAAACATAAAACGATTAAAATAAATTAACACTACATCAAATAAATAAATAAACACCACTAAAAAATATTTTAAACACATCAATAAGCTAAAATAAAATAAATAACTAGTAAAACCCATTATTTAAATTTTTAAAACCAAAAACAAGCCAAAATAAATTAAATCACAATTTAAATCCGACAGCCTATAAAATCCATTTAAAACTCGATAATTTAAAATAAAAGCACTATAAAATATTTAATTAAATTAAAATATTCCTTCAGTGAAAATACACATAAAAGCGGGTCATCACATATCCACCCTATTTTGTGTTAAGTTTTTTTTCCTGCCAAATTAATTTCCAATATAAGTATTGGGCTTGTTGAAGCATGTTTTGTAGCCACCAACTATGATAGTGCTCTTGTACCTATGTGGGTGGAAGAAAGGTGACATTTGGTGGCTAAGTCGCTTCCGATGTCAAAGTCAGAATCTCCCAATTCGAATGAAAAGTAAAAAGTAGTGGAGATCTAGAGAAAGAGTATAGAATGTGTAACCTATTTTTTGTCATCAGCCTTCCTTTATTTATATCAGATTCCTCGTAAAAGACCCCTTTGTTGTAATAATGATCACCCTCGTTCTGGGCAGCATGGAATCACATTTAATGTTGTAGTTCCTACCAGCTACAGAGACTCGACCTCGGGGTTGGTCACTCTAAGCTGCATTCGATGCGACTGATCTTGTAGGAGACAGGATCTCAACCTATTTGTCTCTCATTAATGCGCTATGATTAGGAGATCGTCGGCTGCTTTCCCCTTCTTAAGCTTATCTAGGCCTCCCTCTCTACCCGTTCCTGGTCTGCCTTGATGTGGGTTTTGGGCTTCAGTGTGGGAAGCCTAAGCCCAGCCCGGCAGAGTACAAAAATTTCCTTTTTAGTTATCCCAAAAATTTCTGTCAGGTGGGTGTGACGAAAATTTAATTCTCCCGCATGCTCCCACTTCCCTTCTTGAATTCATTGTATGGTTACACGTTTCCACATCTCGAGAATTGGCGTAATCGTCACATCCCCACATCCCATCATTCTTCTCATTTGGGCTCTTAAACCATCGTATTCCTCTATTTATTCTCCCTTCCTAACCCTGGAATGGTCTTTGCTCTTTTCCCATCCATGCTTCCTTTTGCTGTCGCATCTCCCTCTTGCTTCAGCACTCTCACTACAGCCTCCTTTCCAAATCTGTTCCCGATGGCCTCTAGGAACACTTCCATTGTGAATCTTCCTTCTATAATAGACATAGGTGGTCCATCGTCGTCGAACCCATGGCCCTCAATGAGCTTCACAGCATGTAACCCTATAATTGGTGGGCTTGGAGGTTCCAGCGCCTGGCAATGGGGTTGTTGATCTTGAAGTGGCCCTGTACTCCTGCATGTTCTTGCAGGGGATGGGGCTCCAAGACTTTTTAGGCATGGCCCCAAGCCCAACGTCAATCGAGCTTGGGCACCACCAGGGCGGCATTCATCGTCAGCGCCCGGAGGTGTCTAGGTGTACTTGTGCCTTTTCAGGAACTGGTGCCTGAAGAATGCATCAACCCTGATAAGTGCTTCTTGTTGATTGGAGGGGACCGCCCAAGATGACGTCAATGAAACCCTACGCCCTCCTAGTGCCAGCTTAGGCAAGACTTTCTTCGACAAGACACCCGCTAAGCCCTTGCTCCCAAGAGCCTCTCCCGCGAAGACTCTGTGCTACTGAGTGAAGATGGGTCGTCTTCTTCTTCATCCTCAACTAGCCACTCGGTCAAGCAGGATTCTTCCTCGGCTACTAATTTCGATAATATTTCTCCATCAGTTGGCCCCATGAATGATGGTCCCTCCTTGCAGTCGGGAGGGGGAACAACCCGCGACCTTGGGACAGAAGGACCTACAACGATTCATGCTCTGGATAGATCATGTGCCTCTACTCTCAGGCTTTGACCATAGAGTGAAGATATGCTTCATCGTCTTGCCCTTCAAAAGTAGGTGCTGACGGGGCTAGGGTGAAGGCAATATAAGGGATGCTTGATCAACTTAAAAGCATCATTTCCCTAGTGAGGTTCTTCTCTCCATTCCATTTAGCACGCAAATTTGCTTTTGGATTTCGACTATCTAATTATCTCTACTTTGTTTGACAAGGGTTCAAATTCTTGGTGGCCTGAGTCGTGGACAGACAGGCTGAGATAGATGATGAAGTCGAGACCTTGCAAAAGTTGGGTGAGCGAGCCTACTGTGAGCTATTTAAGCTCAAGGCCGCATTTGAGGGCGCTAAGATGGCCTACGATGAGATTGAGGTTGAGAACAAGCACCTGTAATGGACCATTAAGAACCTTTGCAAATAGGGGTTTGATATTTTTGTGAGCGGGGAGGTACTTAGGCAGGTGATCTCGCGCCTTGAGGCCGCTGCTATGGCTACTACAGAGGAAGGGGTCAGGATCAAACACGAGTGCTCCGCCTAAAGGAACAAGTGAAGGAAGCTCAGAAACTTTTTATGGGCTATGTTGGCATGCTGGCAGAAGTTACGGATGCCCATCGCAACTTGGGTGCGAGCCTTCAAGAACTCCAATTCGGGAAAGATGCGTTGACGGTACAGAACGCAGCGCTCTGAAGAGCTAAGGAAAAGGCCGAGGACTTGTATGTTGAGTTGTTTGCGTCCCATCTATAGCTCAAGGAGGAGTTTGGGTCCAGTAAGGACTGGATGAAGAAACTTAAGGCTAAGCTTACCATCAAATGTGAGAGACTCACCAGGGCCACATATCAGCTTGCGATGACAAAGCAACTCTATGACTAGGCCTGGAGTTGCTAGTACTCCCAAGGGCTCAGGGGGGCATATGGAGGTGAACTCCCACCACACTCCCGAGACACTAGATTTGTCCTGGTTCGTGCCTACTTGGGAGGATCGCAACTCCCTCGACTTGATGCTCGACATCTTTTCTGACCCGGCTTCCCGCCCATGAATGATGCTTGTTCTCATTCTCTCTTTCTTTCTTATTTTTTTATTATCACCCAATATTGGGTTGTTGCCCTTGTGACCGCCGAGTTTTGAGTGCAGAGTATTGACCGAAGGAACCAGGTGAGATCTGAAATTGACCGCGCTCGATGGTGAGGTGGGACTGGGACACCTAGGAGTGATGTTCCCCTTATGAATCTATGACTGTCAAGGTTCAAGCACGGAGCATCACAAGCGTAAGTAGGTAGGATTTGAAATTGACCGTGCTAAATGACGAGGAGGGACTAGGACACTTAGGAGAGGCGTTACCCCTAGGACCATCGAGATTCGAGTGTGAAGCATTGACCTAAGTAACCAAGAAGGATCTAAATTCAACCGTGCTGAGTGATAGTTGGTAGCCGAGGTTTAAGCATAGAGCATCGACCTAAGAAACTAGACGTGATCTGAAATTAACTGTGTTGGGTGGCGAGGAGGGACTGCGACACTTAGGAGAGGTGTTTCCTCTATGACCGCTGAGGTTCGAGTGCAGAGCATTAACCTACGGAACTAGGTGGGATCTAAAATGGACCTTGCTAGGTGCCGATTGGTCACCAGGATGCAAGTGCAAAGCATTAACCTAAGGAACCAGGCAAGATTTGAAGTCAACCACGCTAGGTGACAAGGAGGGACTGTGACACTTAGGAGAGGTGTTCCCTTCTATGACCACCTTGGTTTGAGTGTAGAGTATCGACTAATGGAACCAAGCAAGATCTGCAATTGACTGCACTAGGTGGCGATTGGTCGTCGAGGTTCAAGCACAGAGTATCAACCTAAGGAACAAGGTGGGATCTAAAATCGATCCCATTGGGTGGCGAGGAGGGACTGGGATACTAAAGAGAGGTGTTCTCCCCTGTGACCTCCAAGGTTCGAGGGTGAAACATCGACCTATAGAACCAAGCAGAATTTGAAATTGACCACACTGGGTGGTGATTGGTTGCCAAGGTTCAAAATGGGGATCACTTGAAGATGGTTGTCCGATTATGGCATTGTATGAAGACATAATGCTTCCCAACGACATCAGGGATGGCCGCATCCTATCTTGACTGATCCCCATTTTGGAGAAATGCCTCCCAAAAAGGATGTCAGTCGAACTATCATTGTCCACCAATATCCTTCTAGTTGTATAGTTGGCCACTAGCATTGTAACCACTAGGGTGTTGTCATGCAGATAGATGACTCCCTCGCAGTCAGCATTGTTAAAGGAAACGGTAGGGGTCTTTTAAGTGCGGGCTGGCTTGGGCGGCCTAGTAGTCCAAGTGTAAGCCTTTCTGCCTGATGTCGAGGTGCCCCTGCTAGCAATTCCCCCAACGATGGTGTTAATTTCTCCTAGTGAGACATTATTTTAGCCCCATTCAAGTGGGCTTGCCTCCCTTCTCCTCACATTCCTCCTTCTCGGGTTTTCACTTGGCCGACCTTCTCGTCTCGGTACTTGCTTCTTTCTGTCTGCTCACCTAGAGGGCGATTAGCGCCTAGTCATCTATACATTTCTCCCTGGACTTCTTCCCAAACTTCCTCGCGGATCTCCTCCAGGACTTTCTTCCTCAGGACCTAGCAGTCTTCGATCCAATGGCCATCCTCCTCATGGTAGGCGCAATATGTGTGAGCCCTTCAGTTGCAATCTATGTCCTCCCTCTAGTGTGCTTCCTCCCATGTCTGTACATGCATGCTTGTGTGCACCTTCCTTAAGAAGGTGTTGCCGTCACTCCTATTTTTGCCCTGGTCTCCTTATCATGGGTCTTTGCGCTGGTGCCTCACTTAGAGCCACTTGCAGCCCACTTCGTGCTTGTGTGCCTTAGGCGGTCAGAGCCTAGAGGGTGTCCTTAAGGTTGCCGAAGTCGTCAAACCGTACATGAAATCCTGCAGGGTCGCGGGGATCTTTCACACGATTTCTATCATAAAGGGGCTCAGAGGCCAAATGTCATCCAAGAGTCCTGCCAATGTGATCTTCTTGTCCTAGTTATCCGTGATCATCCACTCCTTGTTGAAGTGGTGCAAGTATGCCTTTAAGCTCTTTTTCCTCCCTTTGCTTTATGGTGAGGCCATAAACAGCCAGTCGTCTACTCTTTAAGTTGGCCATGAATTGCATCCTGAATTAGCAACCTAGTTCTTTGAAGCTATGAATGGTGCCCGGTCGAAGGGCTCCGAATCATGCTTAAGCAGAGCCTTTAATGTTAAAGGGAAAGCCTGACATGCTATCTCTCCTAGGAAGTCATGCAACGTGAATCTTGAACGTCTTCAAGTGCTCGATTGGATCTTTTGACCCGTTTTACATCTCTATTAGGGGCTCTAAATCTGGGAAAGTACAAAAATCCCCTTCCCAAGGCTACTAGCACTTTTATGTGAATGAACTCTCTGTCATTTTCATTACAAGTGCAGCTTACAGGAGGATGAGAGATAATATTGGCCGGCATATGTCACAACTTTCAAATTCCAATGTTAATTCAATTAAGATTGTGGCTTGAATTTCACAACATTAATTATAAAGCTACAAATCCCAATCCTCTTTCTCTTTACAGTAAGATTAATGCGTGCGAGGCTTTAAGGTTAGAGCAATCACAGGGATTAGACGGCAGAGATTGATGAAACAGGTGCATTTGTTTTATTCATGTGGATGGATTGAGCAGTAAATGATATGAATTAAATTAAAAGTTAAAACCGAAGGATGTGTACGTCTCCATAGCTCAAATAAATATATGAACGGTCCCCTTCCTACGTGATGGCATGGCTGAAGCAAAGTTACAAAATATTCTCAGCATTCAGCACTGTGTAAACATATACCTTAAAAAATTTACTACAAGGCATCGAGGTAGGTTGTGATGTTGATCTTACTTCATACACCCATGCATGCAAAGTTAGCTAGCTGCTTTGATAATCGTGAGAGCCATCAATTCCCTACCCCAGCTCTTATAAATTAGGAAAACACTAGGTGTTGGGATTTCCCTACTACTTACTGCGTGCACATGTCTGATCATGACTCTAGTGCTTAGAAATTAGCTGGTTTCTGATGACGTAGACGTTAAACCAGTCTGCGCACCATTTTTGTTTTTTTTGTTTTTTTGTTTTTGTTTTTTATAGTTAACATTGAATGTACGAATCTACCCAATTGTCTTGCCTAATTATAATTCTTATTGGTCTCAAGTTAATGCAAGGAGTATTGAAACTTGTATTGTATTCTATTTTGGCAAGTAAGATTATGTCGTTTCATTTTCTGGGTCCACCTAACTACAGAGTTGCGAGACTTAAATGAAGAATGACAAAGAGTACTTGAGGCCATGATGAATGCCATCCCTCAGGGATTACAAATTGGTACATATATCAACGAAAATAGTACTCATCCAAAAACAGTTTATTTGGTTTGGTAATAAACAAATTAATTGGTTCTCTACCTTTTAGGTTTAATAAATAAGCTCCTCATACTATGTGTATTTTGATGTTATTCTCGTCAAAGTTATGTATAATAAGAAATGATGATTTATTTCGGACCGATTTTGATCATATTACAATGGTTGATTTGAGAACAAACTGATTATTAAACAAGTTCAGTTGAGTTTGTGGTGGCTTAATGTAGAATGTCGACTTTATAATCTACTATATCACGTCAAACCACTTTAATATAAAAAAAAAAAAAAATCAATTCTTTTTGGAATAAAACATTAAACAACGTGGAATCCTATCAACAAACAAGAATTTTGAGTAAAGCAAGAATTTTGAGTAAATAGAAGATAACCCATGAATGAAAAGAGATCAGAGTGGTCTTTCCTGATCTCCCTCTTGTAAATACTCTTTAATTAATTCATTTAATATGTATACTAATGTTTATTAAAATCACAATATAAATAATGAAAGCCACTAAACTAAAAAAACCAGTTCAAAACCCTGTTTCAAAAGCTGTACTTTCACAAGAAAGGCTTCAAAAGCTTTTAAAACTTTCTGAAAGCAGCCTCTGAGAGTGTGAATAATGTATTAGATTCGAAAAATCTCTCTTTTGGACAGCTAATTGGTTTGCTCGGAAAAATATAATTGTAAGCATAATTGTGTACTAATCTGTGTATCAATGTGATGTGATTGGTCAAAAAGTAAATTTTATTGAAAATAGTGTTAATTTAAATTTTAAGTATGAATAAATCAGTATTGATACATAGATTAATACACAACTGTACTTGTATGTAACAAGACTCGATTTGCTTAACTAAAAGTCCCAAAAAGGCAAAAAGATTTTTTCCTCCTGGACAACTGCATTGAAAATCTGGATACAAGTGGCTGAGAACAAGATAAAAAAGTAGGGGAAAAAAAAACAAAAGAATAAGACCAAGCTAATCTGGTTATTTTTTTTTTTTCTCTCTTCTTTTGTTATCTTTTAAATACGGAGCTCTTATAGATACAAATAGATTATATAAAATAAATTTATAAATTGATATAATTTTATAAAATTTATTAAATTTATTTTATAATAAAAATAATTTTATAATCTAATATATCACATCAAGTCACATCAATTTATAAATTTATTTTTATATAATCCCTTATGGCTATATTTTCTTTACTAAAATAGCAAAAACAAAAGGTCTAAAATATGTTGTCCATTCCAAAAAACAATGTAGTCAGGCATAAAGCTAATTTGGGAGCATACTTTCATCAACATCATTGACTGACTTTTTAAGTAAATTGTCTTTCTTGATTTCAGTTTGAACAGTTTAAATTTCTTTGGCATTTTTAAATTAGTAATACTCGTACACTCACTTTTATATATTTTTTATATATTATGTTAATATGATTAATTACATTAATTTTTTTAATCCACAACTAATCAAATCAGTAGAGTGCATAAAAGAGTATGTAAAAATGATTGCACATAAAATTTTTATTTTTAATTCCATTCTTTTTTTTTCATTGGACTGAGTACTTTCAGTAGTAAATTCCATTAATTGCATGGAAAATCAAAGATATGAAACTCATTTTATAATTATTTATACAATAATATTTTAAATGAAAACGTTTTTAGAAAATAATTTATAAAAATAACACAACTGTATATAAATATCTTCATTTTAAAAATATGAATATAAAGAATATTGTGAAAAAAGATTGTGCATCTATCGTTATCTCATTCACTTTTTCTTGAATCAAACCTAGTAATTAAAGATAACTCCCTGATCTGTCTCATTCTCTTTACATGTCATTGTATTGTACTTCTCTCATTTTTTTTTCCCTTCCTATATTTGCATAATATTAAGTTTTCATCTTTTGGTCAAACAAGCTCAGGGTACAAGTTTACAACCACTGTAAATAGAAAAGCCAAGAGGAAAATCTAACCAAATGAGACAATCATGTCACGTCATGTCATTTCTTTTAATTTTTAGATAATGATACAGCTACTATTATTTAGAGCACTGTAGCGCGGAATTAAATTTTGACAAACTTGAATAAAAGTCATCTGTATTAAAATAGTTAAAATTTCATAGCTTGAATATTGAACTACAGTAATTTTAAAGATTTCTCTAAATTTTATTAGCTACTATTCATCTTTAAAATGATATTTTACTCTAAAAATAATTTCAAATGTGTTTGTTAAATAATTAAGTTGAAAAAAAAATAGTTAAAAAATAATAATTTTAATTAAAAATTAAATTATTAATTAACATACAGAATGTATTTGTAAAATATAAAAAAATAAATTAAAAAAATTATTATTAAAATATATAATATAATATTATTATTTTGACTTTAAGATATATAATGTAATGTGGATTAATATATCCATTAGCTTTGACTTTAGTCAAAATCTCAACTTTTAATCAAATTTTAGACTTGATAATAGTTAGACCATTGCCAATTGCCAATACTCTTACAACTTTATATTATAAATTTAATTTCTTTTCTTTAGTTAAAAAAAATATTGTCCTTGCAGTAGTTCAAAGTATATGAAAATATATTTAATTTCTAGAAAGTAAAATTTAATTTTTTGTAAAACTTGATTCTCTTTCTTCTTTTGTCCAATTCATTAGGAACAAATGCTCAGTATTGGGGATCGGAACGAAATCCAACTCTTCCTTCAAATGCCTTTTTAACTTTACATATATATATATATATACACACACACGTGGCTCACTATCCACCAAACAACAAAAAAGCTGATCAAAATGACCTGTAATTTGTTTTGTGGTGGACTGTAGCCTCAACAATATGAACATTTTCATTTTATTTATCTAGTGCGAAATATGAAATATTTTAATTAATTATTATACTAAAAATGGAGAGAAGTTAGGATTTTGATAGCCATCGTGTTAGTAACAGCAAGTTAGAATTAATGGGTTAAATATAGTATTAAGAGTATGCAAGTCTCACATAGATTTTCTTTTTTCTTTTTCTTAAAAAAAAGTAGGCATACTCTAAAAATGTATAAATATTTTTCAAAATAATTAAACTTGCCAATAATTAATTTATTACGATGTTAATCCAAGCAAAGATGAACAAACGAGTTAATTTGGTGCGCAAGAATTGTACAGTTATTTTTATATAAATCTTATATTTATTCATTTTTTTCAAAATGATTATACAACACTTACGTACTTATAATTATACCTATTATTTCTCTTTAGCCAAAATCAACTTTGACACGTGTTGTAATTAGATTGGTCAGATTGAAAAAGGAAGAAGAGATTTAGATGTAAAGATCTAAATCTTTCCTTAAATTGTTATAGTTATAAAAAAACTTTTACAAAATAAATTCATAAATTGATATATTATATTTATTTTATAATAAAAATAAATTTATAATATAAAGTACCATATTAAATGACATCAATTTAAAAATTTAATTTTTATAAAATATCTTTGTAATTAAAGTATTTCTTTTCCATAAAACATTCTTTTTCAGCAAAGACATAAATTTAAAAAAAAATTAAAGAAACTATCCGACAATTTTAGTTTCATGTCTTTGTTGATTTTGGCTTAGGTGGCACAGCTTCAAAATGTCCAGGTTAGCAATCAACTTTCTTCGTCAACTTTGGTACAGAACGGGATTTGAGAATATCGTGTTGAGAAGTGCTGCGTTTGCACGCAAATCTTATCCAAGAAAATTGATGTATTGATATAATTTAATATAATACATAGTCTTGACGATATTTTATAATAGAAAGTGTTTTATAATATAATGAATTATATTAAATCATGATAATTTATAAATATTTTTTTAATATTATCTCTATTGCATCAAGAGTGGGCATATGTTTGAATGCTTAAAGCATTTTAAAATTTTATAAATAATAATGAAATGATTTAAGTGAATATATTTTATTAGATTTTAGGATATGAGAAAATTTTTTTTGAATAAAAATATATATTAAAATAAGTATTGTATTGGTATTTATAAAAATGAATAGATAAAATTAAAAAAATATCTGAACGAAATTTTTTAATATTAATTTTGTTTTAAAATTTGTAAAAGTTATATTAATTTTTATGTTTAAGACTTTAAGTAATGATAGGATGAAAGAAAATTTAAATTTAAATTAAAAAATATTTATATATAAGTGATATTTGAAAATAAAGTTAGGAGAACTTTAAAGAACTTTAAAATTTGCCAATTTCTCACCAAACATGCCAAGCCTTTCATTTACTACAAAACATTAATGAGAAATAAGATTGGTAGTTATAATATGTGCAAATATGGTACATTACATTTGAAAAATTAGATAAATTTGATATACACATAAAAATTTATTTTTTAATAATAAATTCTATTTTTTAATAGAAATACGTGATATCTATATATTCTAGATGAGAAATGATAATTACAGTCGTTAATATATAAATGTCATATAATAATTTAAAAAAATAATTAAATATAAAATTTATATAAAAAATTAATTTTTTAATAATAAACTCAATTATTTTTTAAAATAATAATATTATACTTACGTATTTTATAATTATATATAATAATACTCATTTTATATTGCCATTTATAATATTGATATAACATTGGTAAAGTTGTTTCCGAAAAGAGTTACAGTACGGGGACAGTAAGCGAGTGGAATGTCTGGATACCCACATTCACGTAGAAAACAAAGTTTACTATGATTACCTATCATAATAATTATTCTTTTAGGTCCGTTTTCTATGACGTCTGGAACCAACAACCATAGCATAAAAAGAATGTTAGACCTCACCCTGCACTGCAGGATGGTGATTTGTCCGTCACGCAACAGTGTTACTCTGCCTTGGATTTAGTAATAATATTTATTTAAAAAACAAAACAGTACACTATTATCGGAACCCAACTAAACTACGTGGCCTCACACTTACTAACCAACCATATCCACTTATCCACCGCCAATTCATGTATTGAAATACCATCTTTCTTTGTTTTTTTGCGGGAGATGATAGTTGAAACAGCACCGTTCAAAGTGACCGTTAGTATTTTTTTTTAATATTTTTTAATAAATTTAAATATTTTTAAAAATAAAAAATATATTAATATATTTAAAATCATTTTTTAATCATTAAATAAAAATAATAAAAAAATCAGCAGTCACTTTGAGCGATCAAGTAGGGGTGAGATATAAGCTTTTTCCTAGTTAAAATATCATTTTTTTTAAAGATGATAATTACAGTTATAAATATGTACACGCCATGTAATTATTTTTTAAAAATTAAAAAAATACGAGATTCATATAAAAAAATTAATTTTTTAATAAAAAATCATACTCTTTTTTAAAGTGATTATATAATATTTATACACTTTACGATTATATGTAACATTACTTGTTACGTTAACAAGAAAAATAATCAAAATCTTTCATGTTACTTTTTGTTCATGTTTATATCGTTACTTGTCACAGTAGTCTATACAAGTCTTTTTCAATAATTTCATAAGTTAATTATTCGGCGAAAACCAATTAAATTCGACACTAATTGATATGTCTAAAAATAACAAAAATAGAATGTCGTATAATATTTTCCTATATGTGATTAAAAAAAAAAAATACTGTCAATTTCACTTGAAATATAGTCTATACTAACTCGAGGTGGTGGAGCTATTATATGCCACTAACCAGGGTTCTCCTTGGCCCCGAGTCACTTTCATTTTAGGGCACCTGACCCTTTTTATAATATTTTTCAATTCATTTTATATAATTATTATAATTTTTTTTTAAATTTTCACACAAAATAATAAATAATTTATTTTTTTAAAATCTTAAAATAAAAATAATATTATATAAATATATTTTAATAATATTTTATTCAATTTTTAACTACAATTTTATTTCATTTAAAAAAACAAGTGAGGCAGTGCTGCATGTGTTACCAAAGAATCCAGAAATGTTTTTTTCTCTTTCTCAAATTGGGTTCAAGGAAACTTTTTTCAGTCCATCTATATATTGTCATGTCTCCCTTGAATACATGTGAAAAGAATAAATATCATTTTTTATATGCATTGAAGGAAGTTTTCTTGCAAACAAATGAGAAGTAAAACTCTTTATGTTGACTCCACAAACGGACATCAGAATTTCTTGAGCCAGTGAAGGGTAATAATGTATGTACGTTGTAGATACAAGAATCAAATTAATAATAGATAAAGTTAAGAAGAGATATAACAAGTTGACTCAGACTCTTAAAAATAAAAGAGATTCAAACTGTTAAAAGAAAAAAGTTTTACAAGACAAGTTAGACTTAATCACTAAAAAGAAATAGACCTTTGTAAAATGTAGAGACTCTTCACAAACTACGGACACAAGAACTCTTAAGAGGTTCCACAAAAACTCCCTACACCAAAATCCATCTCGCATAGCGTCTCTAAAAGATCGCTCCTAAATTTTTTTGTTGTATTGTAAGATCTGTGAAGTTATGATAGATTGTAAAATCACTAATTATAGTGAATTTAGCTCTCAAAGAATTCGTGGACATATGAATTATGCCGAATTACGTAAATTCATCTATCTTTCTATATTTATATTTATTTACTTATTTATTACGGCTTTTATGGATGAGTTTTTCATTATTACGAATTTATTACATATTTTAAGGGTGAATGCGTATTTTATCAAAGTATGAATTATCATTGCGAGTCCGGAATGATTTTTCTCTCTCTTCCAATCAGTCATTAACATACGTATATATGTATCTGATCACCTCACCGTTCCCCAATGGATGAACTGTTGGATCTTATGGAATTAAGATCAAACAGAGACAACTACAAGTCAACCCACATTAACTTGGTTGTTTGGTAGGAGCTGCCGTTCTATTGCTTTGTTCCCAAGCGTTCAAGCTCTTCTTTCAATGGCACTCAAAAGGGCCACTTCAATACACATTCACATGATTTTATTTATTTATGCCTTTCCCGGAATTCCCCCGTTCGGAAAACTATTTAAGCCTAATTCTTCCCTCTTCACGATCGCAAAGAAAAAAAGAAAAAAAATAAAGTCTACTGGTGTCTCTCACTTTCTGTCCAGTCTCTATCTCTTTTCTCCCCATTTTCATATAGCTCCGAAACTATGGACAGGCTTCGCAGAAAGCAAGCCAAGACCTGTACTTGTTGCTCCGAGGGTGAGTTTTTTATTTATTTATTTGTTTTTCCTTTTCATTTTCTGTGCCACACTCCATTCTGGGTCGTTTTTCTTTCATTTTCTACACAAATGTTACAGAGAAATATTTCTTTGGTTCTTCTTTTTATGGCTAACTCTGATGTCTTCCATTCATTTTCTTTTATTGCTACCTATTTCTATCTGGGTTTGCCTTTTTCTGTCTTTTTTTTTTTCCTTCTGGTTCAAAGCGTCTTCGGTTCTTACCTTTTTCTTTTTCTTCTGTTTTCTTGCTGGACAGCTTTCTTTTCTTTCTTCCTTTTTATTTTTCCCAAGCTTGCAGCACCATTTTCATTTCTGAGTTACAACTATTATTCCTAGACTTGAACGTCTAATGATTCTCTCTCTTTCTCTCTCTCTCTCTCTGTGGCAGAGGTGAGCAGTATAGAGTGGGAATTCATAAACATGTCGGAACAAGAAGAAGATCTCATCTATAGAATGTATAAGCTGGTTGGTGACAGGTAAATGCTCGAAACGAAACAAAACTTTTTTCTCTTGGGACCGACCCACAAAAGAAAATGAAAAGGAAAAGAAGAGTGCTGGCTTTTTGTACAAGCTCTCGTCCCCATTCAGCCTGTTCGTGTTGGGAACAGAAAGTTGAGATAGAATTTCGATTTCCTCTCGTGTTTATTCGAATTTCGATTCATGCTCCTCCGCATTGAAATACTCGCATTTCACATTTAAGAATTGCACTTCAAGATGTGGCAGCCATAGTATATAAATAATTAAAAAAAAATAGCCATTTGGGTTTCAAAAAACAGCTGTTGTTACCAGGAAAATAGATTATATAAAAATAAATATTTAGTTCATTTTTTTAACAACAAATATTTAGTGATTTTTTTCATTAAAGGTAGGCCAAACTGTTTTCCAACCTAGTACGCCTATGCTCCTATCAATATAGCCAACGTACTTTTGTTCTGCAGCCCATATAAATTTGGTATGTGACTGCAATTTTAGCCTCTAAAACAGTGGATATTTATCTATTTAATGGATAAAATGCCGGTTGATATTCCTTTTTGGGATATACAAAAAAAAAGGACTTAATGTAAGACATTATTATTATGCAGGTGGGCTCTGATAGCTGGGCGGGTTCCAGGACGGAAAGCAGAAGAAATAGAGAGGTTTTGGATAATGAGACATGGAGAAGTGTTTGCCAGTAGAAGAAAAGAGCTGAAGAGACATAACTCCTAAAGCACCCCCCTTTTATATTACTAGGCTAGATAATTTCATTTTTTTATTTTAATTTTTTTTTTATTTTTCTACTCTTGTTTATTTATGTATGTAACGAGGTAAGGCAGTTTGTAACTTTACCTCTTTGACTAATTTATTGTGACTCGCCTTTTTAGTGGTGTTTCTTCTTCTTCTTCTTCTTCTTCCCTCTAATGGGCAATTATTTTCCATTTTTCTTTGTTTTTTTCTCTTTTCAAGGTTTGTCTATGTATATCACAAGGTAATATTTAAGCTGCTTGTGTTTTTCTTCCCTTTTTGTTGGAAGCAAGGTAAGTTGTACGTAGCTTGACATATCTGGCTGATGATGCATACTGTGTGTGACCCACCAATTTGTCCTGTCTTTTCCTGGCATGCATGCAACCAAACACAAACAAAGGGGACTGACTCAGAAAAGATATGGAGATTGGATCTCCAATGTACTTGATAAGGTCAGCCTACAGCTTATTTTCTTTTCTATTATTTTAAGTTTTCCATTGTATTATTGGTCTATATTTATCCTGATTTCAAAGTTAATTAATCTTGGGTCTTCCAAAAGATTTTGTAACAATCTCTTCATTTTCAATGAAATTCTTTTTTTTATAATAATAATAATAAAAACAATAAAAGTCTTGGGTTGCCAATCCCTGTGGTTCTGTTTTTGTGTCATTCTTGTAATGAGAAATTGTACATGAAAATCTTGTACCATATACATCTACTTAAGCAATAAATGATTTGTTATTTTTACCTTTCTATCTTAATGCTTATGTATGTGTATTTAAATAGAAGGTTAAAAATAACAAATCACATGTTGATTAGGTATACGTGTGATATAAGCCTCATAGCATTTCTCATATGATAATCAACTATTGCTGGTGTAATGCAGGCTGATTCTGTACAATGGGTCTTTTTAGTTTTGGGGAGTCTACTGATCACGGCAGTGAGAGTTTAATTAACTAAATTCTTTGAGCAGTGATAGATGTACGTAGTGATTTATATGACACAAAAAATAGATGACTTTTCATGCATTGTTCATATAGTTATTAATGTTACTTCTTATGCACTATTCATTTGAGTTGACGGGAACAAGCTAGCCACGGCCACCTTGTGGCTCGAAGTGTGGTCATGGCCTCACTAAACTACTCCGTCGAGGTGGGAGAGTCTACCTTGACGGACTAGAGGCTTGGGGTCAAAATCGAGGGACAAGAATTTATATAGGTACACATGATAGAGCAAGAGATCGAGATCAACTTAATCATAAGCTAAAATACGACTGGTACTACCAGATTTGATTGAAATCAATGCAGCCTTCGAATAAAAGGGCTAAAGCATAAGAACAACAACCTTAATAAATTAACCCTATTATAAAACCACCAAGCAAGGCCAAGATAAGCCTAAGGATCAACAAAATAAGAAGGTAAAAGAGATTAGAGAAATAAAATTTACAATTACGAGTGCGCAAGCGCCACGTAATCCTTGTTAAAAAAAATTATGTAAATACAGAATTCATATTAAAAATAAAAATTAATTTTTTAATAATAAATCTCATTATTTTTCAAAAAGATTATACGACGTTTGCATACTTTACGACTGTATCTAGCATTAATATTAAGAATTTAAGATTAAACCCTATACAATTATGTGGCAACTTTGTGATATATATATATATATATAAATAGAACAAATCCTATAGGCGTTGTAAGAAATGTAATATTTATAGACTCGTTTCATTTTCCTTGCATTAAGTGCATTGATCTTCGTAACACGTGAAAGATTTTAAGTTTTGAACCTTAAAAATTCACCTAATTAAACTGATGCCAATATCTTTATTATATTCACTTTCAAGTCTTAAATTGGGGCCTACAAGTTTGTTCGACAGACCATGATGAGGCATGATGATGTTCCCTTTTGCTTGTTAATTTTTTAATTAATTTTGTATAATTTTCATAATTATAATAAATTGATTAGGGAAGTCCTGATCAGTAAGAAACAAAAAAATATCAATTATTAGCTTTGGGTTCTAATCTAAGAGAAAATTTGGAGAATACTTGCTATTATGGTTTATTATTATTATTATTATATTAACAAAAATGTAATGGATTCAATAAGTGCTAGAGAGGGTGTAATTTTTTTTTAAAAGAAAAAAACGGATTACAATTTTTTTGATAAGCCTGGACTTATGCTGGAAGAATACTTTATATAAAAAGAAACCAGCTGGGATTATAGAAAGAAATTCCAAAACCAAATTCCAAAAAATTAATAAAACTTAATCAAAACTAAATATATTCAGACAAAGATTTAAAAAAAGGATAAATATTAATTAAAAAAATAAGGTAATATTTGCACGATCCATAAAAAATAAACAATCAAAATAAAATTCTATATACTAGACTATTATCTCACTAAGTAAGATGTGACATATTTACTACTATTGAATGATCATTTATTACATATTTTTTTATTATCAAATAGTAATAAATGTACCACATTATATATAATAGGTTGTAAGTGAGATAGTGGTGTGATACATAACATTACCTGCCTTAATAAGTTATTCCATTGAAGATTGAAGAAAGAGGGACTCCTCCATCGGCTCACCTTGAGTCCGCCCCCACCTTTTGGAAAAAAAAACCAAAAAAAAAAAAAACAATTAGTCAAATATCAACGATATCTTCCAAAAACTTGAAAGTGTTATGAAACTAATGAAAAGATAGAGAGCAAAAGAGAGAGAGATGTTTAGAGAACTTTGTTTTCTCTTATTTCTTGGGGTCTTACACAAATGAGGACTCCCTCTATTTATAGGGATTTCTTGGTACAAAGGATGGTTAGGATTGTTACACTTGTCATCAATCCAATGGTAAAGAGTACAAAGGAGGTTAGGTGTACCTAAAATCACTATTGGGGGTAGGTGTACCTAAGATTACCATTGATGGCTAAATGTGGTCATACAATACAATTTGAACTTGGTTTATAACACTCCCCCTTTGGATGACCACATATAAAGAATATGCCTCGTTAAAACCTTGTCATGGAAAAACCCAGTGGGAAAAAAATCAATGATGAAGGAAAAAGAGTACAATATTCTGTATATCGCCAAGTGCTTTAAGATTGCCTCATTAAAACCTTGCAAAGGAAAACCCAGTGGGATAAAACCTTAGCGAAGGAAAAAGAGTACAATCAGCACAAGTTTTTAAGACTTTACTCCCCTGAAAAGTACATGATAATATGTCTTCAATTCTCCGCATTCCAATGTTGCAGTTGGTAATGCTTTAGTGAATAAATCTACCAGATTATTTCTTGACCGTATCTTCTTGACATCAATTTCAACTTTCTTCTCATGAATTGCAATGATCTTCTTGTGTGGATCTGATAGATAACTCGCATCTGTATATCCATCTAATTGTGGACTTGATCCAAATAATTACATATTCAGGGCTTCAATTGAACTGGAGATAAGGTACTTCAGGACCAAAAATTTCTCCATCGTCTTCAGGACGAAATGGATTTTTCTGCTCATCAAATTATCGAGCAACCATTGGAGTAATCAGGACTTTATAGTGAAATTCACCATATTGATCCGAGATCATTGAATTCACTACTCTTCTGGAGTTCTTGTAAATAACATAATTACTAGAGGAGTTATCAAAATTAAGCCGCAAACCTCTATATTCAAAAACGGTGGCCATCTTTTTAGGCCAGACAAGCATCGCGGGATTTTACAGTTCTTATGTACCTGTCAGGCGCCGAAAGGCTATAATGCTACATCTGCTATCAGGCGCCGCAGGGCTATGATGCTACGCCTCGTCTCTTGTAGAGAGATGCTTCACGAGGGATGCCGTGAATCAATAGAGGTGCTTAGTTTTTCTCTATAAAAGAGATGTTCAGATCATCTTCATTCGCATCTCATCTTCTTCACTTTTCTGTAATCATACTGCATTCTTACTCTGCAATTTCTTTCTGCATTTTTATTCTGCAATCTCTTTCTGCATTCTTTTTCTGCAATGGCTCAGCAATCTTCTCATGGCCAATATATAAGGTATTATGCACCTAGCTCATCAGCTGTTCCTGCTTCTACCACAGGTGCTAATCTGACTAATAAGTCAGATGTTGAAGCTATCTATGAGCTTGTAAATCTCGGTGCCCATTACTCTTCAACTATTTATGCATTTTCTCAGCGACTACAATCCAAACCTTATGATTTGGACAAACTCCATGAGAAAATTTTTATCCTTCAGCGACTTCTTCAGGAGTCTAACGTGAAGATAGAATCAATAAAGCAAGAGAATAGGAAATTAAAATCTCTGCTTAAATCTTCTTTTAGATTGCCTACTCCTTTAGACAGAGATGCCATGCAGATTCTTGAAGAACAAGAGCGTTTAAAGAATGAGGCGAAATGTCTCAAATTTCTGTAATTTTTGCTTCAAGATAATAAAATTTCACAAATATTCATATTTGTGTATCTATCTTCTGGTAGATATTCTGGATGCTTTATTTTATTTCTCATGCACATTTATCTCCCCCTTGAAACCGAAAGGGTTTTATATTTCAAATATGTGCAGTTCTTCTGAACTCTTCAGGAGTTTCAAGAAGATTTAAATCATCAACCGCAATAATAACAAATCCGGAATCTCTTAATAAAAACACATGGGTATATTGGATTACTTTCAAATCTTTCTTTCAATAAATATTCACTAATGCATTTATACCACATGTATCCGGATTGTTTTCTGGATGTAACCAGATAACAAGCTTAAAGCATTTTTATATCCTTCAGGGATTTTCATATATATTTCTGGATGTATTCAGATTAGAAGCTTCAGGCATTCTATATCCTTCAGGGATTTTCATATATATGCATTGGTCTAATGACCCATATCAATATGCAGTGACCACATCCATTAACTGCATATCCAATATTTTTGTAACTACCAAATTAGTCAAAAATCTGAATGTGATTGCATCCATAACAGGAGATTATTTTTCCTCATAATCAATCCCTGATTTCTGCAGTTTTCATGAGCTCTTCTGGAGCCTCATAATCAATCCCTGATTTCTATAGTTTTTATGAGCTCTTCTGGAGCCTCATAATCAATTCCTGCTTTCTGCAGTTTTCATGAGCTCTTCTGGAGCCTCAATGACATTTAAATTATCTATATAAACTGCAATAAAATATAATATAAATACTGAAAATATATGAAAATAGTATGTTCCACATACGTTTAGCTTGCATTAGATCATATAAGGATTTTAAGACTTGATAGAATATGTACTTCAGGACTATATGCTTCTTGCATACCCAAATTCTTGGTAACTATCAAGTTAATACAAATCTCAATATGATCTTTTTAACTTCAGAAATATATCAATATTATTTCTGCAGGAAATATATTCGTGATTTATATATCACATTTTCATTTCCTTTATACAAATACCCACTGATATTCAACAAGCATCACCTCATAGGTGTTTGGATTTCAAGTCCATATGCATCACATGATAACAATTCTGCAGGAATTGTTTATTTCTATTTTGGCCAATATTTTACGTCGGTATTCTTCGACGGTTCTGAGCTCACTTTCTTTATTACTTCTAGTAATATCAAATGTCATCTTATATGAAAATACGTTGTCGATAACGGTTTTATTTCTCTCCATAATTTCTCATTTACTCATGAAATGTAATATCGAGATCTCATTATTTTCAGGTACCTGTCCCTCTTCAAGGGAAGACATTTCATGAAAACCTCTTCAGGAGGTACTCTTCAGGAGTATTATACTCTTCAGGAGTTTTCATTATGAGAGAATTTTAGATGGACTTTATTGCTTGTTTTGTGGGTATGGCCTCTTCAGGAGCACCAAATTCTTTTCTTTATGCTTTTCTCTTTCCGAGATGCTTTATCATTTGTATCAATAGGTCTCACATGCTTTCATACATGTCTTATGTTCATTAGACTGCTAAATTTCTTAATTGCCCTGCAGGGACTTCAATCCTCACTGGGATTTTAGCAGCTAGAATATGAGACCTTTTATCTTATTGCATCCATACATTAATTATCATATGAACTTCCAGTTCACCTATGATAATCATGATAACGTCGAATTATTTCATCTTATTTGCTTCTAGCAAATTTTTCTTTCCACTTCTGGTGGTAAAACTTTCTTTCCACTTCTGGTGGTAAAGCTTTATAGTAAAAGAATCTTCTGGTTCTTTTATGGACGTCCATATGAAAATCATTCGACTTATCATAATTGATTTTGGATGATCAAGATAATCATGAAAAGATACAAATATTTTGAATCATATCACTTTTGATTCATCAACATAATATCATCTCAAAGAGAAAACTGATAATATTTTTAATAGGAGCTTCTGGCTCGAAATCATTGAAGTACTATAAATATATTCATCACCACGTCCAATCTTTTGGATTCTTTGAAAACAATTCGTCATTCTCTTCTGGGAATGATATAAATCCAATTTCATTCACTTCAGGGAATGATGTGAAACTAGTAGGACGTGGCTCATGATTTCTTATCAAAATCTCATTATTTTGCTTAGCCACTACAAAATCAGATATAAATTTAGAATATATTATGAACTTTTACACTCGATATTGCTACTTCAGGAGCACATTCGAGGCGTTCATTTTAAACATATATTCTTTAGTGGTTTTTCTCAACACACTTTCAATTATGCAACTTCAGGTGCATAAATCATAATGAGCCTTTTGGTACACATATTGCTCACTTAAATTATCTCACAGAATCAATAGATCCTTTATTATGAGATACTCAATAAAATTATTGATTTAAATCGATCCTTCAGGGATGCTCAATTTCTATTCCAAGATAGATCTTATCATCAATAATTCATAACAAGTATATAAAAATAAATAAAACTTGTATGAAAAATATGTGAATAAACATAAAATTTAATCAAGTAATAATAATGAATATAACATTTCATATTCATTTGGAAACTACAAATAATATATTGAAACACTTACTTGAAGTATAAGCCTACTAGCTTCAAGATCGTCAGAACCTTCGTGCTGATAACGTGTTATGAAACTAATGAAAAGATAGAGAGCAAAAGAGAGAGAGATGTTTAGAGAACTTTGTTTTCTCTTATTTCTTTGTACATTACACAAATGAGGACTCCCTCTATTTATAGGGATCTCTTGGTACAAAGAATGGTTAGGATTGTTACACTTGTCATCAATCCAATGGTAAAGAGTACAAAGGAGGTTAGGTGTACCTAAAATCACTATTGGGGGTAGGTGTACCTAAGATTACCATTGATGGCTAAATGTGGTCATACAATACAATTTGAACTTGGTTTCTAACAGAAAGAAACTTGCATATTTTCATTTTTTTTTTGTTTAAAAGGCTCAAAAAATTTTGTCCGAAAGCTCAAACATGAAAAATTAAAAAAATATATAATTTTCTAAAATCTATCTTGCATCATTTTTTCTCTCGAGGATTAGTTTTTTAAGTGGAAAATTGGAAACACCGGATTTTCAATCAAGAATAGAAAATATAGAGACCTTGGCAGCCTTAATAGGACTTCAATTCCTCTTCAACTACTTTATCTCGGCAGTGGCCTCTGGTGTTGGGGAATATCGAACGTCTTTTACACAAATAGAATTTTAACAGTATTGGTTTGAGGTTGTAAAAAGCCAGAGCCCAAACTCTCTATTGGGTTTTGTTATTGTGAGCAATAGTGCCACTTGGACCAGGCGTACCCAGCCCAAAGCCGGTCCAAAGTTCAGTTTTCTTACTCCTTACCTCAATCTTAGCAAGTTAAGAAGTCAGCTGTGGTACAATTTTAGGCAGGGAAAGTCAGAACAAAATTTAATGAAAATAAGCAAATATTGATCATCTAGGTACAAATTAAAGGGTTTGGGAAATTAGTGTCCTGCAATTGCTGGGTTAAGTGAAGAGTAGCAAACTCCAACCAAACCAAATTAAAGTTAACTTGGGATAGTTTGTGAGTAATTCTATATGCTTATCTCTCCCTCACCACACGATTTGACTTTTTTTTATTTTCTACAATAACTCTCCATTTTCCTCACCAAACCACTTTCCCCAAATCAGTACTACTCCATTCGTATTCGTCCCCGTCTTTAATCCAAGCTGTAATATGCAACCAAATTCTACAAATTGTTGTGCTTTTTGCATGCTATTTCTTCATCCCAAGCCATATTTTCAATCCAACCAAAATACCATTTCAACCTAATTGTAACATCCAAGCAATCTCCACTTCAAACTAGTAGAGCAATATTACCAAACCAATAAGCTTTATGAGAACTAGAATATATGTCCTGCTACAAGCACTTGGTAAAACCAGAGTTTGCATATCATTAACCCATGGATCGTTAGCTTAATCTTACTCGGTAAAACCCATGGATCGAATTTGTAAAGATCAATGTCAGTGATAATTTGCAGATCGAAATGATGTCCTGCTACTTTTCGATATAGATACTACACTAGAAGCTTCTCATCCGTCGAATAAAAATGAAGGGAAAACCTTACAGCCGGTCGGGTGTAAGTTTCCTTTTTACACCCACAAGTGAAAAGCAAACACGTATGCTACTTATTGAAATTACATTGTATATGCACGCAGGTAAACCCCTCTTTCTTTTCCCTCTTTCCTTTTCTCTCTTTCCTCTTCTCCCCCGTAGCCTTTCTTCTTCTCCTCTCCGATTCGAACCCAGCTTATTCCCAAAGCCCTTATTCTCCTCTCCTCTCCTCTCCGATTTGAGCCCATCATCTTCCCCTTAAAGAAAATGGTAAATATATTGGTCATGAACCAAAAACACAAAATCGTGTCTGTGTAAAAAGAGAACTTGAAAATCACTCTGACTCACTAGAGTAAGAATTTCATGTTTGGAATCCGCATACTTTGCAGGCATCAAAATCTGATACTTTTATGGACCTCTGCGTGAACTTGTCATCACTGTATTCCCATCTTTTCCTGGTTCTCCAACTCGTTGTTGTGCTCATAATATTCCATTGTTCGATTGATCAAGTTTTGGAGTAGAGATTAGAGAAAATGCTGAAGGATAATGTGAGAGACCATGATTCCTTCTCTGAGTTGATGTCCCTCTGGGGAAACGTTCAGAATATTCTATTGAATAAGAAACAAGTTTTTTATTTTTTTTACCACGGCCCTTGGCTTTGATGTTGTTCTTTACTGTTCTTGAAACAAAATACATTATGTTTGTGCAGAAGAAACCGAAGTAGGAACCTTAGAACCTCTACCTCGTGCCAGGAAAAGTAAATTAGTAACAGCTAGGGTTTAGATTTCATGGATATTTCTTGTATGATGAAGCTACCCAGTGGAGATGGAAGGTCGCAGGGGCAAAAAATATTGTGAGAAAACAGACGCCATGCCCTTTAAGTTACCTGTATGCGGGTGTAACTTGAAATCTATTGGGATGCCTACGTGGCTATTCATGATTGGTGAGTGTGAAAACAAAATTCACACCGGACCGGCTGGGAGTGCCACTCAAAATGAAATCCATGAGGTAAACTTAGCTGAGAAAGTGGGTTGCTATACGAAGGAGAAGATAATGGAGAAATCTGAAGCAGAAGACGAATGAGAAATATGAAGGAGACAGACTTTTATTTTTTTCTAATCATATGAAGGAGAAGACTTACTCGAAAACGAAGAAGAAATCTGAAGGTGAAGAGCTGCACTGGTGCGGGCAATTAGCACTCTATATTGGTAGTTTAGCTATTAGATCATATAAGCTAAGTCAAAATTATTACACGTGTATAGCAGTTAGTTATGTTAGTTATTTTCCCATATGTGTATAAATAGACATCAGATTAATGTAAGAGTGTGCAATATATTCAATACAATTCAATACATTTTCTCTCCAAGATTCTTTTGCTCTCTGTTTTTTCTTGCATTTTATTTCTCTTTTGTTCAACTTCATATGGTATCAAAAGAATTTGAAGAAGAACTTGAAGAAGACTCTGATATGAATTCGAATGAAAATGTTCCTTTGTTCAATTTTGCTCGTCGTTCGAATTCTATGCTCGAGGATTTCTCTAACCCGTATTTTCTCCATCATGGGGAAAGCCCTGGATCAATCTTGGTGTCTCAACCTTTGAATGGTGAGAATTATTATACGTGGAGCAGATCAATGTTGACAGCTCTCAATGCCAAGAACAAGACGGGTTTCGTAGATGGAACTTTTTCTTGCCCTGCAAATCAGACTGATCCATTGTATATTCAATGGTTTCATGTAATAACATGGTCCTTTCGTGGATCCTTAATTCTCTTACACGAGAAATTGCTGCTAGTGTTATCAGTACCTCTATTGCTGAAGAGGTTTGGAAAAATCTGAAAACAAGATTTACACAAGGTAATGGTCCTAGTCTTTTTCAACTCAAGAAAGATCTTGCTTCTTTAATTCAAGATCAACATTCTGTTAGTTCTTATTACACGAGGCTGAAAGCTCTATGGGATGAATTTTCCACTGTAAAACCAATTCCAAGCTGTTCTTGCAATCCGGGCTGTTCTTGTGGAGCTTTGAAGAAAGTAATTGATCAACATCAGAATGAATATGTTGTTCAGTTTTTAATGGGTCTCAATGATTCATTTACACATATTCGGGGTCAAATTTTATTAATGGATCCATTGCCATCCATTGACAGAGTTTTATCTCTGACTTTACAAGAAGAAAAGCAAAGAAAAGTTGTGGGATGTTCTGTGTTATCTGAATCTGCTGCTTTGTTTAGCAAGAATGTGGCTGTTCCTGCAACAAATTTCAAGAACTATCAAAAGTCAAGATCTAAGCCAGTTTGCACTCATTGTGGTCTCACTGGTCATACAATTGATAGATGCTACAAGTTGCATGGATATCCTCCTGGATATCGACAGAATCCAAGAACAAGAACATCTTCTGTGCATCAAGTTTCATTATCTTCAAATGTTTCTGATGAGGCATCTACAAATTCATCCATTCCTCAATTCCCATTTACCCAAGAACAGTGTAAACAACTTCTTTCATTCCTTCAAACCTCTTCACAAACACTTCCTCAACCAACAGCAATGAATGCTATGACAAATTCAACCTCTAATTCCTTGAGTTTATCAGGTATGGTTAATTCACCTGAATCTATTTTTACACAGTCAAATTCCTGGATAATTGATAGTGGTGCTACTGACCATATGGTCAGTTCTCTTTCGCATCTCACTACAATTATTTCTGTCAAAAATACTTCTGTAAAATTGCCAAATGGAACATGTGTTCCTGTGACACATATTGGAACTGTTCAATTATCAGAATCTTTGATTCTTCATAATGTTCTATATGTCCCTTCTTTTTCTTTTAATCTCATTTCAGTCAAGAAACTTGCTGAAAACTCATGTTGTTTTCTTTTCCTTTCTGATTTCTGTTTCATACAGGACCTACACTCTTGGAAGACGATTGGAGTGGCTAAGCAAGTGGCTGGGTTATATCTGTTGCAAGCATCTATTAACAATTCTAGTGCTTTTTCTGCTGTTAACTCTACTGTAAACCTTTCCTCTTTTGATCTTTGGCATTTTAGGTTAGGTCATCCTTCCATCAAAAAGATTCAAACAATTCATAAGTCAATACCTGATATTACTACTTCTTCCAACTTCACTTGTAATATCTGTCCAATGGCAAAACATAAAAGATTGCCATTCAATGTTAGTGATTCTGTTAGTAATAAAGTTTTTGATTTGATACATTGTGACATCTGGGGCCCTTTCTCTGTTGAATCCATTACTGGTTTTAGATATTTTCTCTCAATTGTAGATGATCACTCACGTTGTACTTGGGTGTATCTAATGAAAAATAAGTCTGACACTCGACCTCTACTTCAGTCATTTTTTACACTCATTAAGACACAATTTGATATTAATATCAAAACAATAAGGACTGATAGAGGAGCTGAGTTTGATATCCCAGATTTTTATTCTTCTAAAGGGGTCATACATCAACAAACCTGTGTAGCTACACCTCAACAAAATGGTGTAGTTGAGCGTAAACATCAACATCTCTTAAATATGGCACGATCTCTTAGATTCCATGCAAATTTGCCTCTCATTTTCTGGAGTGAGTGTGTTCTCACAGCAGCTCACTTAATAAATAGAACTCCCTCTCCTTTGTTGTCTGATAAAACACCATATGAAATTCTTTTCTCTAAACCACCAAATTATTCTAATCTTCGAGTCTTTGGTTGTCTATGTTTTGCATCCACTCTAGCTCATAATCGTTCTAAGTTTGCATCTAGAGCTCATCCTTGTATCTTTCTTGGATATCCATATGGCACCAAGGGTTACAAACTATATGATTTAGAAACCAATACCATTTATTTGTCCAGAGATGTTATATTTCGAGAATCTGTTTTTCCTTTCAAAACTGGTTATGATCTTTCCACTAAATCAGTAGTCATACCAGTACCACAAACAGATGATCTTGCTTCTGATTATACACTCAGATTACCTACAACCCAGATCACTCATACAACTCAGATTTCAAACCCCATAAATGATCACATAAACAACTTACCTCCAACTGATTTTCAGTCCAGTTCTGATTCTGTTTCCTCACAACTTCCTACTAGAAAATCCACTAGAATACATAAGCCTCCATCATATCTTGCAGATTATCATTGCAACCTAGCCAACTCTGCAGAGGCCACTTCATCATCTGACTCCTTGAGCAAAGGTTCAATCTCAGGTACTAAATATCCACTTTCCTCTTTCATATCATATTCTAACCTTTCTCTTTCTCATAAAGCTTTCACACTTTCTATTTCTTCTCACAAAGAACCAACATCCTTCAAAGAAGCCATACAACACAGTCAATGGTGTGATGCTATGGGTGCTGAAATCAAAGCTTTGGAAGATAATCAAACTTGGACACTAACTCACTTGCCTCCCAACAAGCAAGCTGTTGGATGTAAGTGGGTTTACAAGATAAAATACAACTCAAATGGTTCTGTTGAAAGATATAAAGCCCGATTAGTTGCTAAGGGCTATACACAGCAAGAGGGGCTGGATTATTTGGAAACTTTTTCCCCAGTTGCCAAGCTAGTTACTGTGAGAGTACTCTTAGCCATTGCTGCATCTAAAAATTGGTCTTTACACCAATTAGATGTCAACAATGCATTCTTGCATGGAGACTTAGATGAAGAAGTCTACATGTCCCTTCCTCCTGGTTTTCATTGCCATTCAAGTGGATCTTCTGCTCAGGGGGAGTTTTTGCCATCTGTTAAAGCTAATAATCCTCAGTTTGTGTGTAAGTTGAATAAGTCCTTATATGGACTCAAGCAGGCATCAAGACAGTGGTTCTCAAAGTTCTCATCTGCATTGATGAATCATGGTTTTGTTCAATCTTCAGCTGATCCAACCATGTTTACTCGACAGAAAAACAGTTCATTCATTGCATTACTGGTTTATGTAGATGATATCATCATCACCAGTAATGAGGATGCTGCTGTAGCTGATTTAAAACAATTTCTTCACTCTCAATTCAAACTCAAAGACCTTGGACCTTTGAAGTATTTCCTTGGTCTTGAGATTGCTCGATCCACCAAAGGAATCACTATCTCACAGAGAAAGTATGCACTTGAAATACTTTCTGATTCAGGCTATTTAGCATGCAAGCCTGCTTAATTCCCTATGGATCAAAATCTGAGACTCTCCAAGACAGAAGGAACAACTCTTTCAGATCCACTCTGTTATAGAAGATTAGTGGGTCGACTCCTTTACCTAACAATTACAAGACCTGACTTGTCATTTGCTGTTCAAATTCTAAGTCAGTATGTTGCAAATCCCACTGATGCTCATCTGGCAGCTGCTCATCGTGTCCTAAGATATATCAAAAGTAATCCTGGCCAAGGGATATTCTCCCCTTCATGTAGTGATCTACAACTCAAAGCCTTTTGTGATGCAGACTGGGCTGCATGCAGGGATACTAGAAAATCAATAACTGGTTTTTGTATTTTTCTTGGCCAATCACTTGTCTCATGGAAATCCAAGAAACAAAACACAATATCTAGATCCACAGCAGAGGCTGAATATCGTGCTATGGCAACAACTACATGTGAGATTACTTGGCTGCAACACTTACTAAAGGATCTGTCTACGCCTCAGCTCAAACCAGCAGTACTTTTTTGTGACAATGAGGCTGCTATTCATATAGTTGCAAATCCAGTTTTCCATGAAAGAACAAAACATATTGACATAGATTGTCATATTGTTCGAGAAAAATTACTGGCAGGAACTCTAAAAACATTGCATGTTTCTTCAGTTCATCAAGTAGCAGACATTTTGACTAAGCCTCTTGGTTTCAATCTTTTTTCAAATATTCTCTCCAAGATGGGTGTTATTAACATTTACACTCCATCTTGAGGGGGAGTATTAGATCATATAAGCTGAGTCAAAATTATTACACGTGTATAGCAGTTAGTTATGTTAGTTATTTTCCCATATGTGTATAAATAGACCTCAGATTAATGTAAGAGTGTGCAATATATTCAATACAATTCAATACATTTTCTCTCCAAGATTCTTTTGCTCTCTGTTTTTTCTTGCATTTTATTTCTCTTTTGTTCAACTTGATATTAGCGTGCATGTTAAGATCGAAAGTGATTGAAATTCTGAATTTTCCTTCAATTAATTGGTATATATATCTTGATATTTTTGTATGGTGGGCTCGCGAGGCCAGCAAACCTGCACTACCGGTCCAATTTCTCATTTTTGTCATTCATTTGAGTGTGTGCTCCATCACATATTTAATTAGTTTTTCGCAAGCCAAATAAAAAATAAAGCTTTATAATATAATTACACATTATAAAGCAACAATATTGCGTATATACATCATGAACAAAAATTCTACTGATTAGCAATCCTATACAATAATACATCTATTTAATTTTATTATTTTTTTTTTTATTCTCTCAGCAAATGTGCAGTGTAGGACTCCTGAATAGAAAAACTCATATGAATTGAAACTATATCAATAAAAGAAATATAAAGGAAAAGTTCTTGCCTGGGTTTCCTTTCATATAAATTTCTTAGATTTAATTGGTGCATTATATATAGGGGTGCAAGGAGTTCGGTCTGCGGTCCAGATCGGTCGGTCTTGGTCTCACAAATTGTAGATTAAAAAAATTAGTCCGATCTTGGGATCTATAAATTTTGGACCGGACGAAATCCTATATATATACATATATATATTTTAAAAATATTTTTAATAATTTAATATATTATTTTTATATAGTAATTGCATAAGTTAATGATGTAATTTTCATCTAATTTATTATCATTAATCATATAAAATATAAAATAATATATGTTATCAATTAATAATAAATGATAAATCATGTGGTAATTTATGTTATTATACGTATATAATTAATACATCATACATAATCTACTATTTACACTTAATTAAAATAATTATGTAATTTTTTTAAAAATATTTAAGTTACAAGCAAGCATGAATAATTTATGTACAATGAAATTATTTGATATTCATTAACCATATATAAAATATTTGACATTATTAATAATTATGTATACTAAAAAGTAAAGTCTAAATTAGTAAATAGTAACTATCAAGATCATAAATATAATTATAATAAAATATTTTTAATGAGTTAGTTACATAATCCATTTTAATAATTCACTTAATTTTAATTTAGTAATTTAAATAACTTTTTTCTTAATTTATTTGAAAAAAAAAAGAAAAAGAAAAAACAATTGAGCTAGACTGACTAGACCAAACTGATAACTACCAATTCAGTCCAACTCCTATGGATGTTCAGTCTGATCCAGTCCAAAAAAATGATAGACCAATTTTATCCCATCACTCCCTAACCAAAACAGACCGATTTTCACCCGTAATTATATATATATACACACACAAATGGTCTCTCCTCTTAGTTCATTCCTTAGCTTTTAGAGAGAGATACTCTTCCTTCTCTCTAAAAAATCTCATTTCAGTGATAACCATTACTGGAAAGGAGGGTGGAGCTGCGGCTTTCACCCTCATCTATTTCTCTTTTCTATTTGTGCACTGTGTATACATTTTCAAAGTAGTGTTTTCTCCCTCCTCCCTCCAACGGTTAGGTTTTGGTCAGATCTGGTGCTCTCTGACCGCCATCCACCTACACTTGCTATACCACCCCATCCTACTGCCACTAATCTACTAGGACGATGCGAAACCGCCATCCAAAATGCTCGGCACGTTGTCCTCACACTCGGCTTGTCATCGCACATGGTCCTCAAGCACTACCGCACTCCGACAGTTACACACGTCATACCAGTAGCTTCGTCTCGCCGAGATCTTCTAGATCTGGACCACCCCGTCCCCTTCCCATTGGCATGTGGCTGCCTCGTGCCATCACAAGTGCGCGAGAACGCTGATGATCTCTGGCCGCAGATCAGTCTACTCGATACCGTGCTTTCTATTATGGTTTCGCCTTTCTTAACCGTTGATCTTGAAGAATGAAATGCAGATCTCTCCAAAAATCATCTCAAGACAACAAACAACTGATAAACAGGACCGGACTAATGGGTTTGGTTTAGTCTGGTACTGAGTTTGGTTCAGTCTGGAACTAGACCGGTTTATATATATAAATTTTTTACATTATATATAATTTTTATATATAATATATAATTATATATAAAATAGTTTTGTATTATATAATAATTTACTAATTAATATAATATTAAATTTTAAAATCTTATATCACTATAGTTTATTATATTAATGGTTATGCTAACATTATATAGTGCATATTAATAATTATACTAATACTATATCACTATATGTTATAATATACAATAATATATCACTATATTATACATTATAATATATCATTATAGTCTATAATACAATTATAATATATATTATAATATATTAGAATATATTATCACTATAGTATTATATACTATAATATCCTATATAATATAATATATTAAAACCAAAAAACTGAACAAAACTGGACCGAAAAATAGTAAAACCAGAGTACCGATTTATGAGAGTAATATGTGCGTAATTGGTTTTGAAAAATACAAAATCGGTACATACTGGTTTGGTCTTAAATTTTGTCCAAAATTAGACAAAACAAGATGGTTACACCCCTAAGATTAGACGTCTATCTTTCAATCCTTTTCGTACCATAAAAGAGTTTGACAAACAAAACACCTTGGAAAAATATTACGAGATCTCCGCGCATATTCATGGAGATGTTCATTTCTGATATGATACATGGATTACAACATCAACCTCGTTTAGTTCTAGAAGATGGAATAAAATAAAAATATATATACATAATAGTGAAATAATTTATAAATAGTAATGAAATGATTTGATTTAACATTTTTATGAAATTTTAGAAAATGAGAAAAAAAAATTACATAAAAAATTATAAAGTTAAAATAAGGTTATAATATAATTTTTTTAATCTTATTTTTATTTTGAGCCAAGAAAAATTGAATTATTTTTTGTATTTTGTTTGGAAGTTTTAAAAAATTGTAATGATTAGGTAATGATTATATGAAAAAATTGAAAAATTAAAATTGAAAAATATTTGTGTTTAAATTGTATTTGGATGTTGAAACGAGATGGGATGAAATGAGATAGTTTAAAAGATTTGCAAAACCAAACCAGAAAAATTTCATGAGAAAAATTGATCATTGGATCTTTACATCAATTTTCATCAAAATATTTACCATTAGGTAGAAATTGAAATGAGCGAGAAGTACTAGGTATAATTGTCACATGTTATGTGTGTGCAAGGTTGCAAATGAATATAGTAATTCATCAATAGTTTAAGCTCAACTCGTATATACTCAGTTCAAATTCGTTTCATTTAATAAATGACATGTTGATAAACACTATTATTGACTTGAATATTATATAAGCAACACTATTATAATCTCAGTTCGACTCAATTTAAATTCATAATAAAAGTTCGTATAACCTTAACTTGACTCGTTTGAGCTCATTTAATTCAAGCTCCTAATATGTGTTGCATATTGTTATATATATTAATTAAATGTTTATTTTAATACTTAATTATAACTTTTTTAGAAATTATATATTATTAATATATATATATATAGTTTGCCTTGTTTAATATATTTATTATGTTCCTAAAGTGTGTTTAGGATAATTTGTATTGTCCTTTATTTTTATAGAAAATATTTTATGTAAATAGTTATGAATGTTTAGTTGTGTATTTTATTACAAGATATATGATATATCTATTTATTTTATGCTTGCAATACAATTTATTTTATACATTTAGTTAATGATGTATTATTTAATATAACATTAATGTTATATGTTTATTTTCTAATTGTACATAGACTATGGCCTATTGATATAGTAAGAAATGAATGAGTGAACACACATTTACTTGAAACAATTACAAAATTAACTATAATTTGTATATATAATGCACATCATAACATAAGTTGATGGTATTTCTTTTTAATTAAGGAATCATATCATTAACCTTATACACAATATAGTTTTCATTATCCTAGATAAATGATAACATATATTGTAAGTTATAACTATTACTTATTATTTATAGTTGCATATTATTATATTTTTACAGTTTAATATATGTACATGAATTTATTTTGTTATGATTATATACTTATATCATATGCTTGTAATACACTAATAAATATAATATTTAATCATATAAGTTATAATATATTCATAACTTATAATTAATAAGAATATATTATAACTTTTTTTAAAAAAAATAAAATGGAATGTGTTTTCGTTCATTCATAAGAGAAACTTACATCCATGATTGGATATATTCTAGGATGTCCTCATATCAAACACGATATCATAAACCAAAACAATGTATTTGGAGCTCTACTAGTATACTATTTCCTTTTATAACTAGTCTGGTCTTTACTATTTTTGACACTCACTACAAACAACGTCCAAGAGACAACATTCTCTGCCTAAATAGAGAATGACTCAACTTCTAAAGACAAACATTCTAGAGATGAACTATTTTTATTTTAATTAACCAAAAAGAAAGCAGTAAGACAGATGCGAAAAATTATAAATAATAGTTTAGACCAACTTCGATAGAGTTTGGAATCTGTGATAGCCTATGAAAGTAACATACTTGTCTCTTTTCAACCACAAAGGTCAGATCTAAAAGGTTTGGTGGTGGCGAGTCACGTGATCTAGCACTCGTGTCGAAAAGAGCTGTTGAAAGGTGTGGTGTGTGAGAACCACGCACATCTGTGGGCGAAGCATGAGAATGACGCATGGTGGTTTTCACCACCACTTTCCTCCAAACAATATTCGACCAATGAATCTGCTCGTGCCGCCCGTGTCTATCGAGAGTTGTCAAAAAGTTGTAGATCTATCTTTTTCAGCCTTGAAGAAAGCAAAATAAAACTAAGCAAAAGAAATCTTGATAGACAAGCCACAAGGTGGGTGAATGGAGAAAGGAGGGAATGAGAGGGACGAGTCTTCCTCCTCCTCCGACAAAAATCAGATCTAAAACTTTTAATTTTTTATAGAAAGAGAGAGGGAAAGAGGCGGCCAAGGTCAGATATATATTATACTTTTGATTTACTATGTTATCTATAAATTAAATGGTTTAGTTTAATACATTTAACTTATCGATTATTTTTTTAATTTATGACTATAAGTTAATTTATTTTATAAAAAAAGTTATATCATTGTAATGTCTTTAATCAAAAGTATTTGGTTGAATAGTTAGAAAATTTTTGTAAATTTAAATTTTTTTTATATTAGTCAAAAGATAAGAATTAGAATTTAAAAAAAAAAATCAAGTTGAAGCTCGAGTCATTTATTTATTTATAGTCAAACTCGAGCTGAATTCAAACAATATTAATGGTTAACAAGGATCTTCGAGTCTTATTTGAGTACGAGTTGAGTTCGAATGAGTAAACATGGTAATCGACCTTAAGTACTTTTGTTCTAATTCAGCCTGACTCGGTTCATTTGTAGCCTTGCAGCAACGTACGTGTTGTTAGTATTAGTACGGGTGTTAATTTGTGTTTATGGGTTGTGTTCATGTTGTAATAAGTCATGAATATTAAACTATATAGATCACCCATTTAACTAAACGGGTCACACTTTAAAATTCTACCATGACCTATATAAATAATGAGTGACATGATAGGACATGACCCGCATAACACATTTGATAATTAACTTTTATTGGATTAATCCAAACACGATCTATTTCAGCCCGTTTAACTAGAGATTTGAAACGTTTTAACATGGCTCTACTTGCAAAACAAGGTTGAAGGTTATTACAAAGACTTGATGCACTCCCAAGTAAGATTTTGAAATTGAAATATTTTCACCATTCCTCGTTCCTCATTTTTTAAGTTAGACTTGGGTCAAGCCCTTCCTATATTTGGAGAAGTATATATGCAGCAAAGAACTTGGTGGTGGAAGCATCTTTATGGAAGGTTTTCAATGGACAGTAGGTGAGAATTTAGAAAGATAGATGGATTTCTGAACCATATTCCTTTTGAATTCAAAGCCCTGTGCAGGAGTTAGATGGTAATGAGTGTGTTGCTACCCTCACGCTACAGAATACTCCATTCTATTTTTTCAACTACAAAAGCTGTAATTGTTAAGAGAATTCTTATTAGTGCTTATGTCCAGACATCATCATCTGGAAATGCTTAAGAATGGTATTTTCTCTGTAAAAAGTGCATACCATTTGCATTAGGAGATGGTAGATAGGGGTAAAGGGCAAAGATCAAGCTCTAACTCTCAAAAAGATGTTTGGCTAAAAATATGAAAGTTGAATATCCCTAATGCAGCAAAAGTATTTACATGGAGAGCTTGTTTAGAGTCACACTACCTACAAAGGTTAACCTTTTCAAGAAGACAGCTGTTGAGTCCCTAGATTGCCCCCATTTGTTTGAGAGAAACAGAATCAATTATTCATGCAATTTGGCATTGTCCTTCGGCTAAGGATGTATTGAGCATTTCTTCAAAGAAAGTTAAGAAGTGTGCCTTGTCTGTATCAGGTTTTGTGAACTTGTTAGCTGTTATGATTGATTTGTTAGAGCATGAACCTTTGGAGGAACTTATCATGACAGCAAAGAAAATTTGGCAGAGGGGAAACTCTTTCATCTTTCAAGACAAATTTGTCCATTCAAATTGGGTAATGCAGCAGGCAAGAAAGTTACTAGCAAAGTATCAAGAAGCCCAATCGCTAAAGGTAAGTCCTAAAGTTGACACAGGAAGCAATCATACTAGTTGGGAAACCTCCTCCTTTAGGCATTTACACAGTGAATTGGGATGCTATTAAACATGAGGTTGGTAGAGTTGGCATAGGTGTTGTTATCAGGCGTTTTGAAGGAAGGGTGGTGGCTTCCAGAAGCATGCAAAGGTATATATGTTAACTGACTCATTCACAGCATAGTCTCAAGGAGCATTGTAGGCAAGCAATTTTGCAAGAGACATAGGCTTGAGAAGGAAAATCTTGGAAGGGGACGCACTGCAAGTGATTAATAGTATCAATTTTAATAATTCACAGTTCCATAGCTCGGGGGCTATCTTATGGGATAACAAATTTGTTTTGTCTCAATTTGATCATTGGAGTGCAATTAATGTGAGAAGAAATGTAAACATAGCAGCACGTGTGTTAGCCAAGAATGCTTTAGAGAGTGAGGAGGATGAGATTATATTGGAGGAAAGACATTCATGTATTGTTCCATTCATTTGTTGATTATATCAATAAAGTCTACTATGTTTTCTTTAAAAACAAAAAAAAAACTAGTTTCATATAAACGGGTTGAACTAATTTATATATTTATTTTGATTAAATTATGTAATTTCATATATAATATAAAGATAAATATATAAATTATTCACAATTATAACTAAATTTATGATAAAATATTTAATGATTCAATATTCAAACGAATGATGTATAAGAAAATCAATATATCCAACAAAGAAATTGTAAATGTCATTCGGCAAATAAAGAAAATCTTCATCAAAATATTTATCAGTGCTATGCGTCTTGTCAGTATGTAATATAATATATATAAATTTCAAGCCTAGTTTAAATTTCCTCTTTAATAAACCCCAGACTTTGCGCACTCTTGGTTCTTTGCTTTCAACCGAAAGTGCAAATATAATTTTCCTCTGTGGTTTCAAAGATGGTGGGGCTACTTTGGTCCTATCATTGAAATATTTCCTGATGATCTTCAGAAGGTCATCAAACATTTTGCCATATCCAATAAGGTAAAGAGACGAGATACCAGACTCCCATCCCTTATTCATTTTTGTGCCAGATACAAAACCCCCTGGATTTGTAAATGGCAATATGAAAAGAACAATGATTTATCGGTTCGCCAATATTTCATTAAATGGTGGGACAAATTCGCCTACATAGAAGAAATTGTCTCCAAAGTGTCCTTAGATTTTTCACTTGCAGTGCCAAATCTGAAAAGCAAGAAGGAATTCCCTTCTCCTTCTCCTATCAAAGCCATGGTACCCTACCCAACTCTTACAGGTGGCGATAGGCTTTAGAATCACAGAATTCTTCATTCAAGCAGAAGAAAACATCTTCAGCAAAGAAAAAGAGTTCCAAATCAACAGATTCAGCATCTTCGAAAGACAAGTCACCCATAGACCAACTTTCAAACACAAATTTACTTCAACTGTTAAAGTCCAAGCTTGAAAAAGACAACGATAGTGAAGATTCGGAAGGATCAGAGGCTTCATCAGACTCAGATCCCTACAGCAATATCTTTGGCCATGACTCAGAAGACTATCCCCCTCACTTGGGAGATGATTGAGTAATGACCAACCTACCCAGCATTGAAGAGATTCCTCACAGAGACTCCAGTGCTCATGACTCAGCATTAAAGAGACTCCTCACAGAGACTCCAGTGCTCATGACTCAGCGTTGAAGAGACTCCTCACGGAGAATCCAGCGCATTATCCAACTATCATCCTGACAGCTTCTATTTTTAGGGGCGGAAAAGTGATGGAATAATAACTTTTGACTACTTTTAGCACATCAAAAACAGAAATGCTTTCGATGCATAAAGAATATATCGCTTTCGGCGGAAGAAGACAAAACTGCTTTCGATGATTGATTCCTGCATAGTTGAATAGTAACAAAAAGTCACTATTCACTATACACTTTTTGATTTACTTTCTCGTGATTTACGAGATTGTTTTAACTTATACAGGAGTTTCCTTACTCTATAAAAGGACTCCTCATTTCATTTAGGAAGGCAAAACTTTCTTACGGAAGAACCATAAACCTTCAGCAAGAACTACTTCCAATATCCCTATCCTCTTACAAACTTATTTTCTTTTGAATTCATAAGCTTGTAAGTTTTATCTTGTACCTAAAATTTACTTTCATTTAATAATATTTGAAAGTTTGGTTTCATTACTCTGATTTAGCATTTCATGCATTGGTAGGCCGAGCCTCCACATAATCTGATCATATTTATCTTATGTCTCTTCTTTCTCTAATCTTCACTTGATTCCGTTGTTTTATGGTATCAGAGCCATCTTCGGTTCTGGATATTAATTGCTGAATCTTTATCTTCTTATCTTGCTTTTCTTGATCATATCTGGAGACACTCTGTCTCTCATTTTCTAAGTTTTCTAGGTCAGCGTGCTGGTGTCTTAGTTCGCGTCCACCACCGTAGTCGAATACACCATTCAGAAGGGCTCTTAGATTCCCCTAGATTGCCGTTTAAAGCAGAAGGACAGGCGTCGTGGGCATGTGTGGGAGGTGGAGTGAAGTTGTTTTGGTGTTGTGGACCTCCGATATGCGTGAGTATTGCTGCTAAGGGTAGTACTAAGACCTAGGTCTAGGAAGGACCTTGAGTTTTGATTCAGTTGTGACCAAGATGAAGAAGATGTTTAGATCTAGTTCATCAGTTAATTCCAGGTCGGCTTTGCCTCCTGATATTATGAGTTTTGATTCAGTTGTGACCAAGATGAAGAAGATGTTTAGATCTAGTTCATCAGTTAATTCCAGGTCGGCTTTGCCTCCTGATATTATTAACGAGGAAGATTGTGAGATCTCAGAAATTGAGACTGAGATAGATGATATAGATCAATGGCATTTGCCAAAAATCAAAATTGATTCTCTATATCACTGATCTTGGTTTAATTTTAAATCGAAAAGTATGTCCCAGGTGAAAACCGTGGAACAAACTTTTCCTATTTCAAATACACAAGAACAATGTGTATTGTTTCAAAAAGAATTGATAAAATCTTTTAAAGAAAAAGGTTAAATTCATGCATCTTGCATCTGTACAGGTAGCAGTAAAACCTTTAATCAGAAAGGGTATCAACGCTTCTGTACTTTTATGTTTGCATGATGGCAGATTCAAAAAATTTGAAGACAGTGCCTTAGAAGTAGTTCAAACTTCTTTGATGGATGGTCCTGTTCATTTTGATCGCTATCCCGATTTAACTGTTGACTTATTCGATAAAAATGTTTTGTCTGTGCTAACCTTGAATATTTTGACCTCTGGTTTTGAAATGCTTGAAGGCAGCAGACCCATGGCTTTAGTTTATCGAATATATTACAGAGTCTTAAGTTCTAGCCTTGAGCCAAAGGCTAAGATTAAGTCTCGAAAAAATGTGACCACTCTGATGTGTAGTTCGACAGAGAATGCTAACGTCAGAACACCCAAAAAGCTCTTTTGGAAAGACATACAACTTCCACAATAATGGATTCTTATGCAAGAACTTCCTTCTATTGAAGTTCAACCTAAGAATCAAGACCTTAGTTATATCCAGCAGTATCTTGATTGTACTGTAAAGATATCTTTTGGATCTTCTAGCTCCAATGAAAGAAGAAATTATTTTGCTGGATCTAGGTCTTCTATTGACTCGGACCAGGATCTGAGAGATTCAAATCTCAAAAGATACTGGAAGGAACAAGAAAATCCATCTCGGCCTATTCTTATTAGGGAACTTCAACCAAATGATATTCCCCCTATCCCAGATCTGAAGGATCTAAAGTTGAAAGGAATTTCAACTAAGTCTCAGGTTACATCTGCCATGTATACTGCCAAGGATAAATCCGTACAGGAAGAAGTACAAAAGGATGACAATGATTCGTTTTCTCCTACTGCTTCTGATATGGTTGCTTCAGTCCATAGCCAACTAATGGTATTGGATAGAGTATCTTATCCTGATGAAATACTGACTTTTGAGTCTATTGATATGACTTCTTTGCTTGCTGAGTTTAAATCTACTGAAAACCGTGATAAGAGAAAATCTTATTGCGTGATTTACTCAGCAATAAGATTTTCTCTTATCACATAAGATTCGAAGGAAATGGAGAGAAAAGATGGTTGCAATTAACAAGCACATCTTATTTTTCGATTTTCTTGAGAATCATTATGCTTCAAAGAAGGATGATTCAAAGAAAGTTTTAAATGTTTTAAAATCAAGTTTTATTAAAGAAGAAGGCAGGACTGTTGTAAAAACCAGCCACCCTCCTTTAGAAAATATCCTGATTTCCCATCAAGGAGTTGAGATAAAAGCTTCTCCTTTTAAAATTTCAAAACCAAGAGAAAATTTTTTGTTCAAAACCAAAAAGATTATTGAACAAAACAATTTTGTCAATCAAACCCTCCATACAATAGGTCAACAACTTGATCGTATAAAGGATAAGATTGAAAATCCTATTTTCCAAAAACCTGCCAAAATAATTGAAAAACCTTTGGTTATCTTACTGGAGAGGAGACCAAAAATTGCTTTTACACCGGTCGATAGTACTCTCGATAAGGTTAATCAAATGCTTGCTAAAATCAAGCAAGAAGAACCCTCTGTCAGCGTTTTAGACAAAGACAGCAAAGGGGTTAATTTTGATGATTCTTTTTCTATGAATACTTTGGAAGATGACACCTTGACTGATAATTCCTTAGTACAGAAAATAGATTTAATTCAAAGTGGTTTTCAAGATCTTTCTTTAGAAAGACCTGAAATTGCCAGGATTTATTCAAAAGGACCTACTCCCATTGGTCTTACGAAAAACTGGTATTCAAGACCCACACCACCTAATTTGCAGTTTGAGGAAAGAGGTTTCCAATCTCAATTCTCAATATCTGCTGATCAAATGTATGAATAGAATATTGATAGATTATCTGAGCAAGAAATCCTCAATACTATCCAACGTATCTCTATGGTTGCTAATGCTTATGTCGACAACAATCTCAGCCAGACTGAAATTGTTGATATCCTGACCAGTGGATTCTTAGGCATGCTTCGTGCTTGGTGGGATAAACATCTTACCGACATAGCTAGAGGTGATATACGTTCTGCAATCAAAAAGACTGAAGAAGGTTTACCTGTGTTTAACGAAAGCATAGGACAATGAGAGTTTGATGCTGTTAACACCCTGATTTATACCTTGATTAAACACTTTGTTGGAACACCATCCAACATAACCAATCGTATCTCTGATTATTTGAACAATCTGAGATGCAACAAGATGTCGGATTACCGTTGGTATAAAGATGTCTTTATATCCAGAGTTATGCTTAGAGATGACTCCAATATGCCTTATTGGAAAGAGAAATTCATAAATGGATTGCCTCGTTTGTTTGCCATTAAGGTTAAGGATTCACTTACTGATACTTCGGGTTTACTGAATTATAATGATTTTACTTATGGTGACATCATAAGTACAATTCAGAAACTTGGTATTAGTATGTGCAATGATCAAAGAATGCTTGCTCAATAGATGAATGATAGAAAGAAAGCCAAATACGAAATGGGAAACTTTTGTGAACAATTTGGCCTTCCTCCTATTGCTCCATCTAGGCAGCATAAGAAAGTTTAAAAAGATTTTCTAAACCTCGTGGGAGTCACAGAAGAATACCCCGCGATGAATTTTATCAAAAACCTATTTCAAAACCGATTTCTAAAAAGAAACCATTTCAAAAAAGGTTTTCTAAAGATCCCTCCCAGGGAACATGCTTTACATGTGGTAAGAAAGGACACTTTACAAATAAGTGCCCCAGAAGCCCAAGATCAAGAAAAAGCTTAATGAGTTGCATATTAATATCGCTAATCAAGAAGATCTGTTTCGACTCCTTGAAAATGGATCTCCTACATCTTCGGATATGGATGAACTGAGTTCTGGAAATTCAAGTTATTGTCCAGATTCTGATCATTCCAACTCACCAAATATTTAGCTTGGTTGTAATGTTTCCTGTTGCAAACCTGAAAAGAAAATAGTCCATGTTTTAGATCAGGATCCCAACAAGGAAAAGGTTTTATCAAAAGAGGAAGAACATGAAAACATCCTCTTATCTCTTATTGCACAAATTGAAAACCCTGAGCTGAAAGAGAAGTATCTCAAACAGCTTAAAAAGAATATGACTCGCAAAGAGTCTAAGTCTTCAGGGCAGATTTCTTTTCAAGAAACTTTGGGACGTTTCCAAAAACAAAAACCCAAAGAAATTTCTACAAAAGATTTACAAAATGAAGTTTCTTTAATTAAAAGAGAAATTTCTGAACTCAGAGAAGAAGTTAAAACTCTCAAAACTGAGAATACCACTTTTCGTCAAGATTTACTTGCTTTAAAAATTCAAAATGAATTTGATCAAAATCCTTCTGGCGATGAAACAAATGATTCAGACCATGCTGAACCATCTGATCCTAATAAGGATATTTGTTTGATTCACCATTCAGCTCCGCAGAAATGGTTTTGTTTGGTAGAGATAATTGTCGCTCACGAATACAAATTCTCTGTTATTGCTTTAATTGATTCAGGTGCTGACTTGAATTGTATCCGTGAAGGATTGGTTCGTACTCAGTACTTTGAAAAGTCCAAAGAGAATTTATTCTCGGCAAATGGATCTAAGATAAAGATTCGGTATGAGCTAAATACTGCTCATGTCTGCCAGGACAATGTTTTTAAAATTACATCTGTTTTGGTTAAAGACATTTCCCATGATGTAATTTTAGGGATGTCATTCCTTAACATGATTTACTCTTTTCTTTCTGAACATGATGAGATCACCACTGACCCATTTGGACAGAAAGTTAAATTTAGATTTGCTTCTAAATATGAACGTGATTGTGTTAGAAAATCGTTGTCTTTGCTCTCTGCTAAAAAAAAACATCTTGATTTTCTAAAACAAGAAATTAAGTTCAAATGTATTTCTAAAAATTTGAATTTAGAAATACATTTGAACGATCCTCTACTTCAGGCGAAGATCGCAGATTTTCAAAAGGTTTTGATTTCTTCTGTTTGTTCAAACCTTCCTAATGCTTTCTGGCATAGGAAGAAACATGAAGTTTCTTTGCCTTACATTAAAGGATTTGTTGAATCCAAAACACCAACCAAGGCAAGGCCTATTCAAATGAATAGAGAAACCTTGGAGTTTTGCAAAACTGAAATTAAGGATCTTCTTGCTAAAAATATCATCAGGCATAGTTAGTCACATTGGTCGTGTGCAGCATTTTATGTCCAGAAAAAAGCAGAGATTGAGCGAGGGACACCCCGTCTGGTCATAAATTACAAACCCTTGAATGAAGTCTTAGAGTGGATTAGGTATCCTATTCCCAATAAACAAGACTTGATTCAAAGGTTAAAAAGTGCAGTTGTGTTTTTTAAGTTTGACCTTAAGTCTGGATTTTGGCATATCCAAATTAGGAAATCAGACCGATACAAGACTGGATTCACCACCCCTCTGGGATACTACGAGTAGAACGTGATGCCTCTTGGGCTGAAAAATGCTCCTAGTGAATTCTAAAATATCATGAATGACATATTTTCGTCATTCACCCTATTCACCATCGTCTACATAGATGATGTCCTTGTATTCTCCAAATCTATTGATGAACACTGGAAACATCTTAAAACGTTTCTTGTAGTTATCAAAAGAAATGGACTTGTCTTATCTGCTTCAAAAATGAAATTATTCCAAACCAAGATCAGATCCTTGGTTATGACATTTTTGAAGGAAAAATCAAACCTATCGAAAGGGCTATTGGGTTTGCTGACAAATTCCCAGATATTATTCTTGACAAGAACCAACTTCAAAGATTCCTTAGTTCTTTGAATTACATCTCTGACTTCTATCAGGATATGAGAAAATAGTGTCGCCCCCTATTCGCGAGACTGAAATCTAATCCTGCTCCGTGGACTAAGGTTCACACCAAACTTGTCCAAAAAATCAAGGCACATGTCAAAAATCTTCCGTGTCTTGGTGTACCTGTCTTAAAAAGCTTCAAAATTGTCCAAACTGACGCCAGTGACATAGGCTATGGCAACATCTTGAAACAAGTTGTTTCTCCAGGTTCTCCTGAACAAATTGTTCGTTTCCATTCTGGAACCTGGAATCATGCACAGCATAATTATAGTACTATTAAAAAAGAAATACTATTTATTGTTTTGTGCATATCAAAATTTCAATCAGATTTGCTCAATCAAAAATTTCTTTTAAGGATTGATTGTAAATCTGCAAAAGAGATTTTAGAAAAAGATGTTAAAAACATTGCATCAAAACAGATTTTTGCACGATGGCAAGCTGTTATAAGTGTTTTTGATTTTGGCATTGAATTTATTAAGAGATCGGATAACTCCATCCCTGATTTTCTTACCCATGACTTTCTTGCAGAAAAACCATGAGTAAGAAGAAGAAACCCAGTGGACTCCCCAGTTCATCATCTGTATTCAAGTTGCTAGTGCCTTCTGCCCCAGCAACTATTTCTACCATGGCTTCCTCCCCACTGGAGATAGCCAATAGATTTACCAGTCTAGGACAGGTTCCCAGATTGGTTACCCCGTCTTCATTTGCTTCAACCTTAGCCACACCCTGTGATCCTTTCGCTAACCCATTAGTAGTAATAAGACCCAGGCCGGTGAGTAAATTTATCAGTGCCAACAAGTCATCCTATATCAAGAAATTGTGGTTTGATAACCTATTTTATATTGAGAAATCAATTAAAACAGATCCTTACCAGATCGCAATTGACTACTTTCCCCGAGATTTTCACTGGATCCCTGACAATCCAGCCAAAGATCTCAAAATTCCCATAAATATATAAATATATATATATTATATATATCAGCCTTGCTCTTGTAATTATCCTCATTCTGATCTTTATGATCTCCAGCTGTATCCACGTATATTGGATCGTTATTTGAACAAGCTTCTATACACTGCACTTGGTGCATACAAATTTATTGTACAAATCAAGAAACAAAAATGCATGAAGAAGTAGGGGAGGTTTAGATAGTGAATCGAGATAAGATGAGCTGATTTAAATTAAGATAAAAATTGAAAGTTAAATAAAATATTATTAGAATATTATTTTTTTATATTTATTATTTTGATATTTAAAAATGTTAACGTCGTATTTCGTATACCTTTGGGCCAGGTTCCTCGGGGAACAAATCTTCCTTTTACCAGCACACACAAAGTCACTCTAGGGTCCAGCAGTCGGGTGACAACTAGGTAGAGTCTCTGATGCTTAAGTCTATAGGAGAAAATAGAAAAGACTCTAAAATCAAGTTGTATGTTCACCATTACCTCTGCTCGATGTTCCTGGGGTGGCGGCCTTTATACCCGCCCCTGGGGTTGGAGACACATGCCTTGCTCCCCTGACTCAAGAGTGTCTCCTGCCAGAACTGATTTAATGCGGCATGATCTCCTGGAATGGGCGCTCGATTTTGGAGACCCATTAAGGGGTGTGTTGTTCCTTCCATGGTAGAAGGGGACTAGGTGCCCTCCAGGCCACCTAGTGCGTTGGCTTGACTCGCATTCTCTGAGGGCTGGGGATCCTATAGGCTGTCATAAGTTGAATGGGCATAGGTCTGCTTTTGGGCCAAATGCCGCATCTACTTTGGTTGGGTTGATACCTTTAGGAAAAATCCCTCCAACAGTTACCCCGTCAATTCCTATTGGTAGATTTCGATGGAAATTCCAATGGTCCATAACTTTCTGGCTTCTGGCACAAACCGACTGGGGTTGCTCCCACTCCCTTGCTGTTGAGTATTTGAAATCGATTGTGTCAGATCTCTCACGTGGCCGGACTTGTGAGCGAATGGGCTGACAATTTGCCTACCCCATAATGGAATGTCTAGACAGCTCTTTTCTTGCACATGTCGAGACCCATGTCGTTCAGTGTGCACAGATGGTTTGAAGTAGTTCTTACCAAGTTTCCCTTCTGTCGCTTCAAATTTGCTAGGATTAGGAGGCTATGTGCCCCAATACTTGGTCATACGAACCGTCTCTCGAGACCTTATATATGTAGTTGATGGGGAATGGGCCGAAAGCTTATCACTCCCAGACTCCCTACATTGCCCTACTTATCGCTCAAGACACTAGACTTCGTCCTCACTGTTCTTCCATGGCTCTCAAAAATCCATTTGTCCTGGCCCGAAGGGCTTGAGGAATCATAAGGCCGAGGAGTCTCCTACCCTGCCCAGTCCGTCCCTAGGGACAGGGCCCACTAGAGCTCCCGCAGATAGTCTTGTGGGTTCCTCATGGTGCTCGTCAGTGGTTCCCTCCGAGTTCGAAGCCGTGAGGTGGGCGTTCGACATACCAAAGCGCACAGTCCTCAACATTCCAAGACTGGATGAAGGGGTTGTGGACCTTGAGGGTTTCGCCTACAAGGTGGCACTATTTCCTTCCATGTTCCTCGACGACCTTCGATTACCCTTCTGTCTCCCGGTGCTTGACGTGCTAGACACGGTTGGTGTGGCACAAGCCCAACTCCTTCCCAACGCATGGAGCATTCTGGTAGGCTGCTGCATGATTTGGAAACTGGCCTTAGAAAAGGCTCATGACACATAGTCTGACCTTATTGGTCAGGAGTTCTTCCTTACTCATCGAGTGCTGATGAGAAGGGGAAACATCTACATTTTCGATCCCATCTATCAACTGGTTCTCCTAGAGCAACAATATGACAAGAGAGCGTCGAGTTCCAGGTGCATTTTCTTTGGTTCTGGTGTAGGGTGGGAGTATCCCCGGGGAAGTTTTTAGAAAAGAGATATCTTGTCCGAGCGAACTGCGATGTAGTGCCCGAGGGAGAACTCTCGAAGTCGCCGGTGATGCTAGGAGAGATTCGTAGTATCGGGATTGTGTGGGATTGGGTTGCCGCCCACTCGAAAGAAACCTGGTCCAACGAGTTTTTGAGCAAGGGTAGCCAGCGACAGTACCTTCTCGCACATGTGGCTTTGCGCCCGGTGGGGTCCTCGATCCCGCTGGCCTACCAGTCACTCGTCGCGTCGGCGCTCTGTTAGTCCCCCAATGGAGGGGAAGGGGAAAAATCCACGGCAGAGCTAGCCGGATTCTAATGACGACGCTCCCATCTTTCCTAGCCAATCTTTCGCGGGGGTTTCTGCTCAAAGGCTCCATTCCCGAGGAGGTGGAAGGGGGATTACTGCGCTCCTAAGCTCGGGAAGATTGCTTCCTTCCTCCCAGGTTTTTGGGGAATCAACGTCCTCTTAGTTGCGCGAGTGCGCCCCTACCCCTATGGGTGCTAGCCCTTCAAGTATTGCCCCATGTGCCCTTCCCGCGTCCCCTTGATCGCGAAGGATTCTTCTCTGCTCTCTCTTGGGAGAAGGCGCTGGCCTCCTTATTTTCACGTGTTTCTCAGGGTCACCTGTCTCGGGCTCTACAAAGCTAGGGAGGGAAACCTGACGCGATTACTAATGCATGTCGCAAACTAGGGCCCCTTCCGGCGGGCGCCTCAAGTGTTCCCATTCAAGTTGATCTTCTGCATGTAGACTTTTCCATTCAGGCGTATTTTAGTACTTTTCTCACAATTTCATTGGATGCTTTCCTGACAGGTCGCTAATCAACTGCTTACCTTGGTGGCAGACAATAGGGTAGGGTTAGGCCTTGAGGACCAGGGGGTTTTCTCTGCAACCCCTACAAGCCCCTGCCAGCTGGCGACCGAGGAAGAGCTTTCCGAGGAGCTAACGGGTTCCATTGCGAGTTTGTGGGGATGCTTGCATTGTGTGGAGTCTGACTTGAGGATGTCCAAGGAGGAGGTCGCCATTACCCATTATGACCTGGTGCACGAGTCGGAAAAGTAAGAAACCTTGGAGAGGATGCTTGGTAGCAAGACAGAAGTGCTCGAGGAACTCTGAGTCTTGCATGTCTCTCATTCCAGGAGGTGCAATTTTGCAGTCTTCCCATAGGCGCACTGAAGATAAGTTCTTGGAGGTTAGCCAAACCCTCTCGGATAGGATAAAGACCCTCAAGGCTGTGAGGACTGACAGGGAGGAGCTAAGGTCTATGTCCCGGCAATAGTAGTTGGAGCTGTAACGAGTCTGGCAAGTCTGGGACTAGGCGTGGCATCTTTGGTTTCTCTTCGGAAGGGAGGCGTTGAGGGTGTATCTACTGACACACCTCGGGTGTGACCTGCTCTCACTAGATCCTGAGTTCTCGACCCTAGATCTTGTTACTTTTGGAGGCCGGAGCACAAATCAAGGTGGACTTGATCCCTAGTGTGTTCTCAGCCGCGCCAGAGGCACCGACAGCGACTATGATGTCTCCAAAGGCGAGCCATCATTCCCAGGCTATATATAGGCCTTCCCATCTTTGTTATTTGCCATAAATTCTTCCCTCATGCTTTTCCAGCGTTTCAAAATTATGTCCTCCATTCCTTCCCTTTGTGTTCACGTTGGCCTTTCTTGGCGTAGATGGGTACTCTGGCTCAGGGCTGGCTTTGTGGTGTCGAATCCTCCAAGGAGCTTTTGCAGATATATGTGCTTGGCAATCCCCTCGAACCTCCAACGGATGCTCTTCAGAAAGTCATATCATTTTTCACTACTAGGAGATGCTCCGAAAAGATGGCGTGCCCCCAGCCCCACGGGCGGGCCGCTCAGTGGCTTTCACAACCTTAGAACTCCTCGTGCAGTTCGCGGTTGTTCATTACATCCTGGGTTGCTCCCATACCCGGGGAGAACTGGTGTCCCTGGGGGCCATCGCAGGAACCAGTGGGGACATTTTCTCCAACCCCAACCCTTCATCGCCTAGCATTCTGGGGAAGTCCATGGAGTTTGGGTTTATCAAACCCCCCTTCCTTCAGGCCGGTTCCTGTCCTACTTCCCATCTGTAGTTTCAGGATGGTGCCTCTCTAGAGTTGCTGTTTGGACCCTGGGAGTCACTGCCCTTTTCTCTGCCGTTGAAACCGTACACCGCCAAGCCCTTCTTGCAATGGTGCCGTAGCCCACTAGGTTAGACCTTTGAGCTGTTTTTGTCTTTCATTTCTCTTTGCATGGTTTCTCGCTTTTACGTTGTAGCCCTCCCAGTGTGATTGCTCTGGAAATTGATGAATAAAACGCTCTTCTTTAAGTGCTTGCTTGTATCATGTACACCTTTCACTAGCCGTAATGCGCTGGCTGCTTGCCGATACGGTGGCAAGTTGCTAACCGTTTTGATGACACCCTGTTGAATACGATCGACCCTTTATGCTTAGCGATATGCAAGACCCCTTATAGCGTAACTGGCCCGTGATCTTGTACGATAGCCCCTAACGAGTGCGCGCAAGTGCAATCTAAATACTCTATTATTGGATTAAAATGTGATTAGAAATCATAGAAATTAATATTTATTCTTGAATTGAGTTTTTATTTACATTGTGATACTCCTAAACAGTTTTTTTATGTTGAATTTCAGAGTTTATAAAAGAGCAAGTCAAAGCCCAATCAAATTCAAAGGAGGATCTTCATGGGATTTGAGAGCAATTTGGATCAAGAAAAAAAAAAAGAAAAAAAATCACAAAAGGAAACTGCAAAAAGTCCAAATCTGAAATTTGCTAAGAGACAGTTTGGAGATATTTTAGTATTTTAACTGTAACGTTTTACTCAGTTATCGGATTGATAAGATTCTTGATGCATTAGAAAGCTATCTTAAAGGGCTATAAATTTTGTCTTTAATAAGGATTTTCAAATTCAAACCTTGAAGCGCGTATGTCGCTGCCAAGATGAGTCCTAAAACTTAGGCCCTTTTTTTATGCTGAAATTATGAAGTCATTAGGGGTTTTTTTCCTACCTCGTATAAGTATATCATTAGCATGAAATAGGGGAGGGACAGAGGCACAAGAGGCAAATTTCAAGAGAGAAGAAAATCACTTCCATGGCCACCGTTCGCTTCAGTTTTCTCTGAAGATTTTTGTTGTCCATTATATTTATGGGTAACTAAATTCTCAAGTAAGGCTAGCGATGAACATGCACATTAGATGGTATTTTTAATTTATGTATTTGATTTTCAATTACTAAAACTCTTTTGTTTCATCATTCTCAATTCATCGTTGATGTTTTCTTCTCTAGATAATCATAGAATTTATTCTGTTTATGGATTCAATCATGTTTTTTCTATTGAATGGATTAGTTCTTTGATTATGTTTAGATCAATTATTTATCTATATTAATTTAAATCTTTGCTACAATATTGCTCCCTGAGTATATTGTCATCGTTGGATTTTCTCAATAGAGATAATAATTTACGTATTTTAAAAGTGGTGAATGATTTTTTAAATGGTTGCATTTGATTTTATTTTAATTTATAAATCTATACCTTCCGATTGAAAATTTCAGGAATTGAGTTCCTAATTGAGTTATCCAATTAATTAAGAATAATTAAAATACCGGATTTGTGCAAGGGATTCCCGACGCTCTACTGTTCATCAAATTTGAATACTTTTTCCGTTGATCACTTTAGTTCACTTTAATTTGCATTTAAAACTAATATTTGTTCTCCATTACTTATTTAATATTTTTTTTAGTTTTTTTGTTCATTCTGCTATTCTTTTAATTTGTCTCCCTGTGGAATCGACACCCTAAAGTTGTGCTACAACTACCACGCTATTCTTTAGGCATAATCAACCCCCATCTCGCACGAGCACACCACATAGTCAAAGCCGTAACAGAAATCCCTCCAATACGCAAAACCAATAAGGTTTAGTCGGACTTGGCGCTCTATGGAAAGGGTCGAGTAGTGCATAAGCCAAACTTGCCCAAATCTTTTGTGTACATTCTGCAAAATAAGAACCTAGATATGTATACTTTAATTGACAGTTACCAACCCTCTTCATTGATTCGGCATGGTGGGACTCCAAGGTCTTTGTGGGATCGTTCATTCCCGTGCCAGGGAACATTCCCGCACGAGGTGCGTTTCCTGGGGGCAGGTTCATTCATTCCCTCATGGGAGCATTCCCATGCGAGGTGCGTTTCCTCGGGAGAGATTCATTCATTCCCTCAGGAGACCATTCCCGAGCCGGGGAGCTTCCCATATGAGGTGCTTTTCCTCAGGTCAGGTTCGTTCATTTCCTCAGGGGAGCATGAGCATTCCCGCGCAAGGCGCGTTTCCTCGGGGAAGGTTCTTTCATTCCCTTAGGGGAGCATTCCCGCATGAGGTATGTTTCCTCGGGGGAGGTTCATTGGCTTTTGGGGTTGAGTCGGGTAATCTTGGGACTATCCCGCGCTTCACTGAAGGAGAGGTGGGGGTGCCTTAAACCACAATCTCCTCTTTAGTCCTTCAGGGAGGTTATTTTTCCTTCGCCGCGATGGGATGAGGTCTTGTTCGGGCAGCCGCAAAGCTAGACTAGCTCTCCTTCATAGGGGTGGTTGGGATACTCGAAGCCAATCTCGCCTATTGACCGGCACATGGAGGTGGTCTGTTCAAGCAGTTTGTGATTGGACTTGCTCCCATCCTGGAACATCGCAAGAAAGGGGAGTTAGGACTGGGCTAGTGCCGCATCCACTCCTCGTCATGACGAAACGGGGTAATGTTCGAGCAGCCTCAAGGCTGAACCCACTCTCCTCAGCGAGAGAGGTTGGCCTAATTCAGGGTTAGCTCCGCCTGTTGACCCATGCATGGAGGTAATCTCTGTTCGGGCAATCCCCGACTGGACTCACTCCTGTGGTTGACGCTCATGACGAGGATCAATCCATGTATTAGATGTTGAGAACAGGCCACTCTCCACCGTGGAAGGGATCGAGCAGCCCTTTGGCATTACACTTGTCCCTTTGGTACCCCACGAGGAGGTAAGTCGAAAGGCCAAGGGGCCATCCACTCTTCACCACGACGGGGATGGGATCAAGTTCGAGCAACCTTAGGGCTGAACTCGCTCTCCCCCATGGAGAAGGCCAGGTTAGCACTAGGCTACCCTACCTGTTGACCCACACATGGAGGTTGTCTGTTCAGGCAGTTTGTGACAAGACCTGGACCCATCCGTTAACCTCGCAGGTAAGGTCAATTAGGACCGGGCTGACACCACGTCCACCCCTCATCATGATGGAATGGGGCAATATTCGGGCAACCTTCGGGTTGGACCCTCTCTCCTCCACGGGGGAGGTCGGCCTAACATAGGGTTAGTTCTACTTATTGACCCACACGTGGAGGTTCGGGTAGTCCCTGATTGAACCTGCTCCCACTAGTCCCTGAATGGGCAATCCATCCACTCTCGGGGCTAGCCCGTTTCTCGTCACGGGAGGGACAGGCCAGCCTTTTAGCATTACACCCTTCCCTTTGGTACCCCACAGTGAGGTTAATCATAAAGGGCCCAGGGGCCGTCCGTATCTCCGTCGTGATAGGGATGGAGTCTATTTCAAGTAGCCTCAGGGTTGGACTCACTTTCCCCCACGGGGGAGGTTGTGTTAGCATAGGGCTACCCCGCCTGTTGAACCGTACATAGAAGTAGTCTGTTCTGGTAGTTTGCAACTATACCCATTCCTGTCCGTTGATATTGAGAAGGGTAGGTAATTCACACGAATATAGGGACCTCAACTTAAATAGTCATGTATTTCTCATTAATGATAATTATACAAGCTCCCATAGGGTCAGTAATAACAAAAAAAAAAAAACACAGATGCATTTCACGGGCTTCATCAGTAAAACATTCACAAATGTTCGGCATTCCACGGGTGTTGCAATTCATTCCTGTTGGAGTTTCGTAACAGGTACGCCCAGGGAGGTTGCTGGCGACCACCACAAAGGGGCCTTCCCACTGTGGTCCGAGCTTGCCTTCTTCCTTTGACGTTATCCCCGTCTGCTTCAATACGAGGTCTCCTACCCTGAACGACCTCATACACGCCCTTCGATTGAAGCAGCACTCCACTCTCTTTTGGTACGTTGCCATCATCAGTTCATCCTCTTCTCTAACCTCTTCTGCCAAATCAAGTTGTTCTTCTAGGCGTAGGTCATTGGAGCAATGCTCATACTGGTGCACTCGATAAGTCGAGATGTTGACTTCCACTGGTGGCATAGCCTCGTGACTGTATGCCAAGGTGAATAGGGTTTCACCGTTTGTCATCCTCACAGTCACCTGGTAGGCCCATAAGATGGCCGGGAGTTCTTTCACCCATGCCCCTTTCCGATCGCTCAACTTCTTCTTTAATATCTGCAACAGGGTTTTGTTAGTGGCTTCCACCTGACCATTCGATTGGGGATGTCTGGGGGAAGAGTACCAAAACTTGATACCCAGGTCCTGGCACCAATCTGAGTAATGGTTAGAGTTGATCTACCTTCCATTATCGAACACAATACAGCAGGGCATCCCAAACTGGCAAACGATGCCTTTCCATAAGAAGCGAGTAATGTTGTTGGCCGTAATCGTGGCCAACACTTCGGCCTCAACCCACTTGGTGAAGTAGTCTACCACCACCACTACGAATTTTACACATTCTAACCTCGGGGGAAGGGACCCCACCAGGTCTACTCCCCACTAAGTGGATGGCCATGGAGAGACTATCGACACCAGTTCCACTCGCAGGCGGTGGATGATCCCAGTATATTTCTGACACTTCTTACACTTCTGCACATATTCCTCTACATCTTTTAGAGCGTGAGGCTAGTAATACCCTACCTACATTGCCTTCCCCACTAGCACCCTTCCTTCGGCATGGTCCCCATAAATTTCCTCATGTATCTCAGCCAGTACTTGTTGGGCCTACTCGCATGAGATGCATCTTAGTAGGGGCACTATACCCCCTGCGATATAGCATTCCGTCAAATATGGTATACCACGTTGCTTGGTATCTCATCTTTCTTGCCCCTTCTCTACTGTCTGGTAGCTCATTGTCATTCAGGTACCGCCACATGTCATGTGCCCAATCGTGTACACTTGGCCCTACTTCCAGCAACACTACCCCAACGGCGGGCACCTCTACGATCTTGAGTATAGTTGACTCTGGTAATGGGGTAGCTTCTTGCCCGGATGTTGTCTTTGCTAGCTTGTCGACCTTGTCATTTTCTGCTTTGGGGGTTTGCTGGATCTGGAAGTATCGAAAATGGGCGCGCTCGACCTGCACCAATGGCAGGTACTTTTTTCAATTTTTCGCTCTTCGCCATGAATTCTCCTTTTACTTGACTGACTACTACTTGTGAGTTTGCCCTAAATTCCACTTCCTCCGCACCTAAGGATCTCGTTATAGTCATGCCAAGGAAGAGCACCTCATAGTCCACCTCATTGTTGGTGGTCTTGAACGCCAGCCTAACGACATAGTTGTGCTCCTTGCCCTTGTCTGTAACGATATGTACCCCCACTCCCCCTCCAACCGGCAAAAGGAGCCATCAACGAAGACTTTCCAGGGCTTCATGGGTGGTACATATTCTCCTTCATCGGGGAAACAGGAGAATTTCGCAATGAAGTTGGCCAAGACTTGTCCCTTTAAGGAGGTGCGGGGGACATACTCGATGTCTAATTCACTTAGTTCCACCGCCCAGTTCATGAGGTGACCTGAGGGGTTTGGCTGTTGTAAGGCCTTTCGTAGGGGGGCTTCCATGATAACCTTGATCGGGTGCGCCTAAAAATATGGTTAAAGCTTCCGGGTGGTTATTATCAACACAAAGGAGAGCTGTTTGACCCGGGTGTACCTGGCTTCCACTCCTCTGTATTCCCGGCTAACATAGTAGAATAGTTTCTGGACCCCATCATCCTCCCGTACCAAGGTCGAGGAAACCGCCTGTGGGGAGATGGAAAGGTACAGGGTCAATGTTTCTCCACACTGGGGCTGGCTAAGCAATGGAGGGTTAGTCAAGTATATTGTATAAGTGCAGCAAATGCCGTGTCACATTCCTCATTCCAGTCATGGGCTTTCCACAGTACTTTAAAGAAAGGCAGGCATTTATCCGTTAACTGTGATATGAATCGGTTGTGGGCTGCTAACCTGCCGGCAAGCTTCTGCACGTCATTAATACTCTAGGGAGAAGGCATATCTAAGACGCATTCACCTTTTCAAGATTGGCCTTGATTCCTCTTTCTGACACTACGAGACCTTCCCTAACCCCATCCCAAACGTGTATTTAGCAGGGTTCAGCTTCATTTAATACCGCTATAACACCGCAAAGGCCTCCCGAAGGTCCTCTAGGTGTTGCGTTGGGATGTCGTCCACTTACACCTCCATATTCCACCCGATCTAAGCTTTAAACATTTAATTGACGAACTGTTGGTAGGTAGTTTTTTAGGCCAAACGGCATGGCGATATACCAATACAACCCTCTATTGGTGATGAACGATGTCTTTTCCTCATCATTAGGGTACATGCATATTTGATTGTATCTTGAGTAAGCATTCATAAAGATCAGCATGTGGTGGCCGGTCGTCGAGTCTACGATGAGATCGATGTGGGGGAGCGGGATGCTGTCCTTGGGGCACGCTTTGTTTAGATCCGTGAAATCTACACACATTCTCCACTTACCGTTATGCTTTTTGACAAGGAGCACATTGGATAGCCAGTCTGGATAGCCTGCCTCTCGTATAACTCCTGCCGCCAGTAGACGATCCATCTCAAGTGCAATGGCAGCATTCTTCTCCGCACTAAAGCTTCTGCACTTTTGCCTCACCCCTCTGGCCCTGGTCCACACTTACATGATGTTGCATGATGGCCTGGTCGATCCCTGTCATATCTTCATAGGTCCACGCAAAGATGTCCCGATGCTCGATAAGCAATCACTGTAGTGCTTCTCTTACTTCGGCAATTATCCCTGTTCCAACCCTGGCAGTCGCGTCCATTCAGTTCTGATCAAGTAGAATTAATTCTAAGGGCTCGTTCGCTTCTGCCCTTTTCGACGTGGACTCATCTCTCACATCGCCCTCGGCGGGGGCACAATCTGAGGCTGGTGGTGGGGTCGGGGACGCCTTCTTGCTTGGCGTAGCGGCCCGAACTTCCCCTTTAGTGCCCCCGATCGGCCGCCTGTTTCACTTTGCAAGGTCATCATTGCTACCTCCGATCGCTTTTCTCTCATGGCCATTTCTTGGTCTTTACCTCCCTTCAACATCCAATCACACCTCCGGACCCTCCGAGGGTGGGCTCCACATGCGTGTGAAGGACATGTTCGACTTAAAATTTTGTTGAATCTCACAAACGGTACCAACTATTAACATCATGTTTTATATGCCTTTGGGCCGGGCTCCTCGGATGCATGGGCCTTCCTTTTACATGCACACACAAAGTCAATTCGGAGTAGAGTGGCTAGGTGACAGCTAGGTAGAGCCTCCGATGCCTAAGTTAGTAGGAGAAAAGAGAAGAGATTCTAAAACCAAGTTGTATGTTAGCATTCTCCTGGGGCTAGGGATTCTGTAGGCTATCATGAGTTGAATGGGCCCAGATCTGGTTTTGGGCCAGACGCCGCATCTACTTGGGTTGGGCTGATACCTTTGGACAAAATCCCTCCAACAAAAAAGTTGAATTATTTATTATATTTTATTTGAAATTTTAAGAAAATTGTAATGCTGAGACGAGATAAAAATACTTTTTTATTTTATTTTATCCAAACCTAGCCTTAGTGGTTTTGGTTAATTTTTATTATTTTTACAAGATAACCATATTCTAGTCTAATATAACTTATGAGTAATACTAGATCTAAGTCTTAAAGTATTCAACTCTCACACAAGTTTTCTTTTAAAAAAAAAAAAAGCTCCATAATGAAAAAATGACTTCTTCTTTTTTTTAAAAAAAATATTTTTTCAAAGTAGATCCACCTTTTTTTATATAAAAAGTATGTGGGATACTTTTAGGAAAATAATTTGGACAGGCCTAGGTCATGTAAGCCGCATGCAGTCCCGTCGATAAATAATGAATCCCATCTTAAAAAAATGATTTTTTTAGAACTTTTTTTATAGTATGAACTACTGTTTTCTAAAACAAATGCATAGAATTTACTCATGCTAAGTTAAAGGCCTTGTTTAGATAGTAAAATTGTTTCATCTTATTTCATCTCACCTCATCTTATCAATATTATAAATTTTCTAAATTCTCACACAAAATATAATAAAAAATTCAACTTTTTCAAATCTCAAAATAATAATAATATCAAAAAATAATATTCTAATAATATTTTATTCGACTTTCAATTTTTATCTAAAACTATTTCACTTCGTCTCACTATCAAACCCACTCATTTATCCAATATTACTCATGCTCTTATCATCTAGCAAGAACTTAAAAAATGCCAAGAAGACACGTGCAAATCGATTAGATAATATTTGTGCTTTTGTTGGCTAATAATGTATGAGATATTTTGTTTTGTTCCTATCCCAAAAGCATTCAATTCCACGATCAATAGGTGAAGTGTGTATTCTTGGTGCTCTTGGAGTGACTGAGGAAGTGTTTCCCCTTAATTCGATGTGAAAGAATTAAGGTGGGAAGAAATGGAGGATCTGGAGATGCGATGGGATCAATTCAGCCTTAACGAAGATGAGACGGTTGGTGTGTAAACTATGGTCTGATCGACGAGTGGGGAAGGAGGTGGTTTGATCTACTATGGCTAAGATCTGGAAAGTAGATAGCTCATTCTCTTTCCAAGAAATTAGCACAAACCTGTTTGTGATCATTTTTTATTGCCAAGATGATGCACGAGTGTTGAAAGGTAGGTCGTGGTTATTGAGTAACTATCTTCTGGTCCTTAAGTTGTTTGATGGTTTTATCTATCCGCAGTAGATGAATTTTGATACCGAGGAATTTTGGATTCAATTGTTCAATCTCCCGTTTATATGCATGAATCGAGAGGTTGCTAAGCAGATTGGAGATTCGATAGGAGTGGTAAAGAAGGTTGATGTAAGGGAAGATGGATTTGTTTAAGGGGTGTTTTGAGAGCTAAAGTTGAATTGAATCTAAAAAAAACCTTTTCTCGTGGCAGAACTATGAATTTGCTTGAGAAAAAATACTAGATTCCTTTAAAATACGGGAAATTACCTAGAATGTGTTTTAATTGTTGAGTGATTGTCCATGGGGGGGAAGGATGTTCTAATTCAGGTGCTAGTGCTAGTGCTACTGTGAAACAAGGGGGGAGGTTACAGTATGGATCCTAGCTTCGAGCCAGTAATTTGATGGGGAGAAAGAGTGGAATTCCAAGCGATGATAGGCCAACTTCTAGTCATGTTAAACCTAAATCTAAGTGTAGTAAGGGGAGATCTCATGAAGAGAATTTTGAGTAAATGGATGGAGGTTCTGATCCTATTCAATCATAATCAAATTGTAGTGAGAGTGTGAATGTTACAGATGAGCTGGTTAAGGAGCAGAGGGTGCATACTTACAGTAATCTAATGCAGCCATTACTAAATAATGAAGTAATCAGTAATACTTTGGCTAGAAAGGTGTTTGAGGAAATGACTGAGAAATAGGCAATTGAGAAGCATGTAGGGGATCTATGTGATCCAAAGGCCATTTGTAAAAGAAGAAATAGGACAGTAGTGAAGCATAATGATGCAAAGGTGAGTGAGGGTGGTGGTGTGATTAGCAAAGGGAGATGGAAACAAAGGGCCATAAATGTTAGTAATTCTGATGAGGTTGTATTGCCTACTAAGTGCAAGCGTGGGCTACAGTTGCTTAATTGGAATATTGCTTTGGATGAGAACGCTATGAAAAGAGGAAAGCATGATGGGGATTGTGATGATAACGTGTTTTCTAAGGGATTGGCAGAGGTTATTCAACAACCCCGCCAAACATTATGAAAATATTAAGTTGGAATTGTCGGGGGTTTGGGAATTCTCGGACAATTCAAGACCTCTACCCCTTCGTAAAGGATAAGAAGCCCAAGATAGTCTTTCTTATGGAGACAAGACTACTAACACAAAGGTTTGATGTTATAAAAAGGAAACTGGACTGTGATGGTTGTTTTGTGGTGGATGCTAGAGATAGTAGTGGGGGACTGGCTATGTTGTGGAAACAGAAGGTCAATGTAGAAGTGATTAACTTCACTCAGCACCATATTAGTGTGATGGTGAGGCAGGATGATAGTATGACCAAGTGGACTTTGACTGGTTTTTTTGGCCATCCTGAGACCTCAAAAAGAAGATCAACATGGAATTTACTGCCTAGTCTGAAACCATTAAGGGAGTAAGGGTAGTGTGTGATTAGAGACTTTAATGAAATTGTCTCACAATCTAAGAAAGTGGGGTCAAAGAAAGACCTGAGTGACAAATGGATGACTTCAGATAGTGTTTGGAGGGTAACAATTTGTATGATTTGGGGTGGAAGGAAGTGAAATATACCTAGTCTAATAAGCATGATGATGACTCCTTTACTAAAGAAAGGCTTGACAGAGCTGTTGCCAATCCTCAGTGGATGAAATTATTTGTAGATAGGAGGGTGGAGACTCTGGTTGCTAGGCAATCTGACTACAAGCATGTTTTGTTGATAATGAATGAGATTACTTGCTTTGCTAGTAATAGAAGAAGATTATTCAGATTTGAGGCTAAGTGGACTTTAGAGGATGAGGGAGGGAGTATTGTTGAAGCAGCTTGGGCAAGAGACAATGTAGGCCAAAATCTTTTGAAAAAAGGTCCATGGAAAATTGAGAATGTGCAGTGGTGATCTAATTAGATGGAATTCCCTGAAAGGTAATGATGGGGAAAAGGAGATCTTGAGGTTGACTGAGTTGTTGAAAAAAGAGCAGGAAATTGAAGGAGTTCACAATGCTTGATTGTAAGAAGCCTACAGAAGGAGTTAGGTCTACTCCTTGAAAAGGAAGATTTAAAATGGAAGCAAAGGACCAAAAGAACTTGGTATAAGCTTGGTGACAGAAATACCAAGTTCTTTCATGAATGTGCTAGTCAGAGAAAAAGAAGGAATGGCATCAGAAAAATCGAGGATGCACAGGAAAGAAGAGTGATAGATCAGAAAGATATTGAGTAGGTTTTCTCTCAGTATTTCAGAAACCTTTTCAGTTCTTCTAATCCATCGCTAGAGGCTATTGTAGATGGTTTAAGGGGAGTTGAGAGGAGGGTCACTAGTGCTATGAATTCTGAGTTGTAGAGGAATTTATGTTGCCTGAAATTGAAGCTGCACTTAAAGATATGCGACCTCTTAAGTCACCTGGGCCAGATGGATATGGAGCCTACTTCTACCATACTTATTGGAGTGTTGTAGGGGAGGAGGTAAGTCAAGTTGTTTTGTCTTTTTTGAATGGCAAGTGTCAGTTAGATTGTAATCTTAATTTTACTCATATTGCCTTAATTCATAAAGTTGAAATACTTGCTGTTGCTAGTGAATTTCATCCTATAAGTCTCTGTAATGTGTTGTACAAGTTAGTGTCAAAAGTTCTAGCTAACAGGTTGAAGAAGGTGCTGCCAGAGGTAATTTCAAAGAATCAAGGTGTATTCATTCCAAGCAAGTTTATTACAGACAATGTCATGGTTGCATATGAAACCTTGCATACCATGAAAACAAGGCAAAAAGGGAGAGTTGGAAGCATGGCTTTGAAGTTGGACATCTCCAAAGCCTATGATAGAATTGAATGGGGATTCTTGGAGGGTGTGATGAGGAATCTTGGCTTTGGGGAAAAGTAGATTAAATTGGTTATGGATTGTGCTATTTCTGTAACATATTCTATTTTAGTTAATGGACAACCATGCAGTATTATAAAACCATCAAGGGGAATTCGTCAAGGAGATCCCATCTCTCCATATTTGTTCATTCTTTGTGCTGAGGGAATGAGTTCTCTTGTTGATGTGGTTGAAAGAACTGGTGATATTAGGGTGGTTACTGTAACTAGAGGAGGTATAAGAGTGAATCGCATACTCTTTGCTGATGATTCTGTCATCTTTGGAGAGCAAAGCTGTCATAGTGGTTTAAAATTCAAAAGCTCTTAAGCACTTATGAGAGGGCCTTGGGTTAGTGTCTAAATAGACAAAAAAATCACTAAAATTTTTAGCTCTAATACTCCTATGGCTGTAAGAAGGCAAATTCAGCAAGTGGCAGGGGTAGCTATCTGTGGCTGTTTTGAGAAATATCTCAGTCTCCCTTCTATTGTTGGTAGATCAAGATATAATGCTTTCAAGCATTTAAAGGAGAGAGTATGAATGAAAGTCAACAACTGGAAGAATAATGTCCTCTCACAAGCAGGGAAGGAAGTCTTGCTAAAAGCTGTTATCCAGGCAATACCAACTTACTCAATGAGTGTTTTTATGGTTCCAAGGAAACTGTGTAAAGAAATTGCTACTGTAATGGCAAGGTTTTGGTGGAGCCAAATGTAAAATGATAAGAGAACTCATTGGAGGAGTTGGTCAAAGATAGGAGATTCTAAAAGGAAATGAGGGCTAGGCTTTAGGGAGCTTGAGAGTTTTGACAAAGCCATGTTGGCAAAGTAAGTTTGGAGAATCTTGAATAATCCTTCCTCTTTGGTAGCAAGAGTAATGTAGGAGAAGTATTTTAAGGGGAGGAGTTTGCTGGATGCTAGATTGGGATATTGTCCATCTTTGGTTTGGAGAAGTCTTTTTTCTTCTATTGATTTAATGAAAGATGGATTGCTATGGAGGGTTGGAGATGGAAATAAGATTACAATATGGAAGGATAGATGGGTACCTTGATCTTCTCCTCATATGATGCAATCTCCTATGAAGATTCTATCTGCAGATGCAACTGTTAGGCAGTTGATTTATGGGGATACAGATAATTGGAATGAAGTGTTAATTAATGAAATTTTTAGCAAAGATGAGGCTGAGGCCATATGTAACATCCCCCTCAGCAGGATGGACACAAAAGACAAAATAAGATGGGGCTTTTCACAGAATGGTATGTTTTCTGTGAAAAGTGCCTATCATCTAGAACATTCAAGGATAATGGAAAAGAAGGGTGAATCTTCGACTATGAAATCAGATGAATATGGATGGAACTCAATCTGGAATTTGAAGGTGCAGGGTGTGGTTAAACAGTTCCTTTGGAAGGCTTGCCATGATTTACTTCCTACGAATTTGACTTAGCAAAAAAGAAAATAATTGAAAACAGTCTATGTCCTATATGTGAGAGAGAAGAGGAGTCCATTATACATGCTTTATGGTTCTGCTCGGCTGCTTCAGATGTATGGGCAGAGAATGATAGTCCACTTCATAAGTGGGCTAGCTCTGCAGGTCATTTTATGGATTTATGGAAACAGATTAATAGGTGTTTGGAGGAAGAGGGGGTTGATCTTGTGGCTTGCACGATGAGAAGGATATGGTTGAGAAGAACTCATTCATTTTTTAAAAGAAGTTTGAGAGTCCAAGAGTATTATTTTTTACTACCAAGCAGAGTCTTGAAGAATTCAAAGCTGCAAACACTATTTCTAGGCCTAATCTAATTGACAAAAGTCTGATTAGGCGGAAAAAAACCCAATGCTATGACCTGCAAAGTTAACTGGGATGCTGCCTTGATGCTAAAAACAAAAAGGTGGGAATTGGGATCATTATAAGAGACTCAAAGGGTGAGGTTCTTACCTGTCTATGTTAAAAAATTTATGCACTTTTTAAGCTTGTTATAACTTAGGCACATGCATTGAGAAGGGCATTAACTTTTTGTTTGGAGTTGGGATTGTCGAATGTGATGCTGGAAGGTGATTCTCTGGTTGTTGTCAAAGATACAAATGGTAAATATGATATATGGGTAGACTATGGTGTAATAATTGACAATACTAGAAGACTGCTGGAGAACAATACGAATTGGTTTGTAAATTTCACTCATAGGGAAGCTAACAATGTAGCTCATTTACTGGCCAAATTGGCTCTTACTTGTAATGAAGAACTTTTGTGGATAGAAGAGGGCCCTCCACAAATCATGAACTCTGTGTTGGGGGAAAAGTATTGTAACGATTTGTTGATGATGAAATATACCACTTATATTTTAAAAAAAAATTCCACGATCAATTAATACCATAAGAAAAAGGGGAGGGGGAGCAAATAATTATAGTCACTTTTACAAACGAAGTCAAGTCATTGGTAGATACACAATAAAAGAGTTGGGAGATGAACATTATTCAGCAATTCAAAAAGAAATGAGAAATCATATATTTATAATTGTGGAATGCGTAAGTATTATATTATCTTTTTTAAAAAATGAATAAATACATGATTTATATGAATAAAATTTAATAATTTAACAGTATGACTTTAATTTTTTTTCAAAACGATTACATGACGGTTGTACACTCTATTCATATATGTAGCATTACTCTTTAAATTATAATTTTATGTTATATTTAAAATTTAAATGAATAATATATAACGAAATTATAAGGTATTACTTGCACGATCCATAGAAAAAAAAAAAACAATAATCTGTTTAAGGAATTCAAAGAGAGAAGAGAAACTAACCGTATTTAATTACAACATGAATAAGAAGAGATTTATTGATTACTAATATGGATGTTTTGAAAAGTAGAACAATTTGTATTCATGGGTCGGGTTTATACCATGTTATGTCATGGTCCCATGATTCATATATAATTATAATATTATATGACACGACTAAATATTTTTAACCAATGCAAAGCTGAATTATTAGGTAAGCACATATATGTCATTGAGTTGACTTAAAAATCTACATATTTGACTAAGTTGAATCAAACACAATAAATTTCAACAAGTCCTACCCATGGGCTCAATTTGGATTAAGAAATACTTTCAATCTATCTTGTCTTATCTCATCTTATTATTATAATTTTTATAAAATTACACATAAAATACAATAAATAATTCAATTTTTTTCAAATTTTAAAATAATAATAATATTAAAAAATAATATTTTATTCAATTTTCAACTTTCATATTAACTAATATCATCTCAACTCACTATCTAAATCTAACATGCTAGAATAAGTCATAAGCTTGAAGAAAGAGGGACTCCTCCATGCTCCATCGGCTCACCTTGAGTCCGCCCCCACCTTTGGGCTAAGTGAGCTTTTAGTTCACAACCTCCAAAACTCTTAAAAAGTTCCAAAAATAAAAAATAAAAAAAAATCAATTAGTTAATATTAGGGGTGAATTCGGTCCGGTCTGATCCAGGGTTTTCCCACCCTGGACCGGACCGAATTTCCTAAGGATCGGTCCAGTCCGGTCCCATTCGGTCTGGTCGGTCCGTTCGGTCCACCCTATGACTTTATTTTTTTTCTCTCTCCAATGACATTTTGTTTAATACTTATTTAATTATATTGTGATATATTTAATATATATACATATAGTATACTATGATATATATATATTAGTAATACACTACTACTATTAGTCTATTAGTAATAATCATTGTTTTTGGTACCGTACCGTACCGGCCAGTAGGGCCGGTATTTTTCGTACCAGTCACTAGGCCGGTACAGGTATGTTACCTGTTTCGTACCGGCCGTACCGGCCTGTATTTCGGCCTGTACCGGCCTGCGTACCGGCCGGTATTTCGGCCCTTTATCTTCTTTTTTTTCATTTTTTTAACCTATAATCTCATTTTTTGATCCCTAATTCATACTAGACTATTTATAATTTATATATACATATGTATTCATGTATAATTTATTCATATATAGACTATTATTTTGAAATATATTATATATATATATATTTATATATATAATTTATTTATATATCGATTATCCCGAAACGGTACCGGTACCGAAATATTTCTTTCCAGTGCCTTGACCGGTACGACATCCGGTACGGTATTCAAAACACTGGTAATAATACTATAACTAATAACTATATGTAATAATAGTAATAGTGATAACTATATTATCTATATATGTAACTATATGTAATAGTAATAGTAATAATAGTAATATATGTAACTATATGTAATACTAATAACTAATACTATTAGTCTATTAGTACTAATAACTATACTAGTACTAATACTATAACTAATAAATATATGTAATGATAGTAATATTATATGTAATACTATATTAAATAATAGTAATACTCTTATTACTAATACTATATGTAGTTATAGTGATTTAATACTAACATATTACATATTAAGCTAACTATGCTAATACTATTATAAATTTACAAATATATGATATATTATAATTTATACTATAACTTTTATAATATGTTAATACATTAATATATATACTAGTACTATATATTTTTTTGATCAGTTATACTAGTATTATATATTATAGTTAATAGTTATACATTAAATAATATAGTAAACATTGATACTAAATATATATAGGTATAGACTTACAATGATTTAGTTATTATGAATTTATGATTAGTATAACTATATAATTGTATTAGTATTAGACTATTAGTAATTCAATTTGTCTATATTATATTAGTAATATTAGTTATGTTGAACTTGAATCGGTTAGTTAGTATAACTGTATTTAACATTATTAGTATTAATATAAATATTAGTATTAGTTATAGCTATATAGCCTATATTAGAATTAAGAGTCTTAGACTATATAATAGACTAATAGTATTAGTACAACTATATAAGTATACTGTATAGCTATATATTAGTTTTAATTATAGTGATTAGTATAACTATATAATAGTAGACTATTAGTATAACTATATATTAGTATTAGTTATATTGTTATAGTGACTTAGTATAATATTATTAATATTATATTATAGCATTGATACAAATACATTATGGAATATATATTATTATATAATATATGGCAACACATTGATACAAAATACATTATGGAATATATAATACATATTATAAAATTATAAATATATTATAATTTATACCCTAACTCTTAATACTTAATAGTATTAGTAATACATTAAAAAATATAATAATACTTTAATACTAAATATATATAGTTATATACTTATAAGTTATAGTGATTACTTATTATAATTAGTATAACTATATAATAGTATTAGTATTAACCTATTAGACTACTGGTAATATAGTATAGCTATATATTAGTAATATTAGTTATAGTGTATTAGTGATTTAGTATAAGTTATAACTATATTAATTATTAGTATAAGTATAAGTTGTATAACTATAGTCTATACTCTATATTAAACTATTAGTATTTATTTTATTTTTATACCATATTAGAGTCTAGATTATTAGTATTAGTAATTTAGTATAAATATTTGTATTAGTATAAAATTATACATATATTGTAATTTATACCATAACTCTTAAGACTTAATAGTATTAGTAATTAATAGTAAATACATTAAAGAATATAACAATACTTTAATACTAAATATATATAGTTATAGACTTATAGTGATTACTTATTAGTAATATAGTATAGTTATATAATAACTATATAATATAGTATAGTTAAGTTAAGTGATTAGTTATTATAATTAGTATAGTTATACTAATATTAGACTATCATTACTATATTATATTTAGTATAGTATATTAGTAATTACTTAATGGCGAGTTAGTGATATAATTAGGTTAGATGAAAATTATAGTTATAGGTTAGACTATTAGTAATATAGTATAGTTATAAACTTATATATATTAGACTATTAGTAGTATTATTTATAGACTACCCACTTAGTTTTTAGTATATGTTATAACTATAGTCCATATTAGTATAAGTATAAGTTTAAGTTATATAACTATACTCTATATTAGACTATTAGTATTTATTTTATTTTTATACCATATTAGAGTCTAGTGTCTAGACTCTAATATTAATTTACTCTATTAGTATTAGTAATTTACTATAAATATTAGTATTAGTATAAAATTCTAAATAATAGTATTAGTTAATAATTACTTAATGGCAAGTTAGTGATAGAATTAGGTTAGATGAAAATTATATAATTAATTATATACAATTATTATATAATCAATATATTATATATATAAATTATAAAAAAAATAAATTCATTCGGTCTGGTCCGGGGTGAAAAACCCCTAGACCGTGGACCGGACCGAATGATTTCGGTCCACTAAAAGGAGGACCGAGACCGGACCGGACCAGTACCGGTACTGGTCCGGTCCGGTCCAAATTGGCCGGTCCGGTCGGTTTTTCCAGTCCAGACCGACCGACTTCACCCCTAGTCAATATAAAATCCAAAGAGATCAATAATATCTTCCAAAAACTCGTGTATTTTCGTTTTTTTTCTTAAAGAAAAAAAAGCTCAAAAATTTTGTCGAAAAGCTCAAACATGAAAAATTAAAAAATATAATTTTCTAAAATCTATCTTCAATAATATTTTCTCTCGAGGATTAGTTTCTTAAATGGAAACACCGGATTTTCAATCAAGAATAAAAATTATATAGACCGTGGCAACCTCAGAGCATCCTTATTGGCTTGGCCTAATAAGACGTTTGGCTAAATTTTACATAATTTCGCTCAAAAACCCTTCGCATTGGATTGGACAAATCTAAAATAATTTAGACCTTTGCTACGATAGTTGGCTAAGATGGAAGACTACTATTAATTCATCAAAGATTAAAATATTAATTTCTCATTCTAAACAAATAAATTAAATTAATTAGAATACAATTAACATTTAACATTTAAAATATAATTATTATTAACATTTAGCAATACTTTTTTTAATATTAATTTAATTAGAATATAATTATTATTAAAAGTTAATAATACTTTTTTAATATTAATTTAATTAGAATATAATTACTATTAACATTTAATAATTTTTTTTGTAATATTAATTTAATACAATATAATTATTATTAAAATTTAATTAGAATATAATTATTATTAACATTTAATAATACTTTTTTAATATTAATTTAATTAGAATATAATTATTATTAACATTTAATTAGTAGAATTATAAAATGTGATAAAATAAATTAAAATATTATTATATAGAGAATGAATGGCTAATCTAACGTGGAGATTAAATTTAGATAAAATAGATAAATATAAAAAAAATGTTAATATTGGTCAAATTTAATATTAAATTTAACTAAATCAATGAGAGTGCTGTTAACAGGACTTCAATTCCTCTTCAACTACTTTATCTCGGCAATGGCCTCTGGTGTCGGGGAATATCAAACGACTTTTACACAAATAGAATTTTAACAGTATTGGTTTGAGGTTGTAAAAAGCTAGAGCCCAAACTCTCAATTGGGTTTTGTTATTGTGAGCATTAGTGCCACTTGGACCAGGCATACCCAGCCCAAAGCCTGTCCAAAGTTCAGTTTTCTTCACTCCTCACCTCAGTCTTAGCAAGTTTTGGTACAACTTTTGGCAGGGAAAATCAGAACAAAATTTAATGAAAATAAGCAAATATTGATCATCTAGGTAGAAATTAAAGGGTTTGGGAAATTAGTGTCCGGCAATTGCTGGGTTAAGTGAAGAGTAGCAAACTCCAACCAAATCAAATTAAAGTTAACTTGGGATAGTTTGTAAGTAATTCTATACATAAGCCGCTTATATCTCTAAAACTACACACTATTGACGTGGATTTGTCTTCTTCTTTTTTTCTATGTAACTCTCACCATTTTCCTCACCAAACCACTTTCTCCATTATAATACTGCTCCATTCATATTCATCCCCATCTTTAATCCAAGCTGTAATATGCAACCAAATTCCACAAATTGTTGTGCTTAATGCAATTTCTTCATCCCAAGCTAGATTTTCAATCCAACCAAAATACCAAATTTCAACCTAACTTTAACATCCAAGCAATCTCCACTTCAAACCAATCGAGCAATATTACCAAACCAACAAGCTTTATGAGAACTGGAGTATATATCCTGCTACAGTGCTTGGTAAAACTAGAGTTTGCAGAACATTAACTCATGGATGGTGAGCTTTATCTTACTTGGTAAAACCCATGGATCGAATTTGTAAAGATCAATGTTAGTGATAATTAGCAAATCAAAATGATGTCTTGCTACTTTTCGACATAAATACTGTACCAGAAGCTCCTCATCCATTGGATAAAAACAACATCCAGGAGGCAAACTTTGCTGAGAAAGTGGGTTTCTACACTAAGGAGAAGACGATGGAGAAATCTGAAGGAGAAGATGAGGGAGAGAGACTTTTTTTTTCTAATCATCTAAAGGAGAAGACTTACTCGAAGACAAAGAAGAAATCTAAAAGAGAAGAGAAATGGCGTGGGAGGAGAAATGGCGTGGTGTTGGAGGGAGAACCATTTAGGTGCAAAACCATGACATGGCAATCAAACTGGGTTCGCCATGTTACAGTATATGGTGTTGGAGGGAGAACTAAACTAAATATAGATTAATTCTTGAGACCAAACATGTTGGAGTATTATTGGAGGGGCGGTGCTACACACACCGCTGGGAGCTCCCGCTGGGGTTCCCGCTAATGGTATAAAATTTTTTATTTTTATGTATTTATTTATATGTATTTTTTTAATGCATTTAAAAAAAATAAAAAAAATTAAAATATTATTAAAAAACATTTACTTAATCATTAAGTAAAAAAAATAATAAAAATAAAAAATAAAAAATAAAAACACAGCGGTAGAAACTAGCTATGGAAACCAACGGTAAAGCTTAGCATTTTCCATTATTGGAGGGGCAGGCTTATGCATGGGTACGTACGAACACCTAACTGCATTAAACCTTGTCCTTTACTCCAAACTAATTATAAATGCCAACAATTATCTTTCTTCCTTACACAGAACGTGGAATCTCATTCATCAGCTTGATCTCTTCTATCATTGTCCTATTTATATATATATATATATATATATGATTAACCCTCTTGCGTCCCCTATGTTATTTTCAAAGTCATATATATGTACATGCATGCGTACATTCACATGCATGCATAGGCCGCGATTTGATGCTTAATTTACATGTTTAATTTCACTTGTTGATCATGAGATGCTATGCATGGACCACTACTTTCGGAGCTGTACTGGTGCGGGCAATTAGCTCTCTTTATTGGTAGTTTAGCATGCATGTTAAGATCGAAAGTGATTGAAAATCTGAATTTTCCTTCAATTAATTGGTATATATATCTTGATATTTTTGTATGGTGGGCTCGCGAGGCCAGCAAACCTGCACTACCGGTCCAATTTCTCATTTTTGTCATTCATTTGAGTGTGTGCTCCATCACATATTTAATTAATTTTTCGCAGCCAAATAAAAAATACAGCTTTATAATATAATTACACACATTATAAAGCAACAATATTGCGTTTATACATCATGAACAAAAATTCTACTGATTAGCAATCCTATACAATAATACTTCTATTTTATTATCTTTTTATTTATTTTTTTATTCTCTCAACAGATGTGCAGTGTATGACTCCTGAATAGAAAAACCCATATATGAATTCAAAACGTACCATACCAATAAAATAAAATATAAAGGAAAAGTTGTTGACTGGGTTTCCTTACATATAATTTTCTTAGATCTAATTGGTGCATTATATATACACACACACACACACAAGTGATTCAAAGCAGGGGCAAAATCGGAATAAAATTGTGTAAAACAAGATAAAATCCTCCCCAATTTTCTCCTACATTGACGTTTATAGATATAGTAGATATAAATATACATATTCATCAGCACGTCACACGCCCATAAAAATAAAAAATAAAAAATAAAAAGAGGAAAGAGAAAGAAATCAGGGCTGTTAAGTGTGAACGGAACCTTGGGACAAGACAACTTATTTTATGTTGTCATTGGATCCCACGACCTTGCTTGGCTTATTTATTAGGGAAAAGGCTGGTGTGGTGTCCAATATATATCGGATTGTTATGAAACTTATGAATTTCATTAAATGTTATAGCGATATATATAGGAGTACAAAGGAGTTTCTATAACATTCTGGAGTATTCCAGAGTCGCTATGCATTTGACGACTAGCACTATGCATTTGACGGCTAGTACTATGCTTTTGACGACTAGATAAAAGTGGTCATACAATACAATTTGAATTTGGTTTCTAACACTCCCCCTTTGGATGACCACATATAAAGAATATGCCTCGTTAAAACCTTGTCATGGAAAAACCCAGTGGGAAAAAACCAATGACGAAGGAAAAAGAGTACAATATTCTGTATATCGCCAAGTGCTTTAAGATTGCCTCATTAAAACCTTGCAAAGGAAAACCCAGTGGGATAAAACCTTAGCGAAGGAAAAAGAGTACAATCAGCACAAGTCTTCAAGACTTTACTCCCCCTGAAAAGTGCATGATAACATGTCTTCAAATCTCCGCATTCCAATGTTCTGCACAATCTTCTCAAATGTTGCAGTTGGTAATGCTTTAGTGAATAAATCTGCCAGATTATCACTTGACCGTATCTGCTTGACATTAATTTCAACTTTCTTCTCGTGAATTGCAATGAACTTCTTGTGTGGATCTGATAGATAACTCGCATCTGTATATCCATCTAATTGTAGACTTGATCCAAATAATCACATATTCAGGGCTTCAATTGAACTGGAGATAAGGTACTTCAGGACCTAGAATTTCTCCATCGTCTTCAGGACGAAATGGATTTTTCTGCTCATCAAATTATCGAGCAACCATTGGAGTATTCAGGACTTTATAGTGAAATTCACCATATTGATCCAAGATCATTTTAATATTGAATTCACTACTCTTCTGGAGTTGTGCTCTTCTGGAGTTCTTGTAAATAACACAGTTAGTGAAGAATTCATCAATATTAAACCGCTAACCTCATTTTTCAACAAAAACGATGGCCAGCTTTTTAGATCAGACAAGCACCGCATGCTTTTTCAGCTTTTCTGTAGCTGTCAGGCGCCGCAGGGCTATAATGCTACATCTGCTGTCAGACGCCGCAAGGCTATGATGCTACGCCTCGTCTCTTGTAGAGAGATGCTTCACGAGGGACGCCGTGAAGCAATAGAGATGTTTTATCCTTCCTTTCATAATTTTCTCTATAAAAGAGATATTCACCTCATCTTCATTCACATCTCATCTTCTTCATTTTTCTGTAATCATACTGTATTCTTACTCTGCAATCTCTTTCTGCATCCTTACTCTGCAATGGCTCAGCAATCTTCTCATGGCCAATATATAAGGTATTATGCACCTCGTTCATCAGCTGTTTCTGCTTCTACCACAAGTGCTATAGTGCAATACAATAATGATCTGACTAATAAGTCAGATGTTGAAGCTATCTACAAGTTTGTAAATCTCGGTGCCCATTACTCTTCAACTATTTATGCATTTTCTCAGCGACTACAATCCAAACCTTATGATTTGGACAAACTCCATGAGAAAATTTCTATCCTTCAGCGACTTCTTCATGAGTCTAACATGAAGATAGAAGCAATAAAGCAAGAGAATAGGAAATTAAAATCTCTGCTTAAGTCTTCTTTTAGATTGCCTACTCCTTTAGATAAGGATGCCATGCAGATTTTTGAAAAACAAGAGCGTTTAAAGAATGAGGCGAAATGCCTCAAATTTCTATAATTTTTCTTCAAAATAATATTTCACAAATATTCATATTTGTGTTTCTATCTTCTGGTAGCTATTCTGTGTGCTTCATTTTATTTCTCATGCATATTTATCTCCCCCTTGAAACCGAAAGAGTTTTATATTTCAAATATGTGCAGTTCTTCTGATCTCTTCAGGAGTTTCAAGAAGATTTAAATCATCAATCGCAATAATAACAAATCCGAAATCTCTTAATAAAAACACATGGGTATATTGGATTATTTTTCAAATCATTCTTTCAATAAATATTCGCTAATGCGTTTATACCACATGCGTCCGGATTGTTTTCTGGATGTACTCAGATAACAAGTTTCAAGCATTTTATATCCTTCAGGGATTTTCATATATATGCCTTGGTCTAATGACCCATATAAATATGCAGTGACCACATCCATTAACTGCATATCCAATCTTTTTGTAACTACCAAACTAGTCAAAAATCTGAAGGTGATTGCATCCATAACAGGAGATTATTTTTCCTCATAATCAATCCCTGATTTCTGCAGTTTTCATGAGCTCTTATGGAGCCTCATAATCAATCTCTGATTTCTGCAGTTTTCATGAACTCTTCTGGAGCCTCAATGATATTTAAATTATCTATATAAACTGCAATAAAAGATAATATAAATACTGAAAATATATTGAAAATAGCATGTTCCACATACGTTTACCTTGCATTAGATCATATAAGGATTTTAAGACTTGATAGAATATGTACTTCAGGACTATATGCTTCATGCATACCCAAACTCTTGGTTACTATCAAGTTAATACAAATCTCAATATGATCTCTTTAATTTCAAAAACATATCAATATTATTTCTGCAGGAAATATATTCGTGATTTATATATCACATTTTCATTTCCTTTATACAAATACCCACTGATATTCAACAAGCATCACCTCATAGGTGTTTGGACTTCAAGTCTATATGCATCACATTTTACTAATGATATCAATTCTGCAGGAATTGTTTATTTCTATTTTGGCCAATATTTTTACGTCGGTATTCTTCGACGGTTCTGAGCTCACTTTCTTTATTACTTCTGGTAATATCAAATGCCATCTTATATGAAAATACGTTGTCGACAACGATTTTATTTCTCTCCATAATTTCTCATTTACTCATGAAATGTAATATCGAGATCTCGTTATTTTCAGGTACCTGTCCCTCTTCAAGGGAAGACATTTCATGAAAACCTCTTCAGGAGGTACTCTTCAGGAGTATTATACTCTTCAGGAGTTTTCATTATAAGAGAATTTTAGATGGACTTTATTGCTTGTTTTGTCGGTATGGCCTCTTCAGGAGCACCGATTTCTTTTCTTTGTGCTTTTCTCTTTCCGAGATGCTTTATCATTTGTATCAATATGTCTCACATGCTTTCAGGCATGTCTTATGTTCATTAGACTGCTAACTTTCTTAATTGCCCTGCAGGGACTTCAATCCTCACTGGGATTTTAGCAGCTAGAATATGAGACATTTTATCTTATTGCATCCATACATTAATTATCATATGAACTTCCAGTTCACCTATGATAATCATGATAACGTCGAATTATTTCATCTTATTTGCTTCTAGCAAATTTTTCTTCCCACTTCTGGTGGTAAAACTTTCTTTCCACTTCTGGTAGTAAAACTTTATAGTAAAAGAATCTTCTGATTCTTTTATGGACGTCCATATGAAAATCATTCGACTTATCGTAATTGATTTCAGATGATTAAGATAATCATGAAAAGCATACAAATATTTTGAATCATCAACATATTTGATTCAATAGTTGTATAATATCATCTCAAAGAGAAAGCTGATAGTTTTTCCAATAAGAGCTTTTGGCTCGAAATCATAGAAGTACTCTAAAGATATTCATAACCAGGTCCAATCTCTTTGTTTCTTTGAAAACAATTCGTCATTCTCTTCTAGGAATGATATAAATCCAATTTCATTCACTGCAGGGAATGATGTGGAACTAGTAGGACGTGGCTCATGATTTCTTAGCAAAATCTCATTATTTTGCTTAGCCATTAGAAGACCAGATATAAATTTAGAATATATTATGAACTTTTGCACTCGATATTGCTACTTCAGGAGCACATTCGAGACGTTCATTTTAAACATATATTCTTTAGTGGCTTTTCTCTATACACAATTTCAATTATGCAACTTCAGGTGCATAAATCATAATGAGCTTTTTGGTAAACATATTGCTCATTTAAATTATCTCACAGAATCAATAGATTCTTTATTATGAGATACTCAATAAAATTATTGGTTTAAAGCGATCCTTCAGGGATGCTCAATTTCTATTCCAAGATAGATCTTATCATCATTTCAGAGCATTAATCCTTCATAGATGCTCAATTTATATTCCGAGATAAATCTCATCATCAATAATTCATAACAAGTATATAAAAATAAATAGAACTTGTATGAAAACTATGTGAATAAACATAGAATTTAATCAAGTAATAATAATGAATATAATTTTTAATACTCACATTAGGAATTATAAATAATATAGTAAAAAACTTACTTGAAGTAGAAGGCCACTATCTTCTCAATCAAAGAATCTCGTGCTTTGTTCACATCTGCTTCACCGTTCCTTTCTCTCTCTTTTTTTTTTTTTTAATTGCTGTCACTCGCACTTTTATTATTTGGTACGATTATATTATATTATAGATCAACATCATGACAAGGAGAGACAAGAATAAATAATTTTACCAATTACGCTCAACGTCCTCACTCACATGGAGAATGGCAATTTCGATGCAACCTCAAGTTGGATGGATGTGGCTGACCATACTGGCGCTAGCCTGACTTTCACCGGCCATCAACTTGCGTTGCAAAGCTTCTGTGGCAAACTCATCCAGTATATCTTCCACGTTGTAGGCCAAGTCTCTGAGATCATCAAGCCAAGCTTTCACTGTCTTTTTAGTCTGTTGCTTCTCCTCTGCATCATCAAGCACCTAGATCTCAGCAACAACCAGATCTTTGGGAGCTTGGCTGGGTCTGTCACTGGTCCAGGAAGAGTCCTGTGTAGATCTCATCGCCGCTCTCCATACGTGGCCACAGCGCCACAACTCCAGCATCTAGCGCTGGACTTCTCCTCAGATCTGAATTAAAGTACACGGGGGTGGTACCAGATGAAACATGAAGGAATTTTTTAACATCTTCCTTGACAGGGATGTGACCCGTATACACATACTGGTTGGTGAAAGGCTTCTCTTCCATCAAACCCATTTGCTTCTTCTAAAGCTTTTGAGGAAGAATTCAGAGGTAGATCTAGGCTTTGATTGGAGAAAGATGGGACGAGAGAGAGAGAGAGGAAAAAGTTGAGAGTTGAAGAAGATGAGGCAGCTGTTGAGGTTAGGAGTTTCAGAATGGCGAGAGAGCAATTCGTGCTGATAACGTGTTATGAAACTTATGAAGTTCATTAAATGTTATAGCGATATATATAGGAGTACAAAGGAGTTTCTATAACATTCTGGAGTATTCCAGAGTCGCTATGCATTTGACGACTAGCACTATGCATTTGACGGCTAGTACTATGCTTTTGACGACTAGATAAAAGTGGTCATACAATACAATTTGAATTTGGTTTCTAACACGGATAAGTTTATCGTTTGGTAATTTTTTTTTTATTTAGTAATTAAGAAAGTATTGATAAGTATGTTAATATCTTTTTACTTTTTAAAAAATATTAAAATATATTAAAAAATATGAAATAAAATGAAATAAAAAAGTAACTGGCGATAAAATAAAGTAGTGCTACTCAGGTGGCAAATAGCCCGCTCCATTTCTTAGGTTACTGGCACTACTCGAAGGTCACCGAAAGATTGAGGTAAACTTTTTTTTATTGTTTTTTTAAATATTTTTTAAAATTTATGAAAAAATTTAAAAATAAAAATAAAATATTTATGAAAAATTACTTACTTAATTATTAAATAAAAAAAATTGAATCAGTGGCCACAATCGGTGACCACCATATGTGGGATAAGTATTTACCTATTTTTTAATATGATCCCACACCATACATTAACATGTGATTTAATATTTTAGTATAATTTGTGATATTGAAATGATGAGTAGAATATCTTTCCATTAGAAAAAACATAATACTAATATAATTGAAGTACATTTATTAAAAAATGTGTTTATAATTTTGAAAAGTGAGAAATAACAAGTTTATCCGATACAAACTCAAATTATCCGAATCAACTTTCATATCTAATTATTTGACGAAAAATGCTAAATGTACGTACTTAAAAAAATTTTACATATCCACGTGACTTTCCACAATTGTTTTTTCTTTACATATGCTTTGTTATTTTATTTTATTTTTATTTTTATTTTTTTGAGAAAGTAGTGTAAAATGACAAAGCGATATGGAGATATAAATTTGAAAAAATCTGATTGTAAGTCATTATGTACACCAATATACGTACCCATCGAATATGATTGGTCGGAACTGTTAAACTTAAGATTTCAAGTTTTGTGTAATTATATATTTACACATGGATTTTGATGATAACAAATGATTTCAAAGAATAAAGGAGTCTCAATCTCAAATTATCTACACAATGGAGTCAAGCACATCAAGAAATCAAGTATGAGTAAGAAGGGAACAAGCTCATATTAAAGTCATAGAGTAATGTTGTAAATCTCTTAAAATTCAAAATTAGGATTAAGCTCAAAATTAATATTTTATCATAAAGCATTAAAATACATTTTCCACATGTGCATGAATATTTTTGAAAATTAAATTTGAATATTTTGACAGATAATTAATTGTCATCTTTCACATGTGCATGCCATGATTAAAGGTTTGAACTTTGAAAATATTAAAGATGATTGATTGTCATCTTTCACATGTGCATGTTTTATTTGAATAATTTCAAAAGTGATTGATGCTTTTCTTGACTTATGCAAAAGGAAGATGTCTTTGTTTGAATATTTTGAAAAGTAAAGTGTGCTCCTTTTGTCATATGTAAAAAGTAAAAAATTAGGTTTGAAATTTTTGAAAAGCAAAGTGTGCTCCTTTTTTCATATGCAAAAAGTAAAAAGATTAGGTTTGAAATTTTTGAAAAATGAATGATGATGTTTTTGACATGTGAATCTTTTTAAATTTGAATATGAAGTCTCATATGCCTATAAATAGATCATTTGAGAGCTTCACATTCACAACACCAA
>QGSO01000252.1:0-353924 GCA_011037825.1 Carya cathayensis | reverse complement strand
TCTATCGTCTTCACGATTAAACTCTTCTTCTTCCTTTTTGACCTTTACTCCATCAACCACTTTTGTTGGAATATAAGGTCCATTTACAATGCATTTCCAGATTTCTCGACCTTGAGCCTGAAGAAATATTCTCATTCTAACTTTCCAGAATGAGTAATTGTCTCCACAAAAGAGTGGAGGCCGACTGCTAGATTGACCTTCACCAAATGAAGCTGCAATGTTAGCCATAAGATCTTAACTCAAAAGATAATTAATCTTATAATAGAGTTTTAGCTCTGATACCAATTGTTGCCCAGATGACTAACACAAGATGGGGGTGAATTGAGTTGTATTTAAAAAAATAACAATTATAAATCAAATATACAATATAAAATATAAACAAAATATGAAACAAAATAAATATAAAGAGTAAGGGTAAGAGAGAAGCAAACTCAGTATGTTAACGAGGTTCGGCCCCACTGCCTACGTCCTCGCCTCAAGCTACCCCTTGAGGATCCCCGAATTCACTATTCAATCTCCTTCAGGTGGAGATAGAAACCTATTACACCTTTGAACAACACCGCTACAAAGGATCCGTGTAGAACACCCTCTACACTTGCAATCACCTTACACGTGGTGATTCAACGATTCCCTGTGTAGAACACTTTCTACACGCACAAGGGTTGTACACACCCTTTTACTGATACAAGAATTGATAGTGGGTAGAATATCGAAAACACTCCTCAATGAGTGAAATATGAACAATACAAGCACAAACTATATCTCTCAAAATGAACAAGGGTTAAGGCTCAATCTTAGAGAAGAGAGAATGAAAGCTTTGAATGAGAGTTGTATGCTCTTCACATTAAAGTCATAGAGAAATGTTGTAAATCTCTTAAAATTCGAAATTAGGATTAAGGCTCAAAATTAATATTTTATCATAAAGCATTAAAATACATTTTCCATATGTGCATGAATATTTTTGAAAATTAAATTTGAATATTTTGACAGATAATTAATTGTCATCTTTCACATGTGCATGCCATGATTAAATGTTTGAACTTTGAAAATATTAAAGATGATTGATTGTCATCTTTCACATGTGCATGTTTTATTTGAATAATTTCAAAAGTGATTGATGCTTTTCTTGACTTATGCAAAAGGAAGATGCCTTTGTTTGAATATTTTGAAAAGTAAAGTGTGCTCCTTTTGTCATATGTAAAAAGTAAAAAATTAGGTTTGAAATTTTTGAAAAGCAAAGTGTGATCCTTTTGTCATATGTAAAAAGTAAAAAGATTAGGTTTGAAATTTTTGAAAAATGAATGATGATGTTTTTGACATGTGAATCTTTTTAAATTTGAATATGAAGTCTCATATGCTTATAAATAGATCATTTGAGAGCTTCACATTCACAACACCAAGAACATACAACTCTCATTCAAACCTTTCATTCTCTCTTCTCTAAGTATTGAGCCTTAACCCTTGTTCATTTTGAGAGATATAGTTTGTGTTGTATTGTTCATATTTCACTCATTGAGGAGTGTTTTCCGATATTCTACCCACTATCAATTCTTGTATCAGTAAAATGGTGTGTACAACCCTTGTGCGTGTAGAAAGTGTTCTATACAGGAAATTGTTGAATCACCACGTGTAAGATGATTGCAAGTGTAGAGGGTGTTCTAAACGGATCCTTTGTAGCGGTGTTGTTCAAAGGTGTAATAGGTTTCTATCTCCACCTAAAGGAGATTGAATAGTGAATTCAGGGATCCTCAATGAGTAGCTTGAGGCAATGACGTAGGCAGTGGGGCCGAACCTCGTTAACATACTGAGTTTGCTTCTCTCTTAACCTTACTCTTTATATTTATTACTGTTTCATATTTTGTTTATATTTTGTATTGTATATTTGATTTATAATTGTTATTTTTTTAAATACAACTCAATTCACCCCCATCTTGTGTTAGTCATCTGGGCAACAAGAACGTCTGATTTTAATAAAAATTATGTCTATTTAAATTTTAAATGTGAAAATAACAATATTAATATATAGATCAGCACATGAATTTGCTGCCGTCTTTTTATGTTGATAAGTCAGGCATCTAGAATTGTGTAAGAACGAGGGATTGATTAAGATGCAGATATCATCCATATTCCATGGACGGTTCAACTCTGATTTGCTGATAATATTGGAGTTATTCTTCTGAATTTTCCACAGACAAAGTTTTAATGTCGTTTCTTGTACGTACGTACATGCATGCCTCATAAAATGAATTTTCAAGACTCTTATACTTAAAATTTTTTTGTCATAGAATGACTAGAGAATATTCTCATTTTTTATTCTAGCTACAACTGATTAATGTTAGTTATTCATGGCTTGTAGAAATCTTTTTCACTTTAAAAGAGTTTGGATTTTGGTTTAGAATCAGCTGACTTTACTTTTCCCAAATCTGTGGAGATCATTACTGACGAGAAATATTGCACAACGGATATGCATGCATGATCTATTTTTCAAAGCTTTAACTTTACAGTAATAATATATATAATCTTAAAATGTGTAAAAAAAAATTGAGATTCAACAATAAAAAATAAATAAATTTTTATGTAAATTCTAGATTTGTCACTTTAATTTTTTTTTTCAAATAAAATGTGTGAAACCTAGACTATCTAAAAAAGAAATGATAGTTGCGCACAATTGTGAGTGTGCAAGTGCCGTATAATTATTTAAAAAAATTAAATAAATACGAGACTAACATGAAAGAAATAAATTTTTTAATAATAAACTCCACTTTTTTACAAAATGATTGAACTGTACTAACACATTTTACGACATATTATATAACATCACAAACCATTTTTTTTAATATTATGCATCCAAATTACTAAGTTTGAACCTTAGCAATTTTTTTTAAAGCTGATTACTCCATGGTAATTAAAAGGCAATATTTACCAAGTTTCATTAGGGTGAAGAGGCTTCTTTCGAATGGATTTGGAAATTTTGGCAGTAATTAAGAAGTAGATGTGGCAGTGGTTTCTTGCCATATTGCAAAAAACAAAAAATCATAAAATTTCTGACAAAAATAAAGATGATGATATGAAAGACTATCATCAAAGCTTTTACTTGTTTTTTTTCTTTTTCTTTTTTAAATTAATTTTTATGGAGACCACGTCCACGTGGTATGGTACCTTGTATCTTACCATATATTCAAAAACATTTTCGGATTCCTTAATGTAAAGTGATATTCTCTAAAAACAATATAATGAATCCTATCAGAAAAAGATATGCTTTTTTTAAGCTTCTTTTATAGTATCATCTATTGTCTTTAGCACGGAATTTACATGTGCTAAGCTGACCCGTATTTAGATATTAAAAATATTTTATCTCATCCATATTACAACTTTTTTATATTCTCACAACAAACAATTCAATTTATTCAAATATTAAAATAATAATAATATTAAAAAATAATATTTTATTAATTTTTTAATTATTTATCTAAAACTATCTCATTTGATCTCATTATCTAACTCACACGTTTATCTACTATTACTCATGCTATTATCGTTCAGCAATAACTAAATAAACGCCTAGAAGGCACGTGCTAATCGATTAGCTAGACAATTGTGCTTTTTTGGTTGATAATGTGTGAGATTTTTTGTTTTTTTCCTATTCCAAAAGCATTCAATTCCACGATCAATTAATACCACAAGAAAAAGGGGAGGGGGAGCAAATAATTATAGTCACTTTTACGAAAGAAGTCAAGTCATTGGTAGATACACTATAAAAGAGTTGGGAGATGAACATTAATCAGCACTTCCAAAAAAGAAAAGAGAAATCATGTATTTATATTCGTGAAATATGTATAAATATTATATAATTTTTTTAAAAAAATAAATATATACAAGATTTATATGAAAAAAAATTAATATTTTAATAATAAATTTTTTTTAAAATAATTACATGAAATTTGTATATTTTATAAATATATATAACAGTACTCTTTGAATTAGAATTTTATATTATATTAATAATTTAAATGAATAATTATTTAAAACATATCAAATCAATGAATACGATTTAAGAAGAAAAATATTAATCAAAGATAAAGGTGTGACGTACATTAATAATGATTTGGTTAACGAAGTTTGAAAGTTCAAAGTTTAAAATTAAAGAAAGCATCTCTAGATCAGTATTGACTGCAAGTATGAAACCCTGAAACCGAGTGATAACAGCATTATGAACAGTTCCACGCGGACGTGTGTAGCTACCATTTTGAACAGTTACACGTGGACGTGTGTAGCTACAATTTTCACCTAACGTCATCGTTAGAGAATATTATGCTCCTCCATGTGTACTAAAATAAATTATTTATTAATTACTAATTATTTTTTATAAAAATGAACTGTTATAATTATAAAGAGATTATATAAAAATAATTCTACAAACTGATATAGTTTGATGTAATCCGTTAAATCTAATACTTTATAATAAAAATAACTTTATAATTTAATGAATTATATGAAGTCACATCAATTTATAAGATTAGTTTTGTATAATCTATTTATGAATAAAATATTTTTTATTTTTATTATAAATAATTATTTTAATTAAAAATAACTCGTTATAAAAGCTATTTTTGTTATAATAATGATTGAATCAAGACCGTTGAATCAGCACCATGCAATAAGGATAACAAAATTTTCCACAGAGTTGCGAGGAATTAGAAAGAAAGAAAGAAAGAAAGAAAAGAAAATCCTTTCAAGCCAACCAAAACAGTAGCACGTAGTGAAATCAATGAAAAAGCACACGCTTGATTAGAATCTAGAAGGAAAAGAGAAAAGTCAAGAAAGAGCATTCAGGGTCGCTTTTTCTCTCTCAATTCCTAACCAATAACGTGGCACTTTCTTGGAAATTTGTGACCTAGTGATATTTTGGCTCCACGTACGGAACAGTGTGCAACGCTTTGGAAAAAAATGTGCATTCACATTTGCTGCCTTTATTTTCTGTTGACAAGTCAGACATCTAGAATTGTCTAAGAAGGAGGGATTGATTAAGATGCAGGTATCATCCATATTCCATGGACAGTTCAGCTCTGATTTGCTGATAATATATTGGGGTTTATTCTTCTGAATTTTCCACAGACAAAGACTCGGTTTTATTAATGTCGTTTTCTGTACGTACGTACACACATGTCTACGAAAATGTATTTTCAAGATTGCCTATTTGTTACGCAGTATAAATGAATACAAATGAGATATTTTATTAAAAATTAAATAAAATCTTATTATAATATATATTTTTTTATATTAATTTTATTTTATTAATAAATTGATCTTTATTAATAAAACGATCCTTTTTTGGCTTGTAGAAATCTTTTGCACTTTAAAAGAGTTGGATTTTGGTTAGTATCAGCTTGCTTACTTTTTCCCAAATCTGTGGAGATCATTACTGACGAGAAATTGCACAACGGATCATATGCATGCATGATCTATTTCTTAAAGCTTTAGTTTTACAGTAATAATATATATAATTTTAAAAAATTTTCCTACTTATCATCTCCATACATACCACACATCAAGATTATTTTTATTTTTTAAAAATATTTTGAATTTTTTTTTATTTTATTCTTCCTAAACTAATTGATAAGTTCTTCTGTTTATTATTCATATGTACACCACATATTTGGTATAGAAAAAAAAATTAAAAATTAAAAAAATTATATATAGTATACTGTGGTGTGAGGATAATTATGATTAGTAAAATTTTCAATTTTAAAATGTGCAAATTTTAAGTACTTCTTAAAAAAAATTGAGATTAATCACTAAAATAAATTTTCCTGTAAATTTTAGATTTGTCACTTAAATTTTTTTTTTTTTTTTTCAAATAGAATGTGTGAAGCCCAAACTCTTTAAACTGCACAGATCATTTTGCTTAATCTTTTAAAGCTGATTACTCCATGGTAATTAAAAGGCAATATTTACCAAGTTTCATTAGGGTGAATAGGCTTCTTTTGAATGGATTTGAAAAATTTTGGCAGTAATTAAGAAGTAGTTGTGGCAGTGGTTTCTTGCCATGCATGCATGTATAAAACAAAAAATCATAAAATTTCTGACAAAAAGAGAGATGATGATATGAAAGACCATCATCAAAGCTTTTACTTCTTTTTTTAAATTAAATTTTATGTGGACCATGTCCACGTGATATGGTACTTTGTGTATTACCAAGTTCACAAAACCAGCTGCTTTTGGGTACTTGTATATGATGATCTCTCTCCGCGTTGTATTGAAATTATTTTTATAATTAAATAACATGTTGCCGTACTATTTTAAAGTTTCCCACTTGGAAATTAAAGATATTTAGTTAAATCACTAACTAATTAGTTGTTAATTAAGAATGAAAAGATAGTTAAAATCTCTAACTTAGTATTAATCGTGGTCAACCTGACTTAATTCTTAATTAACATTATTTTAGCACGAGCATTAATAGTAATTAATATTGTCAATTCTTCCCAAATATATATAAGCGTTAATATTTAAGAGGGTTCTTCAATTCTTAACTAGTATAATTAATATATAAATACGTAGTCAGAACTTTTAAATATGGGGAAAATAATTTATGAGTAATACCCTAGCTGCAAACATCAAGTACTTGATATATATATATATATATATATATACAATGAGTGTTACAGCTAAAAATAGATTACATAAAAGTAATTTCACAAACTAACGAAACTTTATATGATTCGTCAGATGTGCTTTACAATAAAATTAACTTTACAATATGATAAACCACATCAAATACATCAGATTGTGAGATTACTTTTGTGTAATTACTTTGTGGTTAGAATATTTCTATATATATATATATATAGAGTAATGGTAGATGTAGTCCTGAGTTGTGTCTTAGATCTATCTTTTTTTTCCAAAAGAGTACGTGAAACTTGCATACCTCAATAGATTATATATATATATATATATATCAAGTTGATCATGTTTTGCAACTAGGGTATTGGAACAATTGATATACTATATATAGGACTACTTCTTGAACTTAAGAGTACGAAGATTTTAGGGTTTTTCTTGCTCAATTACAACAAAATAGTTTGAATCATTCAAAAGTACTAGATCTTTCTCTTTCTTAAATTAGTTGACACTCCAAATGGTGTACGGGAAAAATAATATATTAATATAAAACTAATTGGACTTAATTTTTTTTTTTCTAGTAAATTAATTATTCTTCCAAGTCGATCTGCCCGCTCGTATAATTTGCACGAGTCCTTGCAAATCATGATCATCTATAAGAAAAACGACTACTTTCTTTTTATTGTTGGCCATGGCCAAACCTTAAAGTACCACTGCATATATATTTCAAGATTCAGCCCTTCAAAGACGTTAAACAAGATAAAATCTTGTCCCCAAGGAAATTTTTGGAGGGTCAAAGATAGGAAACTGAACTTTTATGCTTCACAAAATGAAGTGGGGTCATGCACAAATACTTCATAGATTTGTAAAAAAATACATACAGAAAATGTTTGTGATTCAAGGTTACTAAACAATCAACATCGACGTAACCAATGGGACAGACATGACGATGGAGACCTATACGTCAGTTATTGCTGCCTTGATCTGATTTTAAATCCCTATTCTTTCTGTAACATGTTAAAAAAATAAAGCAAAAACAATAGTGTAGAATAAAAGATATCCTTTGCAAGTCAAAGATCAAGCAAAGAGAGATGAGACCAAGGAATCTTCAAACCTTCTTCCGCGTTGCTACTCGGTCCTTGTATGAAAGAGAGAGAGAGATGAGAGGCATGCATCAAGAGAAATCTGTATAGTGTTCAATTTGTGACCCTTTGTGGGGTTTGGGGGTTTGAAGCAGTCAGCAATTCTAGCGAAGCTAGCTTCTCTCACTCGAATATTTTATATATAATCCATGACAGAGAAATCATGTCCTTTCGTGGAATATAAATAAATAAATAAATCAATCAATCTATCAATAAATTCACTCGGTTTTCTTTGGTCAAATTTCTCACTTTTCCTTCTCCTTTCCATGCCCTTATATCTCCCCCTTTCCTCCCAGCTTCTTTCACCATAGCAAGAGCCTTTTCCTTTCCTTATCTACGTTAACTTCATCTCTCTCTCTCTCTCTCTCTCCCCACCAATAGAAAACAAGAAAAGAAAAAAAATAAAAACTCTTTCTTCTGCTTTATATCTTCCCTGGTTGCTTTATAAGCACTTGTCCATCAAACCTCAACTCGAGAGCTTAAGGCCATTATTGCTTGCACATTTCACCCATCTCTTACATTCTTAGCCAGCGATCTTTCTAAACCCCTCTACTACGCTGGCTCATTTCATCTCTACAGCAACGCAATTTGTAGACAAGAGTTTGCTTTTCTGCATACTGATTTTGCTCCCTACTTTCATGTTTACAGCCTTTTGTTCCTACAATTTTCTGCCTCTCCATATCCCTTTCGTTTGTACACTTCCTTTCCGGGGATCATATGGATTGTTTTAAGATGATATAATCCTTGCTTGCTCTCCACTCCCGACATTTTGCCATCCGCCACTGTTCTTCAAGGCTGAAACTGATACTTTTTTTGCAGTTTTTGTTTTCGCAATGGAAAATACAGTACTTGATTGCGAGCAAAAGACTCTGATCGGGGAACTCAGTCAAGGGATGGAGCTAGCAAAGCAGCTCATGAATCATCTCGACCCTTCTTCATCGCATGAAACGCGTGAACTCTTATTAGGGAAGATACTTTCTTCCTATGAGAAAGCACTTTCAGCTCTAAATTGGGGTGCTTTTGTGGGACAGACCAAACCCATCATTAGCAAACCGGAATCTCCGAGTCATTTTGGCAATAGTAGCCCAAGAAGCGAGGGCTCTGACCCAGAATATAAGCACAGAGATGTCTACAAGAAAAGGTAAACTTAGTAGTTAAATTGGATTCTTGGTACCTGGGTAATTTAGCTGTGGTCTTGATTTAAAGTGGGTTCTTTGAATTTTGTGTTGCAGAAAGACATTACCCAGGTGGACAGAACAAGTGAAGGTTGTCTCTGGGACAGGGCTAGAAGGGCCTGTTGATGATGGTTATAGCTGGAGAAAATATGGGCAGAAAGAGATACTTGGAGCCAGCTTTCCAAGGTGAGAAGCTTTAGCCATCAAAATTCTTGGCCATAATATGAACAACGAAGTAAAAAACTAAGCCTAGTTGGCATGAATTCTTAAACCACAATCAGTTTTACCACAAATATCAGTGTCTTATCCAAAGTAAGAATTCCTTTAGCTGTTGTGCCAGATGGGCCCTCGATCTCTCCAATCATTGATACATCAGCTCATCAAGTCACATGTAGAAACGGAATGCAACCGGAAACACCTAAAAAAAAGAACCGGATACACCTGTCTTTTGGGTTTGAATAAAGACAAAAATGATTTAAAGTAGTACTAGAATTCATCCCTAGCAAATTTATACACAGCTCAGTTCATTGTCTTTCTTTTATTTCTGACAACGTGGTTAATGTGGGAAGGGCTGTCAGTCGACAAGTTGATTGTTAATTTTGAGGCCAAGGTGCCGGATTCTAGCTGATTCACTTATGGCCCATAGAGGCCAGAGTGTTTTTTTATACACACGACCTTTTAACATCAGAAATATCAAACACCAGCTCTTAGTCCAAGATGTCAAGCCTCATTGAAACTATTTTGAGCACAAAACCTTGTTTGTGCCTTTATATTTCTTCTCTCTAGTTTTGTCTGAACAAAAACGACAAATTTGCAAGAAAATCTTTAGTCATATCTGTAACCATGGCTGCTTTCTCTTGCAGGGGTTACTACAGATGCACTCATCGAAATGCACAAGGCTGTTTAGCCACGAAGCAAGTTCAAAGATCGGATGGAGACCCAAATATCTTCGAGGTAAACTATCGAGGACGGCATACTTGTAGCCAATCATCTTGTTTCAACATGGCACCTTCTTCAAGAACAAGTGAAAGTTTAAAGGAGAACAGGAATACTTGTCATCTAAAACAACAACCACAGGAAGAAAAACCGCCACAGGAAATGGTATCCGAGTTTGGAGAAGGGCATTTGGTCAAAGCTGAGGAGTTGGAAAATGGGGAAGATGACAAATTTCCATTCTTTTCCTTCCCTTCTACACCAATTGAATCCGAAAATGCAGATGACAATATCTTTGAGTCATTAATGTTGAATAGCCACTTCATTGGTAGTCTTTCTCCAACATTTCTATCACCAGCAACATCCGAATCCAACATGTTTTCTATGTCATCCTGCCATATCAACTGCTATGGATTAGGCCACAATGTGCAGACTTCGGAATCTGATCACACTGACATAATTTCTGCCCCAACCTCGGTCACCAATTCACCTATTGGAGATTTTGATTTCTCACTTGATCTAGACCCAAATTTCCTATTTGACAACCCCGAGTTCTTCTCCTAATTTTCACCCTTTAAGGCCAACATGACAAACAAAAACAAAAGAAACATGTTGGCCCATTTGGTAGATTAATGGGCAATGCTCTTGTATCCTTGCCAGCATTATTGAAAGAGAGATGAAAAGGAATGTTCATACCAGTGATGTCCATAGTTAATAACATATGAAAGCCTCTTATGTTGGTGCCCATGAGAGTTTTAGTTGTAAAAGTTTCGGAGAAATGAGTAGCTGTAGTTCAAGGTGTTAATTTTTTCTCCTTGTTCCTTTTCTTTTCTGCTTTTATTGTAATTGATTTTTGGTTTCTGCTTAGAGCAATAGACTCGTCTTTTGCTTTTCGATTGAAATCCTCTTCCTTCTCTTCGTGTAAAATGTTGTAAACTTCAATATCCATTTCTAGAGTTGGACACTGAAAGTGAATTCTTAAACCAGGTAAAACTTCAAAACTTGTACAAATAACTTGATGGAATCAATTCGAATTGAGAATATTCGTTCTTGTAATGCACGCTTTGTGGGCCCCTTGTCGTCTCGGTTCAAATTCAAAATTCAATCCATTTCCTGGCACGCTTTATAATTTCATTTTATTTCAGGCGTCAGCTAAATCTGCACTCAAATAGTATTGCACTTACAAATAGATTTCATAAAAATAAGAATAATATTACATATAATCTTGAATTGTATAAATATTGTGTAGTCATTTTAAAATATAGTGAGATCTATTATTAAAGAATTAATTTCTTTTCATGTGAGTGTTATATTTATTTATTTTTTTAAGATAATTATACGGTATTACGTATTCATGACTGCAAATATTATTTTTATAAAAATAAACTCATAAATTGACATGATTTCATATGATACGTTAGACATATTTTATAATAAAAATAAATTTACAATTTGAATGACCATAACAAAACACATTAATTTGTAAGTTTATTTTTGTAAGATCCATTTATGGTCATCAAAGTATTTATTTTGAGTAAATTAACTAACTAGATATAACATAACTAAAAGACATTCGTATATGGTTTATTACAAACGAAAATGACATTTTTAATCTATGAAGCATTGTATATTCCAACCATGTACTGATGATCCTTGAAATAGATTTCTTTTAAATTAAAGTACTCTAACCTCATATCTTATTCAAAATTGGAATATTTCTTAAAAGTCTAAAGAGTAAAGAGTAGGTGATATGTGATTATAAGGCAAAGGTGGCGTATTAAAGTATTTCTATTGATTGGTAATGTGATGTAGGCTTGAGTCAAACATCTAATTGCTTGAATTTGAATAATCTATTATGTATATACTGTGATCTATGAATTCAATAGAAGCCCATAGAGATGATCAATGGGGCCCTAAATAAAGAGAGCCACGTAAAATTAAGTCAAATTACGCGTAGAATCTTTTCCTAATCCGAAATGGAATATAATATTAATGTAGATATGTTCAGATAATCTGATCTCAATAATTATATATATATATATATATATATATATATATATATAATAATAGCTTGTATCTTTGCACATTCTGATCCATTGAGGCAACTTCAATAAAAAAAAAATTTAACAATAATAAAGAAAATTTAATTAGTTATTATAATACTAATTGAAATCGCCAAAGATTATTTCTGGATACAGGAGACTTTTGAGATTATTTTCATGACAACACCATTATTATACCCCTTTCTAAGGTTTTTTTTTTTTTTTAATTCATGCATTTTGAGTTGTACTTTTTAACTCAAAATTGAATATATATATATATATATATATATATAAAAGAAATGCTAAACCTATCGAAGTTGGATCCCGATAGTGTGTCCAGATGCAATTTTTTATTTTTTTTATTTTTTTTTACTTAATGATTAAGAAAATAATTTTTAATAATGTTGTCAATTTTTTTAATATATATAATGATGTTAAAAAAATACATGTAAAACAAAAGTTAAAAATAAAAATAAAAAATAAATACACTTATCTGAATCTCAACTCGGTGGCTATAGCTTTACTCTCTCTCTATATATATATAAAATAGAAAAACAAGAAATAAATACATTTTGCATAGAATTAGTGATTACAGAGTCTTACAAAACCGTGGACGCAATTAATAAAAAATTAACGATTAAAATACCTTAAACAAACTAAAAATAATATATTGAAGACCACCTTGTCGTGCATGATTGCTACTATTCTAATGGGACGGAATCATAATAAAAATATACACTATGCACTGCCACCACATATAAAAAATAAAATGCCATTGCATCGTTGAACATTGTCGACCCATTAATTGATCGATTCGATGTAAATTAGTCACTCATATCTTCATCTATATATAAGTTGCCGCATCAATTCTTTTTATCATAAATTTAAAATACATTATTCTATATATATATATATATATATATATATATATATATATATAGATATATATATTATATATAGAAAGATTCTATAATAGAAAGAGAGAGGTGGCTGCCGACCACTACCGGGCACGAGCATCAGGTAGTATTCTGGCCAATTCCAGCCGCCGATCACTGATTCCAACCATTGATCAGATTGATCTAATTATAATTCCAATCGTCTCTCTAGCTCAACTGATGGTCAAAGTGCACGGGTGGCCGGAAACGGTCTTAAAGATATTTATTTTATTTTATTTATTTATTTTGACAAGAAATCAATCAATTTCTTTATAAATAATAATTACATTAATTTATCAAACCAAATAATTTGAAAAATGGAGTCTGGAATACAATCTCACCACGTCTGAATACTCTCAACACTCCAAGCATAATGAGCAAATTGATGAGCTGCCATGTTCCCTCCCTATTTGCACATGATTAAAATTACAAGAGTTAAAACAACTCTTAAGCTTATAAACTTCAGCGTACAGAGCACCTAAAATAGAGTCTATCATTTATTTTGTTGAAGAGATTGTATCCATATCAAACAATCACTTTCAAAAATAATATTAGAGATACCCATTGTGGAACACAGTTGAAGGCTCCAAAATACTACCCGGAGCTTCATCACTTCTAGATGTTCAACTTCAGATAATTAGGTAAGGTTTGGATGATGAGTCGAGATAAAAGTTAAAAGTTGAATAAAATCTCATTAAAATATTATTTTTTTAATGTTATTATTGTTTTAAAATTTGAAAAAATTGAATTTTTTATTACATTTTGGGTGAAAACTTGAAAAAACTATAATAATTAGATGAGAGGAATTGAAACCAACTTTATACATATCCAAACCTTAGGATTATTTATGGGTTTCAAATGAAATAATGCACTTTCCATTCTTATAGCACTCCCAATAGATGCTTTAAAATAGAGTTTTTTTTTAAATATAAAGAAAGTTGATAAAAATAAGGATCTAATAAATGTTGTAAATCATATTTGTTTTCCAAATAGTTACAGTAATTTCTCTACATTTATATATTACTGCTCATTTATGTAAAATATTTTTAATTATTTTTCTCTGTAAATCTTTTTTTTTTTTTTAATTTTATTTTATTGAGTGCAACACGTGAAAGAACCCTCTTTTATTGCCATCCCTGCAGCTTTCCAGATTTTTCGGCCCTTTAAATCGGGAATTGGCCTGGACCCACTTTCAGCCCCTGTGTGGCATTGGCTATGGTGAATGAAAATTTTATGACATAATTTCTTAGGACCTTCGTATCTGAAAGCGCTCTATATTTTTTTTTTATAAATAATTTAAAATAGGACATAATTTTATTTCTATTTTTTATTATATTTTGAATCAATGTCAATTTTAATTTGATTTAAAATAAAACATAATGATATGAATTGTATATAGGAGGATATAGTAAATATTAAAAGATATAAAGATATTATTTATAATTAGAGAAAATATTCGAAATGAATAAAAAATATTAAAAAGTATAATATTTAAATGATATAGAAAAAATAGATAAGTTGATGTATGATCTATTCTAAAAGTCAGTATGTAAAATAGAAAAAATAGATTTTAATGATGTATTTTGAAGGATAAGATGAAAGAATTATTAGAGCATTGGCATTGGATTAGCTATCTCAATTTTCAAAATTTGAAAAATATGTAACTTTTTAACTATTAACTAATCACTTAATACTTAAAATCTATATTGGATTAACTATCACATTCTCTATAATAATAAAATATTATAATTATTTATTATTTATATTTAATTAATTAATTTTTATTTTTTAATTCTTTTTTATTTTATTTACCTAATTTTCAGTAACCTTCAACAATTATATTCATTTTCATTTTCACAATCCAACAATCTATAATTTAATAATCTCATATGTACATAGATAGTAAAATCTCATATGTAAATAAAAATCCCATATGTATAATTCATAAAAATCCTATATCTATAATATAATAATCTCAAAATATAACAAAATAACATATAATAATCTATAATATTGTTTGTCTCACTTTTAATTCCTACTTAGAATTGTTAATAGTTTATTCAACATGTGTCTTGGAATTTTTATCAAACACAAATTCTTCACACAAGTAGTCGGCTATGCAGGGGAACACCTAGTGATAGGGATAAAAGGAGTGGACAGCAGTAAAGAAAATATAATAAAAATATATATTTAGACGTGCTACAGTACACTTCATATTTGAAAAGAAAAATAGATTTACTATAATTCATATTTGAAATAAAAATAATTTAGCTAATTCAATGTGAAGTAAATATGATGATATTTTTCAAATTTTAAAGAAGAAAATGAATTTAGTTAACTCAATATGAATGCTCTTGGGACTCTAATTTTTAAAAAATGTAAATAAGATATTCTAAACAGTAGTTTTTTTTTTTTTAAAAATCAGTCTGTTTTCATTATGTTCCTTTCACCACCCCCAAACAAGTTGGAAAATGGGAGTACTGCCACGTGAAGAAAATCAGGAACAGACCCTTTGCATACACTGATCTATAACATGCCAAGTTGCCAACTGCCAAGCATGGTTTGCCAGCTTGTATGCCCCCTTTAGACGACCAACATGCGTATTGCGTACTGCATTGGTGGAAGATTCTTATCAAATCTTCACCATCTTTAGACTTTAACCATATTATCACGTGAATTCTATCTATCCTAAAAGAGACGCATCTGATGTCAATTCAATTCAAAAGATATTTACAAAATCAAAATGAATTTTACGTAAAAAATAATAAAGTAATCAGAGTCGTCTTGGTGTGGAAAAATAAATCTAAAAAAAAAAAATACAATTTTATATATATTAAAGTGAATAAAGACACAAAGAAAATAATTAAAGGGAACACTTCAACTTATAGAGATGCAATTTAATTAATTATACTCTGTCTACTGCAGCCTCTGAACAATGTACCTGACAGTTTTATGTCATACAAGTTGGTTATTGTACGTGAGGGGACAGTTTTTAAGGAAGGGATATGTTTAATAATTCAAAAAGGGATAATATTATATATATAATATTATTAAAAGTTCTCAAAAGATAATTCACAAGCCTCTAAAGATAAGAAAACATGAGAAAAGGAACAGGGGAAAGAAGGAGGTGTCTCTTATCTCCAAAAGGGGTTTGCTTAAAAAGGTTCTTTTGTGAGTTGGGATTTTTCACAAGACAAATTGATTGTGAGTTTTGAGGCAAAAGTTGTGGGAATCTTAGCTGATTCAGAGAGCGATTTAAATTATTTTTGCAGCCTTTTAAAACCTTAAAATTTTAAAAAAAAACAGGTCCTACTCTCAAACATGTCCAGCTAAAATATTTGGACCACAAAACCGTGTTTCTGGTTTTGTCTTTCTACAGCTTTTCCATCTGTAACGGAGAAAGTGTTGAGCAGTTTCTTTTTTTTTTAATCAAGTGTTGTGCAGATTCATGCATACATTGAAGAACAATTATCCTTATTTGAAAATAGTCATGCAACATTTCATAGCCACTTTTATCTCCTTGTTTTTTCCCCCTGTATTCTCTTTTGGTTATGTACGTTTTCTATGAAAGTTTAGTACACATTTTTTGTCGACTGGCTCTGCAGCCACCAACTGGTCCCGACAAGTGCAATTTTTTTTTTTTTTGGCATTTTTCATGTATTTTTAAAATACTCTTAAATATTTTTAATAAATAAATAAAATTCACAACAGAAAAAAAATAATTATTTACTTAATCACTATGTAGAAAAAAAATAAAAAAAATAAAGTATTGAGAGAAATGCTCGTATTGACAACTCACAGGTCTGAAGTAGTGAAAATTGTAGAGACTAAATGGGAGATAAGCCATGCCTAAAATCTTAGAGTGATAAGGTGGCATATCCTCCCAATTGAAATAATAAGGAAGCATTTTCACATGATCTGTTATTTATTGGTGGAGAGAATTTGAGTGACAACAGAGTTGTAAGTTTAACTTGTTCAAACCGGAAGAGGTAACGGAGATGTAACAAATGCACATGAGATAACAACAAATTCAGAGGAGTTTAATTCTAAAGAGATTGTATCCACCTCACAACAACAATTCAAATAAGTTGCAGATGTTATAATTTGAAGTACTTTGAAATATTTTTCTGTGGTTTTTGTGCTAAGTAGTTAGCACAATTTCTAGTTTATTTAAATAAATGTTTTGTATCGTCTTTGTACTCACGCCTCCAAGACAGATTTTCATAATAATATATTTTTCATATTCATTTTCTCTTCTGGGACCATTATCGAAATCCCAAAACATTTCTTTTTTGGTCACATGGAGCCATGGCTGTTTCTCTTGGTGGGATACTCATAGCTCAAATATCAAGATGGAGAGGAGACCCAAGAATCTCTTGTACGAGGTAACCTAGCTATCATTCTTGTACGGCACACTTGCTTGCAGCCAAGCATCTAATGTATATTGCTGAGTCGAAGCATGTTGTTGCTGCTGGAATTCGACCTCTGTTGACGGATGTTTAGCCATAATTAGGGTCCCATTAGCCAGAAAGTTTCTTTGAGTCGGGAGAATAGCAGCAAAATTGCATATAGATCATTGTCCGCCTTGCCTAGAATAAATGACTAGTAATAACCATTCATAGTTACGCATTGAGTGATTCCTTGGCCAACTTTCTTAATCCCTACATTGAAAACTCACACATCTTCATTATAAGGAAGAGTCTCAAGAATTGCACACAAAAAGATCAAGGAAATGCACTGATTCCCATGCGGTAGAGGACACTGGAGCACTAAGGGCACGCACGGATCACTCTGCAACAGAGGTCATTACCAACGTTGCTCTGCACCCAGCTACATGCAGTGAGGACTGACACTCTAGGATTGATATAGAGTACACTGTTTGTGGCTCATATGTACCATGTAGCAGAGTTAGTTATTTTTGTATTTTTATACAACTGTGACTTGATAGCAGACATTGTATTCTTCATTATTCTTTCCAGCCATAGTAGCTGCAAGGAGTTGTATATAAAGCAACACTGTACAGAGACATTTGGCTTACAAAACTTTTCATGAATGAGAAAATATTTTCTCCCATCTTCTTACTTTCCTTGACTCAATGTTTCTAGTCACTCAAATCTTAACAAAGGAGCTCATAACAAAATATTAGACCAATATGGGCCGACACCTCTCATCGAGCGAAGCCTACAAGACTTATTCAAAAGAATTTTATAATAATTAAAATTTTACATATCATGTCAAGTTATGTCAATTTATTAATTTTTTTTTTTTAAGTTTATATGTTATAACTCCAATTTTTGGTCAATCCAATAATTAGATTTGACCATTTGTGACTATTGGACCGGCTATCTTTTTAACCATAGAGCATCGGCCCGTTTGAGTCGAGTACAAGCCCCTTTTCTTTGGCCCATTTTATTATTTATATATTTTATAGTTTTCAAAGCACACAACTTTGCTAAGTTGAAGTCACTTAATTAATTGTCCCATTATTTTTAAATGACGATCAGTGGTATAAAGCTCCCGGATTAATGTATATCATTTCTATTAAAATTAATAAATCTAAAAATAATTTTTCTAATTAAAATACTAATTCTTTTCATACTATAATATTAGATGAAAATACTATGTAATAATAATATTATTATCATCAATAAATTATTAATTTAAATTTAGATTTATTATTATATGATAATAAATTATAAGCCTAATTTAATTTGCCTAAAGTTAATAATGATAAACCTAATTAGAAATATACTGTGCATTAGTAGCAATGACAAATCATGGATGGAATAGTAGTGAAAGTAAGGAAAAAAGGACTCATTTGGATTGAGAAAGCATCTAATCTCATCTTATCTTATCTCATCTCATCTCATCTCATTATTATTTAGAGATTTGTACAATATTTTATGATCTCTCAACCTCTAGGGAAGGAGAAGAAGATCAAGATGCCTCGTGTGTGTAAAACTGAAGTCTCTTGCTCTTTCTATCGTCTCCCATTTTCTTGTATTTGCCTTGTAGTTAGGTTTGCATATATAATGGGCTTAGCTTTACAATTTTGGTTTCATTCCCAAATATATCTACGTAGATTTTCTGGATTTTTGAACAAATGATCAACATTTTTCCCCCAAAATTTTGGGAGCAAATATATTTACTAGATTCAAACATCAAACCAGAATCAACTAAGGCTGTATATGTTTTGGGTGAAAATATATTTTGGGAAAATATTTTTATTTCTTGGGTTGTTTGGAGATGGCAGAAAAGATCGATTGGTTAATGGAAAATGACTTGTGGGTCAATGAAAAATGAGAAATTATTTGTACAAGTTTCAAATAGATAAGTATCATATAAATCCTTGTAAAAAAATAAATCACAGTCCTTGCGAACAAGGCACCAAGGTTAAGGTGACAAATTTGCTAGTGGAGACGTCATTTACCTCGGAGATTAGTCGAGAACTAGAGCCTTATCTAAGGCAGTGAAAGTTCTTGGATACTTTGTCATAAAAAAAAATAAAAAATAAAAAAAAATAAAAATGTAAACCCCACCTAAAAATGGTAAAAAAAAAAAAAAAAAAACTGATCTAAATCATCTACATGAGGTGAAAAATGACTAGCCCTTCTCCACTAGTGGGCCAATGCTTTACGCGTGGTGGAGGAACAGGAAGCTCAAGTGAACCCCATCTAAAAAAGTATAAAATAAAAAACTGATCTAAATCATCTGTGCATGAGGTGTAAAATGACTTGCCTTTCTCCCCAAGTGGGTCAATGCTTTGCGCATGGTGGATGAACAGGAAGCTCATGTACATATTGATTAATCAAGAATCTTTTGTAAGAGGATTTTATTATTGGAAATAATCTTAAAATTATTAAATTTGATGTTCTCTCTCTCTCTCTCTCTCTACATTTACCACAAATCTAAAGTGTATTACTATTGTGAATAAATAATCTTGAAAACTACTAGTGATTTTCTATTCTTCTAGACTTGATTAATATTAGAAAAATGATACTATATTGCATGATTTTGCCTCCTCATTTTGACTACTCATATATTTAATTTTTTTTATTTAATAGTTAAGAAAGTGACTATTAATGTATTGGTATATTTTTTTTATTTTTTTAAAATATTTAAATATATTTTAAAAATATGAAAATAAAAAAAATGACAGTTGGGCTTGCCGGCATAGTAGCAGCCCCTTAATATTATGATTTAAAATTACGAAGTCATATAAATTCAGTCAGAGATTTCAATGCAACCAAGCACCAGAAAGTTTTTTCCATGTTATTTTTCACGGTTTGATTTTGTTGGGCCTTGTATCGGCCACATGAGGTTTCTTCCTCTCTTACCTATATGCTTCTATGCATGCTTGGTGGACCTTGAGCCGATTCAATTTGAGGAGTCCGTATACCCAACAAAGCCCATATTTCAACCATATTAAGGAGTTTAAAAGCCCAAGTCTCAAGTCTTAGAGGAAAAAAACCTAAGATTAGTTAACAAATTTGCCCCGTTTATGATCTCCTCATTCTCACTTTCATCTATTATTCTGTTAATACAATCCTCAAATACTTCGTAACGGTGCTTGATCTTTGGTAGGCCTACAAATGTAGAACTATTTCGGGATGGACCGACTGATGACTTTCTGAAAATTAAGTTAGATTTTGAGAAAGATAATGAATAGTAGAAAGAAAGTAGAAATTTTTTAACCAACCCCTTACCCTATAAATGGGGCTAGTTATAGTTTATGAACTCCATTGTGTGAACATCCTCTTTTGTGCCTTGATTTGAAGGGAACTCGTTTAATGCAGTCCTACCCTTTATGTCATGCTTGGCTAGATCTAAGTTGTTTCTTCATTACTTGCTATAATTCACCCCCTCTCTTCGTTTAATGCTCATTCGTTTTACATCCTATTCATTTAATGACACAAATTGTGTCTCCTTTTGCATTTATTATTAGACTCGTTAAGGTATAAAAAATTCTATTAAGCATTCCTATACCACAAACTTGATTTTTTTTGTCATATTTTTTTATTTTTTTTATCCTTGGCATGTATGTGGTGTAAGCTGGTCGCTGAGTAGAAAAACTCGATGTATTCTAGCTTCTCATTGGCTATAGGCATTGACTCTCTTACTCGCCATACGCAAGCTTGCCCTAGTCATTAGGGCAGCTTGCATCTTCTTGTTGTGGTTTGCTCGCCCTTGATTAATCTTGGAGCTATTGCTTGCCTACCACATTTGGACCCATCTCTCGCCCAAATGCCTAAACTAGCTTGAGGCTTGAGCTCCGGCCATCATGGATTTGGGTCTTGGTTCAACTTATCTTCAAAATTATTCTAACATGAGTCGAACTCGACAATATGAATTTATATGTGAAATTTCCCACCCTCTTGTATGCTTACCATTATAACTAATGAAAATTCAATTTGGCCAGGAGTAAAAGGACATGACCTATAATTAGTCACTTGCTATTTGACGAACCGACAATCATGCACATTAGGAAATATTAATTACCAGTAGCATTTTCCACAAAAGGTTTCATCATCACTACCATGACTACATATATCTATTTATGTATTGGAAGTAGAGTAAAACGAAGGTGGATCCAGCCACCCCAATGGCCAAGGGCCAGGGGTGGTTCTCCAACCACAGCGGGTAGCCGTCTTCTCGGCTAACCAAACCACTCTTTTCAAGAGGTGGTTGGCCATCCCATATTATTAAAAATTGTCGTTCTTCAAAAGTTAGTTCTGAAACCATTCACTTCAGTCACCTCTCTACGAAAGAGGGGGGAAAAAAGTGAATAATTATGGCTGCCTTGAAAAACAAAAAAGGAGAAAAAAGGTGGTATGTAAATTATCTTCTAAATGAAATGATGAGATGGATGTGTGCTTTTCAAGTATTAAACCCTAGACAACTCTTCTGCAATCATTCAACTCATCTTTGTTTGCTAGCCTTTCGCTTTTGTGCCTAAAGTAAGAAAAATATACTGAGCAATGGCACATTGGCATTCAAATTTCAGACTTGGAAACTGAAAAAACAATTCAAATGGTGCCCAAACAAACGATTTGCCTGATAAAGGAAAATGATCAATTTACAACTCTTTTAAAATTATTTTACAACTTTATATAAAATAAAAGGTATTATTGTAAAATCAAAATATATTTTTAATGAAATTGCAAGATTGTATTGATTGATTCTAAAACGAATTGTAAAAAGGTTATAGAGGAATCATAAATTTATTATTATCCGTTAGTTGGAAACGTATAGATCAGACCTTTTTCTAACACAAAAGCTAACAATAAATTTAAAAAACAATTAAAAATGCTAGATATTCTGTGAGGACCATGCTAAATTGAGGGAAGGAATCCCTTCACGTGGGCAAAACGCTAGCGATAAGGAGGCAGCCTGGCGAGCAATGTGTAGCCAGGTATAAATAAAGCAAGCAGCTCTTTATAAAGAGCCTAACAGATTCGAGATAGCACAAGGTAACGAGGGAAGGTCTGACTTATACTAGACAAGCAAAATATGTGTTGATCATACGAAAGACGAGCAATGGGCTAGGACAAGCCCGGTGCAAAGTTGGGACCACTTCAAGATAACCCGAAGGAACTCAAAGTTCAACAGGTATCATACCTAAGGCCCGTGCTCCATTATAAACGTCACAACATGAGTACGCCTAGGAAAGAAAGAATACAGAACTGTAGGCCTTATCGTCTAACCTTATAATTAAGGCATAACGCCACATGGGAGACTCTCATAAGGAGAAAGATTGCGAGTTTGGTCTCAAGGTAAGCTACAGAAGTGTATGCGCCTTTTCTCATCAGTCACTTAATCTCTACCATTCTTCAAGTCTAGAGAACACATGGACGATCAAGTTTAAAGTTCTCTCATTCAAGCAAGACAGAGGTTAGAGAAACGTCAAGACGGTAACTAACAATCCTGCCAAATAGAAGACTTTGGATAGAAGGCAACATCTCACTTTTGAGATCTTAAAGTATTTCCTTCTTTTGCCATTCAAAGACTTAGAGAAAGCTAAAAGTTTAGAGTTTTCATCAATGAGGAGACCGGCGATTTCCAACACAACTATTAGCATTTAGCTGTCGTCCAAGTAGGTTGACTCCTACAACGATACTAGAAATGTGGGGTAAATATGTATGGGTATGTTCAGGAATTGCATATTGTGCTTCTCATCTCTTTTTGTCATGAAAGTGCATATTTTTTCTTTATATATATTTATTACTTTGATGATGTGATTTCAAGACAATGTGATTTTAAAATGATGTACTATCAGTATGCTTTGTACCCATGGGACCAGGTTGAGGGGTCCCCGTGTCATTCTCAGGTAGTATGTTACCATGAGTTTCATACGAGTAGAGGGATTCCCTGTGATGATCGGGTTGGGACATTTCTATCTGGCTTCACATGATAACATGAGTAGAGAAAGTCCCTGAATTGATTAGGTGGATTGTTCTTTGTGATGTATTGGTGGATGTCTTCCATGTGTTGGGGAGGAAGAAGTTCCTCGTGTAGGGCGGTGGAGTGATTGCTTGTGTTGTTTTGGTGTAGGTGTTCTACATATTTACCGGATAGAGAGATTCTTCGTGTCGGATGGGTTGAGTGATTCTTTGTATTTAGTGAAAAATCGTGATGCTTTCCTAAAGTGATTTGACTAGGGAGTGATTCCTAACTATACTTATGAATATATGTGTGTTTGTCTCTATGTGTGTGTATGATTCAATCAGATGGTGATTATCACCATCCTCAAGATACATTTATTCTCGAGTTTATTTACATGAACTTGTGCATATGTATATTCATAGTCATTGTCTCTCATTGTCAGTACTATTATGGGTTTTAACTTATTGAAGTTTCGTTAAAATCCCATCATGGTGGTTCCATTAAGGCTTAGCTTCTAGAACTATAGATTTTGATGCAAATATAGCCTAGGAGAACTATTCCAAAGAAGAAAGATCTACCTAGCCTGAGAATAGTCACGAGGCCTGTCTCCATTTAGCTTTAATATTTCTATAAATTTTAAAATGTTTATTACAGTTTGATAACAAACAATTTATGGCTTTTTGTATGTTGATGTGAGTAACGAACTTATGATGATATGAAACCATGCTTGGGATGAAAGAATAGTAACAAGTGGATATTATTATTATTATTATTATTATTAATGAATGTGCATTTGTATATTTTTCTAGTATTACTAGATTAGTCTCCGACTACTCACCTTCACTCCTTCTGTGCCAACTTTCTTTTCACCACGCATGTCTGCTCAACATGCATGCACACAAGATTCCGACGAACGAAAAGGGGTGTGGCCGACTAGCTCGCATCTCGGGCACCACGGTTCCTCGAAAAATCACTATTGGAGGCTTGGAACGCCACATATAGTCTTAAGAAGTGAAAGACTTGCACGGTCCATTTGAAAATAAAAATTAATCATAACATAAAAAAGTTTTATCATGTTGATCTTAATTATGTCCTATCTTTATATTTAAAAAAAAAAAATTGTACAAAGGTTGCATACATCATCCAAATACAATGCATATGTCATGGGGCCGGACTTGGGGAAATCCTGCAAGTTGATTAAGGTGTTAAAAAAATACAGATGCCAACTGGTAGCCACCGGCCATGACAGGTTATTATTGTCAACTTTCAAAAGCCTAATAACTAAATTCGAATCTTGGTTTTATATTATTTTGTATGTGCTTCCAATTATATCCTTCTCCTTTTTCAGTATATAATTATTATCGCGTCGGGATGACCGTTTTATAGAATGTGCATGAAATTAAATTATGTGTTTGTTTGTTAGCTAATACCCATTAAAAATGGAAATACGTCATTATCACTTCTACATCTCGCCATCATGCATTGGGAATATAGAATAAAAGAAAGCATATGTGAGATCATATCCATCCATCACAGATAGTCACTTACCTTTATCTCCCCCAAGTTTTTATTATTTTTTTATTTGGTTCATAAATTGACTACTTTATGCTCATCATGAACGTGGCAACAAACAATACTTTTCCTTTTTAGTACTCACGGTTGTGGAATGAATAAATATTGTGTAATTATTTTTAAAAAATGTAAGATTTATTATTAAAAAATTATTTATTTATTTTTTTAAAATAATTATATAATGCTTACACAATTATGACTACAATTATCATTTATATTTACAAAAATCAGGATATAAGTCTCTTATATGCACCAAGATTGTCGTTATTCGGCTACGTTTGGGTAATAAGAGTACTCTCAATACTTTTCATTACTTTATTATTACTTTTCACATATTTTTACTATTATTCCTTATTTTTTACCTAATTTTTATTACTATTCATTACTTTATTATTACTTTTTACTACTAGTTACAACTTTCTTCAATACTTTTTAACACCCAAATCCACACCGTTTGGTCCGTGCAAATCTTATTTTAAAAAAGTGTAAAAAATATACTTTTATTATTAGGACCTACGTTTTTACAAAATGTTTATGTAACTTGTCTATTTGGGACTTCTATATTCATAGAGAATGGCCACCAAATGTATATTATTTTTTTCTAAATATTTTTTAAACCTTTTTAAATATTTAAATAAATAAATTTTATGTGCAGTTATTTTTGCGTATTTCTTTATGTATTCTATTAATATAATTAGTTGCGTTATTTTTTTAATATAAATAATTATATTAATAAAATATATAAAAATTATATAAAAATAATTCTTGAAAAAATACAAACTGATTAAAAGACAAACTCATTATACTTCACCATTAAATAAATAAATAAAGCAAATCAATAGCCACTCTCTGTCGTTGGAAGTGGCATTGTTCTAGAATTTATCGTGAAATGCATGCATGCCCATTAGCCCTTGGTTCCATACGCACATGTGAGGCAATGCCTACGCACATGTGAGGCACATGTGAGGCAATGCCGAGGTCAGCAGCAGCCACGCACTAAACTTTCAAATTGACACGTCAAGTTCTGCACTCTTCTGCTCTTGGTCAAACATTTTTTTTTTTGTTAATTATTAGAGGAAATTGCTTTGTCCACCGGATACTAAAATATTTGTATAAAATTGTATTTTTTTTTTTAAGTATTTGTGTGTGGCTTTTTAAATATTTTTTTAAAAATAAACACACATATACATTAAAAAAATCCACTACACCATTCGATACACTTTCGGCCTTTTGTCAGAAGGATTAGCACTCCCCAATACTATATTAGTTAACGTAATTTGTTTCTAGGAATTAGAATAATTAGAATTTATAGTTTAAAATTAACAAAAGTATCATTTTTTATATTTTGTTTTAAAAGTAGATTGAGCCTTATGGATCCATTTGCGGATATCCTTTCCCGGGGGTGGATTGGGGATTTCAACATCCAAATTTACGGAAATTAAAATAAAAAAATGCTTAACATTATAATGTTTGACCTGTTTTAATTGGCTTGGAGTTGCTGTTAGGAAACTGTTTTGAGATTTTTTGCAATTGCTGTTTTGAAGATGTGATTGTAATTTGTTGTTGGTTTTGTTAATCTTCTGTTATAATGTGTTGTTTTCATTGCCAATATGACTATGAGTACATTAATTGATACTAATGAAGGATGAACACTTACAAAAGTGTTGTTTTCATGAATTGTTTTAGTATCATTTTATCTTTCAATATTTTTTTTGAATGATAAATATTTTAATTGATGAGAATCCTTTATTCACCACATTGTTGAAAAGTGGAAAGGGTGGTATTAACAACCTCTTATGGATACTGCAAATGTTGATGTCCAAACAACACAACTCCAATGGAAAAAAGGGCACTTAAACAAAAATTTCAACGGAGTGTGTCATTTATTGTTGAGGAAGATACTCTCCTCATTTTAGTTTGGATTAACATTAACATAAACTTCATACAGAAGATTGACCAAACCTTCACATAATTGTAGAGTAGAATTTATGATTACTACTCCACCTATAAAAAACCCTAATGGTCAAGAACCATCTGTATCCTCTTTGACCAATCGGTGGGTAACCATTCAAAAATGCGTCAATAAATTATGTGGTTCTATGGCCCAAGTTAAAGAAATGCATCCAAGTGGTGCGACCAATCTAGACAATGTATAATAATTTTTTCAATGTTTTATTGTTCTAATTATTAAGTATTTGTAACGACAGAGCGTACTGATTGTTCCATTATTTTGTAGATTGGTAAGACAAAAATTTTGGTGGGCAGTTTCGATTGGGTCAATTTTGTTGTTGTTGATTACTGGTAGAGCTCTTGCTTGTCGGTGGTGGAGCTGCTGGAATACTTGTAGCTGCTGCTTGGTATTGGTGGTGGAAATTTTGGTGGATCTGCTTGTTTTGACTGTCTAGTATTGGTTGTTGATGCTTGTATTCCATTTTGGTGAAGCTGCTGCTTGTTTTGATTGTTTGGTATTGATTTTGGTGCTTGTATTCTATACAACTTGGAGGAATTTGCATTAAGTATATGAATTTGTATCAAAATCAACTTTTTGAAACTTGTATTAAATTGATTTTGATATATGGAATTTTATTAAGTTAATTTTGATATATGGAATTTGTATTAAGCTGATGGTATAAACTGTTTTTTTAGCACACATTACTATTTGTTAGTAATATTGAGCACATGTTAATACACTATTTTTTAGCAACAAGATTCAAAGTTTCGCCATTTTAATATATAAAATTGGAAAATTTGGATACATAAAATTTGTGTTTTTGAGCACGTGTTAAATAATGGGATTTATAGTGGATGTTAATTGTAAAATCTATTAAAAAGTTAGGTAAAAAATTAATAATAATAAAATAATAATATTTTTTTATTATTTTAATTGAAATATGCATAATTCAATATGAGAGTTTTATTTATACGACAAAATTAATCTCTAAAATATATAATTTTGCATACGCATGTAGAGAAATCAACGTAAATGCTCTAATTTGTAAGTAGAAGGCATGCTAAGCGGTGGGACCAAGAGATTGTACTTTCGCAAATGACTAAATTTTTAATTACCCAAAATCACTCGTAGATATTCTAACTAAAATCTCAAGGAAAAGGGTAAAAATAAATAAATATCGCGGCAGTCTTTGAGGGTGATGTACGAATAGGTAGTACACATTACCAATAATGAATACATTTTGGAGTTGACTTATTTTCACATACGTCAAACTTAGAAATTATTGGAAAATGATCAGTCTTATCTTATATACATTGCTCTTTTTTTTGGGTGGAGTTTATTTTATAATTTACACTTAAATGTATTGAGAATATGCGTCACTATGTGGTAGAGGAAGGTCATCAAATAATTGAGATTAGGCCAAAGTGGGAGAGGTTTGCATGCTTTGAAATTATTGAAGTTTGAGTGGATCAAAAAGGGCTGAGTGAACTATGCTTTAAAAGGTCAAGGACCCGCATCTACGTTGGAAAGTGCTCAATAACAGTATTTTCTGATTTTGTAAAATTATTCCATTCGATACCACAAAAAAGATTTAGAAACACTTGGTGTACAAGATTTTGTTGATCCTAGCTCCTTGTATTCACTCTCATAATCAAATTTACACAAGCATTTGATAAGAAGTTTTTCGCCGGTGCACATTAGATGATTTAAGAAAAAAAAAATTCAACCCCAATAGTCTCCAAGAATATGAATGCTGAATTTCGGACCCAAGACGTCAATACCCCAACCCCTAGGGTAAACAGTATTGGGGTGACTTATAGTCATTGTTGACAGGAGAAAATATATTTGAATCGTGAATTATGTAACTGTCGTGTAATTATTTTAAAAAAAAGTGAATAAAACATGAATTCATATGAAAAAATTAAATTTTTTAATAATATACCTTACTCTTTTTCAAAACGATTACGCGACGGTGGCACATTTCACAATTGTATGTAAAACTACAGACAGGCTATAAGCTGCCTTCCTTTGCAGTTTGCACTATCGTAGCCCTTAAGGTCTTTCCTCTTTCTATTGAGACGACCATTCTAGCCCTTTTTACGTTCTCTGCATTCATGTACTTGCGCCTTATCATGTTCACCTTACAGCACTCATTGTTCTTGTGGGATTCCCTCCCTCCCTCCCACCCCTTTGGTTATGTTCCACGGCCAATGTCTGAAAGAATAGGAATTGAACGATATTTCTAGAAGAATAAGACTATGAAATTGAGGGCTCTTGTAGCCGCCCTATTGATGTTTATCATCCGCCGACAAATAGACATAAGCTAGTTAAGGGATCAGACTATGCTTCTAGATTGCATATCGCTTGGACAATAAATGGCACTTTTGGTTTTGGGAAATATAATAGAGGTAAGCAATGCATCATTCATTTCTTTTACTTTTAACATTGATTTTTAAAGATTTAAACCCACTATATATATAAATATCCAAACGTCAACAACAACCACCCACTTCGATCGTTGTGGCTAATTAAGTGACAACCACTTTATTAAGATGTAACGAAATTTCAAACCTAGTCGGGTCCCATATCTTTTGCTTCAACCCCTTGTTGCTCTGTGTAGTGCAATCCCATGGCGACACCCATCCTCTCTCTCTCTCTCTCTCTCTCTCTCTCTTCCCCCACATTATACTTTAGGGCCAAAGCATATAAGAGAGAGAGACAGAGGAAATTAATAGAGTGATTGTGGTATATGGTATATGCGTCGTAGCCTTTCTAATCCAAACATAAAAGTATAGTACAAATCATGTGCTGTAGACAAACATAAAAGAAATATATCAAAATATACTGGGTGTATGGAAAGTCTAATTAAGTTTCTACTTTTTGTTCTTCCACTTGAGAGCCAACTCGGACAGCGTGTTTGTGGAAGACCCATCTTCACTCAGAGCCTTTGAAGCTGCGTCCTTGAGGTCCTTCATACGGCTCCTCACCCCCTTCCCTTCTTCACCTTCCATTAAAGCCTTGGCAATTCTGGCAATTTCTTCTCTTACTACAATTCCATTTTCGTTATGCTTTGGTCTCAAAGCCACCTTGATGTCCTTGGTTAGCATAATGGCATTCATTTTCTGTTCTGCATAGAGCGGCCAAGCAATCAAAGGTATGCCATTCACAACACTCTCGAGGATGGAATTCCAACCGCAGTGGGTTAGGAACCCTCCGGTAGAGCCATGGCTCAGGACTTGGGCCTGTGGTGCCCAAGATGGAATCAATAAACCCCGCCCCTTGGTCCTTTCCACAAATCCTTTTGGCAAGAAATCAAGAGGGTTTTTCTGGCTTTGGACACTGAAAAAAGTGGCACTGGAATCTTCATCATTTGGGCTCCTCACTACCCACAAGAATCTCTGCTCACTCCTCTCCAACCCCAAAGCCAACTCAGTAATCTGGTGAGAAGAGAGGGTTCCACCACTTCCGAAAGAGACAAACAAGACCGAGCCATGTGGCTGCTCATCCAACCATTGCAGACACTCGCACCCCTCAACACTAACGCTTGAGCCCATATTCACGAGCGGCCCAACAGGGTAAACGGTCGATTTCCCAGGTTCTTCTGCTTGCAAAAATTTTATAGCTCCTGGTTCCAACTCCAGGAAGCTGTTCGCCATAATTCCCTCGGCCATGGGATAGCGTTTTGCGTGGTGAAGCAGCCATTTGTAGGCCTCGTTTTTCCGGTCTTGAACCGGGTCTAGCAAATCTTTGCCGTGAATTGGAATGCACCCAGGAATTCTCACCAGCTCAGGATGGTCTCTGTACTCGCAAGAAACCATTTCATCGAGCTTCGGCAGATACAAGAACAAAGACAAAGCCATGGCCGTGGAGGGGAAGAATACGTACGGATAGGCGTTGAATTCCCTGGCAACATCGAAGGCGTCGGAGCCAAAGAGGTCAACAACGAGAGCCGCTAGCTTATTAGTTTCAGCCAACGACTTCAAGGCCTCACGAATGGAAGGAAGAGAGCGAGCCACGGTGAGAGAAATGATGGTTTCAATACTGGTTCCTCCGGGGATATCGTCGAGGTCGACGGGAGGGAGGAAGACGTGATTTATGGAGGTGGGGAGGGAGGCAAGGACGGACCTTTGTGCCTTGGTGGGCGGTCCGTCGGTGGGGACGATGAAGGTGACGTTGATGCAGCTGTGTTGGAGGTGGACGAGTCGCTTGGCGAACTCGACGAGGGGGATGAGATGTCCCATGCCGGGACTGGGAAGAATGGCGACATGGGTTGCTTTTGATTGTGCAGATTGAAGGTCTTCCATGGCAGCAATTCGCAAATTGTTTTTTTTTTTTTTTTTTTCTCTCTCTCTCCAGAACAATCTAGCTATTTTTTGTGTTATGGTAGTTGGAGCTAGAAATTGGGGAAAGGTATGAGGGTGTTTATATAGAGAAATTTTAACAAGGGCGGTGTTTGTTTGGTCATTTGAATTGTGGTGGTGCTGGTAAAAATTGAGTATTGTGTAGAACTTGACCTTTGGTGATTTGTTTTTAATGCTGGTGGGGATACATCAAGAACGTGTTTGGAATAGGGAGGACTCGGATAGGATTCTTGGTCTTGTATCGGACATTTGATTAAATAGGTTAATCTAAATAAAACATGTTAAGTTAAATATATCAAACTTTCAATCATAATTAAACTCATTTAGATAATAAATCATATCATGTCATTCATTTTGACCCGTTTAATAATTAATTAAAAATATTTAACACGATACGACTAATTTAAACTCGTTTATTTTATGTAAATAGGTTGAATTAAAACGTATAACTTATTTGATTTAATTAACATAATTTTACATAGAAGTTAAAACCTATATTTATTAATAACCATAATATCTTAAAAATATACATTTTTAAAATTTTAAAATATAATAAAAACCAATATTACAAACCATATAATAACAAATATAAGCATAAGTCTAAAATTACAATATCAACAATAAAATATAAGCATACTAAAAAATACTAATATTATAATTTAACAATAATAAAGCTTTAATTTTAAAATAAATTCTAAACAAGTTAAAACGAGTTGATTTCATGTTAAACAGATTGATCTGTTATTGACATGTTTACAAATTGTGTCTTAACAGATCAATCCGTTTTAATCAAACTCATTAATATCAAATCCAAAACTAATAATTTCGTGTCGTATTTTGTGTCAAATCACGTATTATTGCTGGGAAGGAGAGGACTCTTGAACTGGAGAGGGGAAATTTCTAGAGGGGGTGGAGGAGCATGGCCAGAATAGCATGGTTGTTCTGTCAATTATCTCATTTTATTTAATCATTATAATTTTTTTAAATTTTCATATAAAATATAATAAATAATTTAACTTTTTAAAATTTTAAAATAAAATTAAAATATTAAAAATATTTAATTTAACTTTTAATAAAATATTTCATCTTATCTCATCGAAAAAGTATATAACCAAACGATGCCTAATTGTAATTCGAAGTGGGTATGATGATGTCAGTTTATACGTAAGTCTTATGTTATCAACAGCCGGTCTTTCTCGCTTCGTGAATCGTGGGTCACCACGGGCCACGGCCTCGTGGGTTCCTAGAATTAATTAGCCTTGTTCTGTCTCCAACCAAGTGTGTGGTATATAAATGTATTCTTGAAATAAATTTATCACAATTCAAACATAAATTTAAAAAATATATGTATTATAAAAAAATAAATAGCTGCGTAGCCACACTTGACCAATTCCGCCAAATTACACTAGTCTCTAGTGGCTGCCCGTTGTCACAATCGACAAGTGGCCGCGCTTTCTAGTAGAAGCTGAATTAATGGCGATTACTCTCATCCTCGCTATTTTTTAACAGAGTAAGATTCGGCATAAGTCTCAAATAAAAATTTTTTTATATAAATTATTTATAAAAAGATAATCATAATAAAATATGTAAAAGTTACATAATTATTTTAAAAAAGAGTGAGGTTTATGATTAAAAAATTAATTTTTTTTACATGAGTTCCATATTAATTTCTAAATTAATATGAAACTGTACGCGTTTACATAATTATAACTGTAAATATTATTTTTTAAAAAAAATTATATTTTTTAAAAATAGAATTTACTTTTTTACAAGGATTTAAAAAAGATATTGCATTTTTACTTTTTCTAAATTGATAGTGATTATTCTAGGGATGTTTAAAACGTGAGAAACTCATATTCTTGGGAGTCAGATTTCCTGTTATTCTCTAGGGTTGATCACATCTGAAAATTAAAAATCTTACGTGTCACCCACAGTCACGTATGAGGAAATATATACAATTGTAAGATTATTTAGACCAAATATAACATTACATGAGCTGCCCATTAACGACCTTGATTACGAATATAAGAAATGCTACTCGTTATTTTATATTATATATTTTAAATTTTAATTTATTTATATTAAATTAAATAAATTATTCTATTTATCATCCATATATTATATATGTATTATAAAATAATAAAATAAAATAAAATTTATGTGTAGTGTGTGAGAATGATAAATAAGCTCGTTAGGATTTAAAAAGCGTTTCATCTCCTCTTATTTAATCATTATAAATTTCTCAAATTTTTACATAAAATATAATAAACAATTTAAATTGTTTAAATATTAAAATAATAATAATAATATTATTTTATTTAATTTTTATTTTTTATTTAAAATAATTTTATCTATTCTCTTCTATATCTCTGAATTCAAATCAGTTCTCTCTGAAATCTTGGCGGGCTCCAATGGTACACGTAGCTTACGCGCATCATCGGTGTTCTTTAATGATTGCGAGTTTCTCGTCATAAGGCTCCATAAATGTACTCGATCCAAAAGAGGCCGCAAAACCTTATCAGTTATAAGTGCCAGTGGCACACGTCCCTTCCCCCTTTTCTTATCTTTATAAAAAATGGGAAGGTTTCGTGTCCAAAAGACAAAAACTATGAAAGTGATTTTCTTTTTTCTTATTTTAATATTAGGTTTCCAAGTTCTATGTGTCCCAAAAAGAGTTAATTTATAATTAAATATCATGATAAAGTAATCAATGTATACAGCTCAAAAAATAATATCTACAATTTTAAAATATCTAAATTTTAAAAAATAATACACAAATCTTATATATTTATTATAAAAAAATTGATAAATATAATCATGAATATGTAAGTGTTGCATAATTATTTTAAAAAAATAAATAAATATAAAATTTATATAAAAAATTAATTTTTTAATAATAGACCCTATTAAAATTTATTAAATTTACCAAATAGAAACCAAAATCAAACATGAAAACGAATAACCATGCACGTTTTAATTATTGGTCAAAGCATGTAAATCAGAGATATGGCCCATCCAGCAGCTACGTTGAATTTTCGATACATATACCACACGAGCTCGACAGTTTTACGATGAACTCAAATCAAAACGACTGGTTGAGCTGGAGCATCCAATTGCCGACATTTCAATGCAAGTTGGACAATTTTCTGTGTTTTTATTTATATTTAAGCAAGAGGACAAAACAAATTGGCCACGTCAAAAGGCTATTTTGCATACTTTTTTTTTTTTTTTAAGTATTTAGATTTGAAAAGCACTTTATTTTATTATTATTATTTTTTAAATTTTTACATAAAATATAATTAATAATTTAATTTTTTTAATTTTAAAATAATAATAATATTAAAAATTAATTTTTTAATAATATTTTATTCAACTTTTATCTAAAGGTATCTTATCTCATTATTGCAAATAACATTATTAAATTTTTTATGAAAATACTAAATTTTAATAGCATGATATTACATAAATGAATTATATTATATACTATATTCTTATCCTATTTTTTACTTATGCGTATTAAGATATCAATTAAATAATAAAATATACATCTTATTATTAACTTAAACTTTTTAGATAAATGGTGATTTTATATAATATCAGAATAAATATCCTGAATTTGAATCCTGACTCTATACTTATTGAGAAAGAGTTTGTCTCAAACGTGTGAGATGAGTATTAATATATTAATTAAAAAATAAAATCTACCACAAGTCTTTTCATAACCATCCATATTTTTGTTAAAATGTGATATTTTATTTATTTATTTCAGAAGTTATTTTATAAAAACTTTGTTAATTCAAAATATAATTATAACAATAATTGTGAAAAGGTAGCTGAATTCATATATATTTATCACAAAGAAAATATATGTACAAGTAGTTATGATATGTGTCATTTTGATCATCTGTTCCAAAAGCTAGGGTGATTAAATGTACATATGTAAATGAAAACTCCTGGTACAAATTAATTAAAGATCATTGGGGGCCTTTAAAAAGACAGAAAAGGATGTGCCTTATTAATTGGAGATTCAATTTCTGATCTCACTCTATGTAACTGGCGTTCCTTGAATTCATTAATTCTTTCATTCTTTCTTAACCTCACCGACTAGAGAATAAACGCCAAATTGATACATAAAATTTTAGCAAATATATAGTAGGTTTCATGTCTACTCGTGACATGATGCTTCATTTTCTTTAAAGGAAAATGATAGTTACAATCATGAGTATATAAGTATTATGTAATTATTTTTTAAAAAATAAATAAATATGAGATCTACATAAAAAGAAATTAAATTTTTAATAACAGATCTTACTCTTTTTTAAAATGACTGCACGACACTTGTACATTTCATGACTATATAGAAAGAAAAAGAAAATGTATACAATATAGACTTCGTTTTCTTCAATTGGTCAAAATATAATGCCATTTCCAAATATTGATTAAGTTTAGATTCAATCATATACCCATTTTTCAGTCTATACCCATTTCTTTTTTTATTCGCCATTTTTCTTCAAATGAATTCTATAGATTCAACCCATTCATTTCCATTTTTTCTTTATCATAGAATGCCCATTTGAAGAATTTTACATTCACCACATGAAAAATGGAAAGGCTATGTTTGGACAAATGATTTAAAAGGAGTGTATCTAGACATCAGTTTCTAATTTAAAAGAAAGGAACTATCATTTACTACTAGAATTGTTTGTTGTTGTTGAAGGGGGAGGAGGGAAATTAGGATTAGGGATGGAGGGAGATGGGGTAGTAGAGAGGGGAGGATATGGTGAAGGAGAAGGGTCTTGTACAAACTTGAAGTTAAAACACACTACTTGGAAAATAATGAAAAGAACCGTTTTATTTTAGTCTATCTCTCTCCGCGTTCTACGAATTCATTTCCTGCCCACTCATTGAAATGATGTGTTTATTTTTTGAGTTGGTATCCTAGCTTTAGTTCCTGCGCGATTCGTTCACGAAATGGATTGAATCTAATTTTTTTTATCAAATATATTACTTAATATTTACGCATTTACAATTATAAATATCATTTCTTTATTTTAATATGGATACTTTCACAGGTAACCAAACTCTTCTTGAATCTCTATTACTGACCTCCGCTTTGGGAGGCTCCTCAAACTAACTGCCAATATTACAAAACCAATTCTTGCACAAGTGAACTTTGCTATATAAGGGTGTAAATATGGGGGAAGTAAGTATAAGTGGTTCTCGAGCGTACGAAAGAAAAATATACAAACATAGTTGTGTTGGTATACTTCATTCCGGAAAATGCAACAAGTATTTATATTTTTTTTATATAATTATATTTTAAAAATATACATGTTTACGTAAAATAATATGTTTTCTTACAAAAATATTAGTATTTTAAAAAATAATTTTATAAAGAGTGCTTGATATAGTTATAGAGTACGCAAGTGCCGTACACTCATTTTAAAAAACTTGAGTAAATATGATATTCACATAAAATATCTAACTTGTACATTATACTTGTACAACTCATAATTATATCTAATTTTACTTTTTTTTTTATAAAATATTATAAAAAAGATGAGTAAATATAACGTTATTCTTTTGACTTTATATTTATTGCTAAAAGTTGATAAATAAGACCACAATCCCACAGTATTAATGCTAAATTCAAAAATGTAAAATTTTTATTTGAAGATTGTTTATACAAGTCCATATAATTATTTTTAATTTTTTTTAAAAATTATAATAATATATATATATATTTTTTTTCGTTTTATATGTTGCACACACAATCTCCCATCTAAAGATGCAATTAGAATTTCTCAGATAAAAAACAAGGCGCAGAGGATTTGAGGTTGTTAGACAGACAGGCATGTGAATTGGCACGTGGCCCTTTACGGGTAGAAAGAAGTGGCAAAAGAGGGAGAAGAGAAAAAGATTCAGACATGCAGATAAAGGCAATGGACGTCTAGAAGTTGAGAGGAGTGGAGTGGAGTGGAGGTGGCTCTACACTCTCCCTCTTCAATTAATAACATACGGATAAAGTTCATCATTTTCTTTTGTTGGCAAAAAGTCACATTCAAATAATGGATGTATAATCTACGCAATGAGCTATAAAACCCAAAAAAATCTATAAATTAATCTCTGCCTGCCTTCAATCATTGGGGAGCAGTGCTAGCACGAGCTCGGTCTCGAGAATAAGCTTTTTTTTTTTTTTTTTTTTTAAATTTTTTTAAAAATTTTTATAATATTATTAAAAAAATACTTTCTTATTCACTCAATAAAAAAATGAAAAACTTTTTATCGATATTCAATGGAGACTCGTATATTAGTAAGCCTAGCATTTTTCTTCGTTCGGATTCAGTTCTTTTCCAGATAAAGCAGGAGGCAGCTGTATCTAGGGGGACCATAGGAGCTATGTCCCACTGGGAGTGAAAATCGACCCATTCAATAGAGTTTTTGGGCAAAATCAATGTGGATCAATTAGAAAAAAAAACAGTAGAGCAATCGATCGTAGTTGGTCAATGGGAGGAGAACAACCGGCTGTATTGACTTTGACGGTTCATGATTGGTTCTCAATTTTTCCTAACGACGATGGTTGTCTAGGGAGTAGAGAGAGAGAGTTGCAGAGGAGAGAGAGAGAGAGGATGCAATAAATGGAAAACGAATCGAGGAAGGCGAAAGGTTGAAGAAGACTATATAAATTGGTTTTTTGCCAAAACCGATGTCGATCAACTAGGGGAAAAACAGTAGAGCAACTGACCATAACTGGTCAATGGGGAGGAGAACAACTGGCTGTATTGACTCTAGCGATTCATGGTCAGTTCTCAATTTTTCCTAGCGACGATGGTTGTCTGAGAGAGTAGAGAGAGAATTGCATAGGAGAGAGAGAGGACTCGATAAATGGAAAATGAATTGAGGAAGACGAAAGGTTGAAGAAGACTTTATAAATTAGAAATGATGCCATTTGGTTTTAAATCCAACGGCATCGTTCCACTTATTTTTTGTTTAATACGTAATGGATAAAACGATGCCATTTGATTTTTAATCAAACAACATCATTTCAATTGTATTTAAAACACAACTAATGGCATAAAATGGCACTATTCCATTTAAACTTAAGTGAAATGATGTTGTTTCATAAATATATAATTTTAAAAAAATAATGTTACAAGGCATTGGCCGGTTCAGCAGTTTGAACTGGCCTCAAACCACAACCAAACCAATGCTAATCGGATTTGTTAAAATGTTGTCACCCGCCGACCAGCTCCCTACTAGTTTCGGCCGGTTCCAGCCTCAGACATCGGTTTTTTGTACACCCCTATATCCCACCATTAACCCTCCCTCCCTAAATCAAGATCAAATCATTATAAATATTAAAATGATGCTAAATTAGCTAAGATTATTGATTTCTAAACATTTTCTAGATAATAATTAAATTAATTTAATTTGTAAACATTAAGTTTAAAAGTAAAATAAAATTGAGGGGTCTTTATAGGTTCTTATGAGGGGAAAAGTCTATAAACATTGGTGAAGAAAAACAGACATTATTATTTAGAAAATGCTAATATACAGCCTAAGTTTATTTCCTTATTTTGACCACTTATATATTTAAATTTTTTAATTTTTTTTACTTAATGATTAAGGAAGTAATTTTTAATATATTGATATATATTTTTTATTTTTTAAAAATACTTTAATATGTTTTAAAAAAATAAAAATAAAAAGTCAAATTTATACTAAGCGACAGGTTCAGCATTCATTGTTAGGCAAAAGCCTATCATCACTCTTAGTATTTTACCTTTGCTTCAATAAGCTTGCTGTTTCCAATCAAGTTGCCTAATCTTACTTCAGCAAAGGATCAATATCACCCCTGACAAGGTATGGGCTACTTAAGATAATAGCTGGATGTCACAAGTTTTTACGAATAAGTATAAACCAGGACTAAACAAAATTAAATAATTTCATATCATCTTATCTTATTTTTTATAATTATTATAAAATTTTTAAATTCTCATACAAAATATAATAAACAATTTAATATTTTCAAATCTTAAAATAAAAATAATATTAAAAAATTATATTATAATAATATTTTATTCAACTTTTAATAAAATATTTCATATCAACTGTGTAATCAAACAGTACCGTTTGGAAGGATATTTTTAGCTTGAGAATAAATAGTTGAATTGAAAGAAAATTTATAAAAAAAAATAGAGGAAAAAAATAAGAACAAAAATTTCAAACTTGCATTCTTCAATGAATACCGGTGATTTTACATTTTAAGCTTTTCATTTGTTGTAATTAAGATAATAGGTTGAACTATAGAAATATCCATATAAGAATTATAAAAAGAGGTAGCATATATATATATATTTATATTTTTTTTTCAAAATAGCCGGTAACCACTCGAGGTGCAGTCCTGACCTAAATTTATTAAAACACCCTTACTTCCGGCGAAGGAATACCAAACAAAAACATCTGAAAAACTAAACAAAATCAACGAACCACTTCTGAAAAACATCACAAAAAAAAAAAAAAAAAAAACCTCTCTACACTAGCCTATTTACGGAAAGATGGTAATCCCCACCTATCCAACCGAATAATTCCCTAAGATACAAGGGTAGATTATTTCTGTCTTCATAAATCACAGTCTTCCCTATCTCTCCTTCTCGAGCAAGAAAGTCAGCCGCAGTATTCCGTTCCTGATATAGATGAAGCACCCTGAATTCCATCCCTTTCATCTCCACCAATAAATCCTCCCAAAAAGAGGTAGCATATGTAAACTATAAACTACGTTTTGTTTATTGCTAAATAATGCATAACAGTAACGTCATATATTTAAAATTTTTTAAATAGCACAATTGCATATTGCATAGTCAACTATCCAGTGAAGGTGAGATATATATTTTTATTAAATATATTCCACTCAGATGATTACATCCTTTGAAAGAGAAATAATCTAATATAAATATTATATATTCTAATTTAATTTCTTAAAATAAAACAGGAAAACAAAATATAATTACTAAAAAATTTAAATGAGACCAAATTCTAGTTTGAGGATATATAGGAAAGATCTATTAAAAATTGTTAAATCCCTCAAGACTAATTATTTAAGAATATTTGTAATGCTAATTATGAATTGTGGACAAGAATAAAAACAAAAATATACAGTTATATATACAAATATAAAAATTAAACAAGGTTATATATATAATATATTTTTTTTGGTCAGATCCTTTAGCGCCAGGTCCCCCGGCCCCACAATTATTTAATTCTTGACTTTTGTTACGTATAAGTAAAGTCGCATACTAATCTATATATTAATATTGATTTCTTTACATTTAAAATTTAAATTAGCATTATTTTCAACAAAATCTATTTTTTGACCAATCATATTATATTAGTGCACATATTAGTGTACACTTGTACTTACAACTAGAATTTTCCTTAATTCTTTTTGTCAGTTAGTCAATCTCAAAACTTGAGCAAGGTCTGGTCCGGTCCGGTTAGAGGGTGAGATATCGAAATTTTCAATCCATTATTTTTTTTTTTCAGATCGGACTGGATTGGTAACTATCGGTTCAATTCAATCTATTCGGTCTAACTTTTTTTAATCGATTAATAAAAAAAATTATTTAAAATAGTAAATTAAAATTAAGTGACTTATTAAATAAAAATTACATAATCAATTGTACAATTATTAATATATACTAGTACTATATATTATAGTTATACATTAAAGAATATAATAATATATTGATCTAAATATATATAGTTATAGATTTAGTACCGATACTATAACTAATAAGTATACTAGTAGTATTACTAATATACTATAGGGCTATACACTAAACTGAAAAACTAGCTTCCATCGAAGGAAACCGGCCGCTGGACACGGGAACTAGTAGAAACCGGCGAAGAACTGATCGATAGTCGAATTAAATATGTAGGAACCGACGTCAGCCAGTTCAGTTCGTGGTTCGACCTTAGGAAAAATCACTGAATTGACTGACGTTAGCTATAAGTTTATTTGTTTGTTTGTTTTTCCCTACCTATAGAGAAACGACACATTATAGTGAAACAATGTCGTTTAAGACCCTAGACTGAGAAAAAAATTTAATGGTGCCTTCAGACTCTCTAATCTTCTAGCTTTTACCATAGTTTCAATCAAGAAAATCATGTTAGCCTTCTTATCTTTTAATATCAGGCAAAGATTATGAACTGTTCAAGTGTTGCAAAGTCCTCGACAGTTCCAGTTATTAAGATTCAAAAGGCCAGGCAAGGCTTCTTAGTAACCACCGCCCCTGGCATTTCCTCCTCAAAAGCCTTCCCACTTTCCACTCTAGCTTTCTGTTTGTACCTTCCACCACTCTCTCCCCTTTTATACTGTCAAATTCTCGTTTATGAATGAGATTTAAAACTAGTCAGCATCCCTACAACTAGGGCATCATAATGTGCAGGAGCTGAAGAGTTTGCAAAAAGAGACAGGAGATTTAATGGAACATGAGGATTTAAATGTGAAAACAAAAGGCCAAGAATAATTGATACAACTTGGGGGACAGAAATTCAAGAATTTTCCGTGAGTGTGTGCAAATCAGAGGTCCCCCCGCCCCGGCTAGGCCTTGTCCCCCGAATATAAATAAATTATAAAAGTAGATATAAATGGTTGTGAAAACTGTTATTTAAAAAAGTGACAGGACCATTAAAAGCACGTTCGTATGTCTTGATTTTCTCAAAAAAGTATTTAGAGATGATATGGTAAATAATTAAAAAGTAACCACCAAAAGGTCTCAGACTACCACGGCCACTTTGATAAGACCTCCCTCGGTGGCTAGAGACTTTGGCCACCACGAGGCAACTCGGATTGGGCCACTTGTGGTGGCTTCAAAACTCTGGCTACCACGACAACCATATCTTCTTGTCATTATATTTAATTTGATCTGGGTTGCTCGTGCTCGTTAGAGGGTGTTGAAACATAAATTTTTAATTAAAAAAATAAAAAATAAAATGTGAATATTTTGTATTCTATATATATTATTATACAAATAAATTTTTTTTTAAAAAAATTGAGTCTAATATCTAAATATATAACTTTTAAATTATTAAACTTATCTTAATTTAAAATTTCTTTATGCATGAGAGACTTATAATTTTTTTCAATTCAACATATATTTACAGACAGAATTTATAATTTTTTTTTTAATTTTCTATAAAAATTATTAAACTCATTTTAACATTTAAATCTATCATTTTATACAATTTACTCTATCGTTTCAATTTTTTATTATTAAATAAGAAAGGGACTTAACTCAACTCAGCTTAAATGTAACCTTAAATGCAAGTACTGGTATTTCGTACACACCATAGTGATCAAGTGAACTGCTTTCCACCAACTTCTCAGAGAGCATTCCATGAGCCTCCTACCCTAATTAATCACTCGTAGTATCTCCGCAATATTTGTCCAAAAATGGATGACAGCTTTGTGACGACATGATGATGCAAATAAAAAAAGAAAGAAAAGAAGATGAAGAATTAGAAATTAACAGCTAGCAGTACTTGTCAATGTTGGGCACAGCTCGTTCTACGGGAGAGGGGGGAGGGTCGCCATATTAAATAGTCATTATGAGGTTGCCAAGAAACGACAACCAAAACATATATATATACACACACACACACACACTGAAGGAGATTAGGCGTTGCGTCCAATCAAAAAATTAATTAAGAGCATTTTGTAAAATTAATTTAGGACGATGATTGAAAAGTCCATTTGGGCTTCTTAGAAGATTTATGAAGTTCATTCTCACCACCACAATTCTTTGACAGACGCGTTGATTTGGTGGAGCTAGAAAATAAGAACACAACGCGTCACCTACCTGGCTAGCTAGCTGTAGCACAACATTGTTCATTTTTCCCAAACCATACGACACGCAGTACTAAGTATCTAATTATAATTATTAATGTACTTATTAATTTTATCTTAGCTCTATGATCCTCCACCCCAAGACTTACAACTCTTGACACATTGACTTTGAAATTTACACACTGGAATGAGACAAAGTGTTGTAGTTTCAAACCCTTGAAATTTGTATAGGACGACGTACATTTCCTCTTTATCTCTTTTACGTATGCATTACTCATAGTGATTATATTCTGAGTTATTTTCATTAAAAATACTTTTTTATTTTATTTTATTTTTATTTTTGTAGTGAGCTTGTGTTCATTAAAAATACTGTTTATCATGGTGGAATTATGTAAGTACGCATGCATAAATGTGGTCCACTCGATCCCATGATCTCTTCACCTTAATTATAGGATTGGCAACTTGGAATGATGTTTTTGCCAATTGAGCTGATGAACATTGAACACATTCGGATTTTGTGCTCCCCACTTTTAAGGAAATTTATTAAATGATTAACCCATCTTTGAACTGTAATTAATGGTGTGATATCATGTTGATGAGTTCAATAATTCGATTAAAAGAATTCCAGGATCCATTGAATTAGGTAGAATAAACCATCTCAGGTTAAGAATCATGCATACCTTTTCTTTTTCTTTTTTTCTTTATATAATTTTCCACTGATTCTTCTCATTTTGGGTGCACCTTAACACCCTTTTTCTAGAAAGTAAAGGGGAAACAGTGAAACACTACATGAATTGATAATATAGATGAAAGCTGGTCTCTCCTTGCGGTTGTTTTCACTTACCAAACATTTTGGTAAAAAAAAAAAAAAAAAAGAACAAAAATGTAAGAAATCTTGGGTATAATAAAGGCAAAATGAATTGCTCTGTAAGAAATTGTCATGATGAGTCAATTCAAGATGGATGGTAAAATTCATTTTTCATGTGAGCTCGCTAGTCAACTAAACATATAGAGTCCGAGAGTACTGCCGTTGGTAAATAAACAAACCCTTTTTGAAGTCTTTGCAATTGGAATGCCTGATAAGATATATAGTTGTGTACTCCCATGTAAAAAGTAAGGGAAAAATACAGTTTTCATCCTTGGATTAATAATAGATCATGTTTTTAACATTTAGGGGCCGGTGGTTTGGATACTAAAACCATCTCAACTCATCTAATTATTATAATTTTTTCAAAATTTTTAAATAAAATATAATAAACAATTCAACTTTTTCAAATTTTAAAATAAAAATAATATTATAATAATATTTTATTCAAATTTCTCGCTTTTATCTCAACTCACTATCCGAACCAATTTTTAGAACTGAGCTACTAAAATTGACACAATCTACTTCTTTCGCAGAGGTAGAGTATACCACACAAAGACATAGAGAGACCTATTGATCTCAATTCTTTGGACTTTTTTTTTTAATTTATATATATATATATAAATTCTTTCTACTATTTAAGCAATCGAGTGAGGGGAAAAAAATAAAACTAGATAAGGCGGCACAATCTTAATGATTGGATCTTACGAAGGATGTACATTACACTATCGACTCTATTTACCCAAATCAAAAGAAAAAGGAGGAGGAGGTAACCTCACTCAAATGTGTTAGGATATATATGATTCTTCCACTTGGAAACTAGTGTACAAAATCCATCCTCACCACCTGTTAGGGTTTGGCAACCTTTGTGAACTCCTACAAATGTTAGACATTGGGCTTAAAGTCACCCTTACGTTAGGCCCTCGCTGTCATAGTTAATAGCATGGCATTCACTATTTAAAGCCCATCCCATTGGAGGCCCCAAATGTGAAAATAATAATTTGAAATTTTTCTTTTTTTTTTAAATATTAAAAATGAAAAAAAATAAATGTTGACTTCATACAATATGCATACGAGAGATGGGAGAGATAAAAATCTTTTTTAATCTTCAAATATTTTATCTTTTATTTTTTTCTTAAAAATTACATTACCTCTCGTACATTCACGTGCTATTACTATTAGACACAATCGGTTTTACTTGATTGTTATTTTGAATTTGAGTTCAATTTGTGCTCGAGGTGGTCATGACAATAATGAGTTCTGTTAGGTTAGGTTTGAAGGATGAGTTGAAATGAGACAGTTTTAAATGAAATTTAAATAAAATATTATTAAAATATTAATTTTTAATAATATTATTATTTTAAAATTTAAAAAAATTAAATTATTTATTTAATTTTATATAAAAATTTTAAAAAAATTATAATAATTTAATAAAATAAAATACTTTCAATGCTTTTACTATTCAAATAAGACAATGAAACTTTATGTTTTTTTTATTACATAATGTTTTAACTTTATAATATTTACGTGTACACCTAACTAACTTTCTTGCTGTCATAATTATCCACCTTTCTTTTTGTCATAATTATCCCTTTCTCCCTCCTCTTTTGCTTTTCACCATCTCTTTTTCTCGTCCCTTTCTATCCGTGAACTTTACTTCTATTTCTTTCTTTCTTTGGTACTTTCTCTAAATCATTACACAATTTTAACAACAAAAAGAAAGATTCTTTTGGGTAGATTTCTGTATTGAATTAAGTTTGCAAATTCACTTAGAAGCTTATAAAAGAAAGGCATGTTTGTGTGCCTGCTTCTATTTGGGGCTATAGTGAATAGTCACGGCTTGTAATTTATATTCTACAAATAATGTTATACACAACATTGGTGTGTATGTATATATATATAATTCATATAAGGTTTTGTTATATATTGAAGAAAATTTGGTAGAAATTTCCTGATAGCAAACTCTTACTGAGTGGGAGCAAATATCACAAAGATCGTAAGCGATTTAACTTGATCCAAAACCGAGATTTTCTTTTAAGATCTTTATTCGATTACTCATGTTTTAATTTTCCCAATAATTTGTGTCAAGTGATGTACCTATGAAACAGGGATGACTTGGTATATAAATCATACAAATATAATATCAGTGGAAAATAATGATAAATGTATTATACATTATCATAGTTTGGAAATATCATAAAGCTTGATCTTTATCATGTAGCTCTCCATCTCAAGTAGTGAGATAATGCATATAGTGCATATCTGGTAACATAGAATAGGAGAAAACTTTCTCCCAAGAGTATTTTCACCATAAATATCAAATAATAATAATCGACGTACAATTTCCTCGACCAATGATTTCCTTTCATAAGCTTACAATAATTAAAGACTTCAAATAAAATAAAAGTCTTGATTATCTCAAATGCTAATTACAATCCAAATTGAATTGAAACTCTATCTATATGTTCAGTACTTAACCAAGACTCGGGTGAGTTAAGAGGAATTGAGCGAACTCTCTAGTTGGTTCTCATTCGACCGAACAACAGTGAGTGTCAAGAAAAGTCTTGGGTTCAATTATTGGATTATTCTTTTATAATTTTATTCACTTTTCAAGTCATTCTTGTACTCTAAACTCTTTTATGCATTTGATTGCCATGATGCACCCTACATCAGTTTTAAAACAATGAGGGGTGTTTGTTGTTTAGCATTAATTCCAAATGAAAAACTTTATCTTTCAGCATAGAAATTTGTACTCCCATTCTATGTTATGCTGTTTGGATTTATCTTTGGAAAATACTAAGCATACCGTTGGTTTCTCCCGCTCATTTTTACCGCTGTGTTTTTTTTATTTTTTTATTATTATTATTTTTTACTTGATGATTAAGTAAATGTTTTTTAATAATATTTTAATTTTTTTTATTTTTTTAAAAATATTTAAATGTATTAAAAAAATACATATAAATAAATACATAAAAATAAAAAAATTTTATTTCATTAGCGGGAGCTCCAGCTCCCAGCGGTGTGCGTAGCACCGCCCTTTATCTTTCTTCTTTGAAATTATGTTACTGCACGTTATGGGTGGCGATTGTTTGTTCTGTATAGGAAATGACCATTGATTGACCAAAAAGAGAATCCAATGCTTAATTGTCTCCTAACGGTCTTGATCTAATACTCACTAGTGACAAAGTGATAGTTAATCTTACTTTTGTCTAATGTTTTCTCTCAACTTTACGTCTTTTCACAGGCAACCGGCCTAGATCAATCTTCCGGAGTATTGTTAACATTGAAAGTGTTATGCTTAGTAAAAATAATTTTATAATTTAATATATTATATTAAATTACGTTAATTTATAAATTTACTTTTATGAAATTTTATTATGATTAAATAAATAGGCAATAATAGAACTCGATGGAATGGATGAAACCTCTTTCAAGAATATTGTAGTCTACATGCGGTGAAATTGGCTTTTCTTTCATTGGATTGATCAAGCTCATTCAATTCCTCCTTTAACAGCTATTTTTCAATTATTATTTCTTAAGAGGCTTCCTGTTTTCCCTATTTTCACATTGTATTTTGAAAAACCATGCACGTTTTGCTTAAAAACAAAAGAAAAACCTCTTTGTGATGTACATGATACTATATATTGCCTGTGTGATATTCTCATTATGATATATGATTTTGGAGGCTATAACTATAACTCTAGCTAGTCGTTGTATGGAGAAGTAAATATGTAAATATTGACAAATCTATTAATTTGACAAGACTTACTTCCCCACATGCTCGTACATGAGTTAGCACCCAGCTAATTATATATAATAACGTAAAGAATAATACGATTTGACTATATAAAACTTACAGCTCAAATGACCCTCTTGAAGTGGTACCTAATTTATTAAAAAATAAAAAAATAAATAAAGATAAACACGAAAATGGTAGAGGGGATTTAATATTTCAATATTTTTTTAGAGTTTTCAGATGCATTTTTGTTTTGAATATAATTTTTTTTATTTTAATAAAATACGTAATACCACCTGATTTAGATGAACACATGTCGTCACGTATTTATTTATTCAATGGCCCAATAGCAATACTCTAATACAAAATGAGGCTACCTATGAAATGACATCAAAGACATCATTTTCCCACAGTTGCCGTGAGCAAGTAATTCACATCCATGTACATATATAACAATCTCGGAATTACGAACAATTGAATCGAACTGGTCAATGGTAGCTAGCAGCCACGCATGCATGGCATGCGTGCGTGGATAATGGAAAGTTTCCCACCAAAGAAAAGAAGCTCATGCAGACCACACAAACTATATAGTATAAGACGATTCGCATCCCATTAGCTATAACAACTGAGGATGAAAATAGAGTTACATTGGAGTAGTCAAAAGGTTAGCTAAACTGATTTTTGTTACGGTGCTTATCCAAATATGTGAGACATTGTTACTTAGTTGAATTAGTAGTTTATTATTATTTTTTCAACACGTAAGGTCATTTAACCGTTGTGTTATTAAATATAAAACTTGTTATAAATTATGAAAATTAACACGAAATATATTTTATTTGATTAAATATTAAAATATGACTGGTAGATCTGCAATATATGATGGCAAAAAATTAGATAAAAATAATAAAAATCTAAAAATTAATAATATTTTATTATTATATAGAGTTTAGATGAATAATTCAATGTAGGATTAGGTTTAGAGTAAAACCTACTCGCTACGGGTGAGTCAAAAGGAATCAAGGATGCTTGTAGATAATATGAATATAGTGGAGGGCCGAATGCCCCTCTTGAAGAGTGGGCTGAACCCCACACTGTAAAGGCCCACGAACCAAAGATAAAAGGCCGCCCCCCTTAGCACAACGCATGAAGTAGGTCCAATTGCCAAAAAGCGCCGATATGGAACTTGAATTCAATCATCATTAATGACGATTTAATGACATAACGAACAAATAATCACCGGCGTAATGTCGGCCCGTGATACTCTCCCAGTCAACCGACAATCCAGCAAGGATTGGAGAATGTCAAGGAGGCAAGCCTTTCTCATTACGTGCTGAGTCCGTATAAATAGAAATCAAAGAATACGATTGAGGAAACTTCTAAACAATCTCATAATTAAAAATACTCTCTACACTCTATTCTGACTTAGGCACCAAAAGTGTCCCCCACCACACCTAGCCCCTCTCATTTTCTTGTTGCAGGTTACTAGAAGTTGTTAGCAGAAATACGAAACAAATCCGTAACCCCAAGTAAACACACGTGTACGCTGATTGATAAATTCTTCAAGTACATTACTGGCGCCTAGGCCTTAAAGAGCTTCCCTGCTTAGTATCAAGGAAAGCCCGATCCCGGCCCAAAAGCTACAGGGCCCGTGGCCTTTTCCGACTCTTGAGATTCTGCGAGGGACTAAGGAGAACCAGACCCAGTTACCCGCCTACGTCTATCGCAGAAGAAGAGAAATCGCTGAGAACAAGAACTAGAAGAAAATGATCTACAGGAAATGGAGTCTCCTTACTGGCCCAGCAGCAATTGTCGGCGGCATAGTCGGCGCTGTGGTCGTTGCCAACTTCCTCTTCGTCGAGCGCGTAAAAGATCTATCGCCTTTTTCTTTCTGGAATGAAATTTCGATCGTATTATCTTAATGTTTCTATCTTTTCATTTCAGATCCTCTATTTTTTTCATAGACTCAATGAGTTTTTTTTTATTTGATTAAAGGCCTCTTCTTACTGGGTTAGATCGGGACTGGCTGAGTTGATTAGAAAGTTAGGGTTTTGAAATTTAGTAGCGTTTATGTAACTAAAAGCGGAACTGTGATTGATCGGAATCTAGAGGGGAAAGCATTCACGAGTTAAGAGTATTTGATTCCGAGTGTTTGGGTCTCTGGAAATGTAAAATCTGCGCTGTTTTACTGGGTAGTTATATGGCTTAAGCAATAGGTGAAATCATGAGATTTGACTTTCTGTTTCCTTCCTTTGTTTCTAATCCTGACGTGTTGTTATATTATTTTCTCACGAGAATTACCCGGAGCTGTTTGCGGCTTACCGTGATCCTTGTGAATCCTTCATTGGATCTCTTAAGTTTTGTATCGAGTGTGATGATTATTTGAATAGGGAATTGCATCTTTTATATTTCCCCAATGTTTTGAGGTCTAATTTGTTGATCATGGAGCTTTGGCAATTGGAAGGACTGGGTGGGCTCTTGTCTAATCAAATTCATGCGTGACCTTGTCAATGTATAATGTATTTTTTCTTTTTTTATATCCGTGGATGTCTGGGCCAGCTTGAGTGCACCTCGACTAATCCCACAGGACCCTGAAGTTAACGGCCAGGTAAACCTCCATTGGCCCTGAAGGGACTCGAACTGGTGACCATTAGGGAGCAAAGTATAACATGTTCTACATAGGTTTTCTGATGTGTACTCCTTTGTGTATCTGATACTCTCTCTTGTATGTTTACATATATCTTTAAAGTTTACCATGCTACGTGTCCCTGGTATTTTGATTTTGGTGGTGTTAATGACCTCATGTAATACTGGTTTGGTTATTTTCACCAACATAGGTTGAAAAATGTTTTGGTAATTGATTTTGAAAATCTTAGGATTCCTCTGGTGCTTTATAGTATTCGACATTTATAATGCTCTGAGAGAAGCCTCTCCTCTCACATTGAAAAGGAAGGATAACTACTGTATTTATAGAAGCACCTCGCTTTGGGAATTATAGAAAGTGACATCTGTTCCATATGTTTAGGATGCTACTTTCATTGGAGACTTGCTCAACATGCTTTCTTTCTTTTTCAAACTTTTGGCTCCCAGGAAACGAATGGAGCCTCATATGCTCGTTTTGGTTGTTGGAAAACCTCAAAAAGCTAAAGATGTTATTGGAGTCATGGGGGCTAGTGAGGCCTGGGTACTGGCTATGATGAGTAGACCTTATTGTTTCTAAAATGCAGACATTGGGCGTGTTGGTGCTTAGGACGGGGAGTGTTGACCTCTATGAAGCCTAAGCGCCATTCACTGCAATGCTATACCTCCATATGGTATAATGTAGGTTAGGAGATTTCTCGAAACTGTTATGTGATAGCTCATTCTGCTTAACACATGCTTTTTCGTTGAGTCTCCATACCTATACCTGCGGTGAATCAGAGAGGCAGGATGCCCTTGTAAGGGGAGGGAGAGGGATTATAGGATCACACATCTTAGGAATGTCTAAACACTGTTGGATTATTTTTTTTATGATAAGTAAGAAGAAGTTTTATTAGAAATGAATGTATAGGCAAAACCGATGTACACAGGAAGTATACAAAAGAAAACATTTAAGTACATTCTAGGAAACGGTAAGCGACATTAGAAAATCATGAACGGAAGATCCGTGAGTCACTAAAGCAGAAAACCGAAACAGCAAAGCGTGCACAAAGAAATTCCAAAGTTGCTCCAAAGAACACTCCTTGTCATTAAAACACCACTCATTCATTTCCATCCAAATGCACCACATGAGACACAAAGGGACCATCTTCCAAGCTGCATCCACTTGAGTGCAACCATGAAGCCCTTTTCAGCATGCTAGAAGATCTACCATTCTCAAAGGCATCACCCATGCCAAGCCGGTTCTACAAAAAATGCCACCCCATAAAGCCCTTGCCACCTCACAATGCAAGAGTAGATGATCCACGGTTTTCACATTTGTTTTATATGTGAAGCACCAATCCATAACGATAACACCCCGCTTCCTTAAATTATCCAATGTTAAGATTTTCCCAAGAGAGGCAGTCTAAGTGAAGAAAGCAACTTTGGAAGCACATGAGACCTCCAAATACACTTCCAAGAAAAAGGAGGACTATTTTGAGGCTTGGTGGTAATGATGAGGACAGGATGTTGTGGAAACTCATAGTGCAAACACTGTTGGAAGTTTAATGTCATTGAGTCTTAGAAGAGTTTCTATTTTTCAAATTTTACCTGCCTGCTCATTATCTTTCCGGCAATTTTTTTTTTTAAAATTTATTTATTTATATATTTAATTGGCCCTGGGTGTTCAGGAATAGCGTCCTGACTAATCCTGGGGGTGCACAAGCTCTCGGCAAAGAGTTTTCTGCAAGTGCACCTCGGGTAATTCAAGGGAAAAATCTTCTAGTCTGATGGCTCCTAGAGATTGTTTGCACTCAAGGGGATTAAACCTTATACCTGGGGGCTGGGGGGAGCATACCCCCAAGCCCAAGGCCTTTACCACTTGAGTCAACTCCTGGGGGGGAGCTGGTCTGGCAATGTTATATATGCTGGCTGGTGTTCTAAATTTTATGAATTTGATTGAGAAATTGGGAAATTGTGCTCGTTATTAATTTTCTTTCACATATTTTAAATTGCAGGATCCATTCCTTAAGCCAAAGAGGCAAGAGGCACCACCAGCAACCAAGTAAAAGAAAAGAGGTGGACAGTTGGCGTCCAATGTGATTTATGGCTGTATCCGGGTCTGTGTTTTGCTTTGGTATGTTGGTCAAGCAGACAAACTTTTAGTCATAGTGGATCTTGAATTTTTATTCGAATAATACTTCTGAGATTCCGAAGCAAAATTGACTAATGATCAAGTGCTATATTAGAATTCGGTTACCTCGATGAAGAAGTTATTTCTGAATCCAAAGAATGACTTATGTTGAAGTTGCGGTTTGAGCCCTAAATTCTTATTCGAATAATATTGAATTTCTCGATGAGAATTTGACTTGGTAGAATGGGAATCAATGAAAAAGTCTCTTTTGTTTCAAAATAATTTTATTAAGGTCATGAATATTGAATCTCATAATGTTGTCTGAGCAGCCGCGATCAACAATTTGTCAGCCTAATGTTGAAGTGGCTTAACCAACTGGATTTTGATTTTTCACTAGTGGTTGGAATTTGGTGCTCCAATGCATCTGTGGTATTTGTGGCTCCAATTATAACCCATTTCTTTAAGCCTTATATGTCTTAAACTTCTTGTATAACCCATTTCTTGAAGCATGTTATTTCTGGTAGCTTATTCAAGATGTGCATGTTTTTGGACGGGAACTTAAGATTCAGGATCAGAACGAATAACTTGTTGAGGCTTATGCCAACGGCCTTTAGCTTTATTATATTTACATCTTCCTCTCTCGGGAGGGATATCCTGGATGGCCTTCCTGCCCCTGGTGATTCCATTCAGAGCATGCTGAAAGTCAGTTGTTTCATCTCTCTCTCTCTCTCTCATGTTAGGAAGGGGAAAACTGAAAAGTCTTCTCGGTATGATTCCACTTGAGCAGAGTGCTTGGATTTGCCAGCGTTTGACTAATAAAGATGCCCCCTGCTTTTCCAAACTGACAATCCAGCAATGTTCAATTCATTTTCCTTGGGTTCTGTTTTATAGTCTATATAACTTCCACCCTCACCATCCATAAAAAAAAAAAAAGAAGCAACAGTAAAGTGTAATAATTAAGGTATGCCAAAAACTTTTAGTACTCTTAACACAATGAAATGAATTCGATCTCATTTTTATACCTTGCATCCCAACAGTGAATGCTGTCAGGAAAATGCCTTCCTGGTAGCTTGTGATAAATCAACGTGTAGAGAAATTATCCGTGTAAAACACGATGGAGAGTATGGGCAGATGGCAAGAAGACCACAACTCAAATATTCATAATCAACTGAGCCGGGGACCCTCAAAACGCAGATAACCCAAAGCTAAAATCATCTGTATTTTTCACCATTCATCATCAATTCCATCACCAAGTCATTCCAAGAGTCTATTGGCCCAGGCAAGCACCAATGCAAGCAATCATTCTGAACTTTGGTATTCTTTTCATTTGCAAAGGGTTGGAACTGCCGGTAGGGTCCAGGGTGCCCATCAGGCCTCAATATTGAAAGGCGGGTTGTATCCAAAAGCTTCAAAATCACCCCATTTTCAGATCCGACTGCAGCAGCCTTGTCAAATTCTTCCAACTCGATGTCACGCATTATACGGTCTACATCTCTCATATCAACCTCGCCGTCTTTGAATGGCATTGTTCGGTTGCAGTATCCTCCACTGAACCATTCTCCATTCTCAAAGTGGTCTGGCGTGGTAGTTCTGAAGAAAACAAATGCCTTTTGGCCATGACGCGTGAGAAAGTTGAGAACCAGCTGAAGTGCCTTGCGATACGCATAGTCAAAGCCTAGCTCTGTCAAGTTCTTTCCAGGGCAGTAATGACAGCCTGCAATGGTGTTGTTCTCATGGTAAATTGCCGTTTTGAGAAACCATTTGCCACCAGCAATTACCACGTAATCAAAATTCTTATATTGATTGGTCCAAGTTTCGTCGAGTTTGTCAAGGTAGAGCTGGATTTCCGATGAAGAAACCCCATTCATGTCCTCAAAGATAGCTGCTTTTATGAGGAAAGGAGTCCAAATTACTGAAAGTGTGAAGTTGTGAGTAGGAAAGTGCCATCTTTTGGAGCGGTATTCCTCATCGTGGTAGACCTCAACAGCTTGTTCCACCTGTGGGACAGCAAAATTTTTATTTGTAGAATCAAATCGTCAAAACCGAAGAGTGCGTGTGACGCACTCAATGCCCTGGAGTCAACAAAACAACAATAACAAGAAACACCTTCAGGCAGCAAACTCAATCAACCATGTCAGGTGGCGGTAGGTCCAAGTATAAGTTCACTAGAATTACTTAATATTTTAGGTCTTTGGGTGACACCGGGGGTCTAGATTCTTGAAAATGAACATGCAATACAGTCCTGTCCCACTATGTACTTGTTCCCAGTTAAGTAAACCATTTTCATGGGGTTGATACAGTTCAAATTGAGCGTAGCTCAGCAATGCATGAGAATGAGAGAGGAATGAAACAGCCATTTAAATTGTCCACATATTGCAACCAGCCCTTTTCTCGTTATTGTGTTTAAGTAGGGTAAAATGACCAACACTTCTATAAAAGAACTCGAACAGAGGCAATCAAACTAGTAAATGCTGTTAACTATTAATTATACAAGTCGGTTTCCCTTGCTTCTTTCCTCCCCTTTGTTACTGAAGACTACTTTATCTGGAGTGTAGATAAAAATAACTGCCAACTGGGGTTCTGTTGGTGATTAGTAAACCCGAACCAATCAGTGCTAATAAATGTAGAAAAACCAATAACAGGGATGTTCACAACACTAACTGTTAACATTCAGGAGAAGCCACATCCCACATGATAGGTAGACCTGCTTAGACAAGACATTACAACCTCCTTGGAGCAGTAGTCGAACCACAAAAATGGAAGCTGTCATCCTCCACAAATGAAAACATTTACCACATGATCTGCAGCACAGAAAAAGAACCAAGACAAGAAATGGAGCAGTAAGCACCTTGCTCCACAACCAACACGATAAATACTCTCTAGGAATGGCTCATGGGAGCTCTCTGGGTGCTGTAGAAAGAGGGAAGTCTTGGTCATGGAACGACACCTAACACTGATAACCCAGAACTGTTCGCTCCATGCTTTCACCAATTTTTTATTGCCAACGAAAAAGTGGTAAAGTTTTCACAATTGTTAAAGAGTCAAGGATGCTTAGCTTTAACCCGAACCTTGGAAGACAGCGTAAAGCACATATTGATGATTACAGTGCTTAAGCAATCAACTAAGCAAGAGAAAAAGGAATAATTAACAACGAAAACAGATATGAAGACATGATTAAAAAAGAACATAACAACCAAAATCTGTATTTCTAAGTACTACTCAGATGAACTTTAAAGTGTACCTGTGAGAGAATACAGAGCAATGACTGCACATGGTTACGTGAAATGGAATCACCAACAAAGGCCCATGACTTATTTCTCATAAGGTCTAGAAATCTCTCGGAATTGAACCTGGGTAATTCACAGTCGAGTGGACGCCACCTCCAGAAAAGGTAGCCTGAATCGGGACGCCCATTCCTCATACAATTTTGATGACTCTCAACCACATGGCAGCTCTCGTTGGTGTAAGCTGGACCTGATTTGTCAGCCATCCAATCTCCCGTGAATATATCACACTTTTCTGCAACTATATGGCATCAAAACAAAATCAACATAATTGTCTGATAGAAGATCATAGTGGGCACTGATATTTAGGAAGCACAGTACACTGGAATTAAACTCGAAAACAATCCACTGAATATGTGAGGTACTTATTTTTTTTATTTTATCTGTGCCCAAAATGAAAAACTTGTTTCCTAGTAAACAAAAGCTCATAAGAAGAGAGAACTTATTCTCTAAAAATAGAAAAGACGCAACAAAAAGCCAGCCCGCTATTTTTCTTTAAGAAAACAAAAATCAAAGAAACCCATTTTGTAAGCTAATTTGCATGTTCTCTCATTCATGCATGCCTTCAAATAAAAAAAGATGGAAAAATTCCTCACCATTATCAGATGTATGGTTTTCATTTACAGGAGAAACAGCAGAAACAGGCGCCTGAATGGGGACAGAAACCACAGGGGACTCTGTTTTTCTCTCGGAAACAGGGGGTGTCTCTAACTGTGAAGAAATCCTGATCGAATCAGAGGAGAAAAGACGAAAAGCGAGACCCAATAAGAGAAATGAGACAGCAAACTTCACAAAGACATGATTGAGTTTGTGGAGTGATAACAGCAGTTTCGAATCCGGTTTCATTTTCTTCACCATTTGGTGTAGAAAAAGACCAAGAAATCTCTGAGCAGTTGGCGAGAGAGAGAGAGAGAGAGAGAGAGGAGAAGGTGCATTAGCATGAAAAGATTATTATTGAGGATGTAAAGACTAGAGAGAAGAAGGTTGCCAACAAGGACGTGTTGTCTCTTTACGCTTCTTTGCAGCGGAGTGATGGCCGAGTGTGGATATTAAATACTCAGGCGTCAGATATGGACCGTGTGATATACGAAAAGAACATCGGCGTTTTGACCTTGCACAAGTTTTAACTTTTGTGAATCCACTCAACACTTTTTATAAAAGAACTGTTGTGACAGCTACGCACTTTTTAAGGCGAAGGAAATCGCTTTAAAATAGTTTTAGAAAAGAGTTTTGTTATTTTTAAGCAAATTCGCGTATCGATCAACATATCAATATTAGTATCTTTACATTCATAATTTAAATTAATATCATTTTTATTAAAATTATCAATACTAGTATATTTATATTCATAATTTAAATTAATATCATTTTTATTAAAATTTAACTTTCTAACTAATTATGTTGAATAGATATGCGTATTGATATGCGAATTTGCTTTAATGTAATAAAACTCTATTATAGAAACTCATCACATACCCAACATGCAACAGAAATTTAATTTTAAATCTTTTATCGATCAAATTCTACAATATCGTCTATGAGAAGTGGGTGTAAACTGTAAAACGACTTGCAATTAAATGTGATTAATTTTTTAAATTTGTGCATTAAAATACTAAATATTTGGTTTGGAATTACTGGATATTTTTGTTCAAACTTTAAAGCTACGAATGAAAAAATATATATAAATTGAGTTATATAATAATAATTATTATTATTCTTGATAAGAATTATATAGTAACATTAAACAGTCGATAAATATTATAAGATTTAGTCTCGTTTAGTTACACAGTTCAGATGAGATGAGATGAGATTTTTTTTTAAAATTGAATAAAATATTATTATAATATAATTTTTTAATATTAATTTTTTTTTTAAATTTTAAAAAATTGATTTGTTTATTATATTTTATGTGAAGATCTAAAAAAGTTATAATAATTATATAAAATAAAATAAAATAATTTAATTTTATGTAACTAAATCAACCCGTACTTAACATGTGTTAGAACTTAAATACTACACACCAGCTCTGAAGAGAGTGATCCTCTGATATTTATTCACCTTAGAGTTTGTTTGCACTTCAAATCAAGTGAAAGAGAAATAATAAATAAAGACAAAAATAAAAATTGGTACATTACATATATGGGGTACATATGCAGATGAAGAGAGAATATATGTCAACCGGTCCAGATCTAAACACTTGTGTTCTGATTACTTTGGTATCAAGTTATCGGGAAAGCCAATATGATGCACATGTCCTGTTTGGCATCTATACATTTGATAGTGACTGCTTTTAGAGTGTGTACGTCAAAGATGGACCACTTTTGTCAAACCCATTAATATATATTTAGCTCATAAAAATAAAAAAAATAATATATTCCAATTGATTATATTATGTGGGTACGATGATTTACACATGTTTGATTAATCAAATGTTTTTCCTTTTTTTTCTTAAAATAATTGGGCATGGGGTTTATATCAGTCAAAATAAATGGACCAACCTAACACCACCAACTTATTTAGAGGGGAAGGAAAATATTTGAGAGCTTATACATCTTTGTTTGTTGACTAAGACTTTTAAACTAACACCAAAAATAATTATTGCTCTCACATGTATTGGTGCATGTGGGTAGAACAATTTGATAGTTAGAAATTGGGAAAGTAAACTATTGGGGAGTATGGTATAATATGAAAAGAGCATGCTACTCGTGGCCCTAAACAAAAACTTGATTATCCGTTAAGGGCATGTCAATTCTTTTAAAATAAGAGTAATTTTATATACAGTCACTTTTATATACTCATCGCACACTTTATTGATGTGATTAGCTGTATCAATTTTTTTAATATGCAACTAATCACATTAGTAGAGTGCTCAAAAGAGTACGCAAAAATGACTTTACATAGAATTTTTGTTAAAATAGTCAAAGATTTGCCCAATCTTGCTAGGGGTGCTGCCATCATTCTTGGGTATATTATGAGGTGATTAATCACCCCCACTCTTATCTTATTCCTGTTATCAAGTTAATACTTGTGTTGGGATAAAAATGGTTAGTGGTCTCCACTCACAAAACTTATAACTACAGGTTGATACCTGTATAAAGTCACTTCATAGATGTGATGCCCCCAACCTCTACTTGGGACGGAACAGCTGCTTTCTATGGAAATGAGGATCATCGATTGCGACTTACAGAACTCATGGGACACGATGTACTCCAACAACTAGAGAAGGTTGTTGTTGTCCATTTTGGCAAAGGTTCTCAGAAGAGACAACATAGACCAGATGAATTGAGTTGGACAAAACAAAGTATATTCGTATTGGTCAACGTTTCTTTTATGACATAATCTTGATGTCATGCACTTTGAAAAAAACATATGCGACAACGTCCTAGGTACATTAATGAATATTGAAGGAAAAAATAAAGACATTGCAAATGCAAGTAGGGACTTGATGAAGCTTCGATTAAGGAATGAATTACATTTACAACCTGTTGGTAGTGGATTAAGGAAGGAATTATATTTACAACTTGTTGGTAATGGATATTTCAAGATTATTGGTTCCTACACGTTGGATTTAGATAAGAGGAGATGCTTTTGTAAGTGGCTTGTAGATGTGAAATTTTCTGAGTCTCAAATATTTCTAAATGCGTTTCAGTCAATGATGGAAAGGTAGTAGAAATGAAAAATTATGATTGTCATGTTTTAATGTAAAGATTACTTCCAGTTGCAATTGGTGGATTTTTGTGATCAGATATATGCCTTGCATTGACCTAGTTGAGTTCCTTTTTCAAGGCTTTGTGCACATGAACATTGATATTAGATGTACTGAAGAGATTACAATCTGACATTGCAATCATCCTTTGTAAGCTTGAGATGCTTTTTCCACCTACCTTCTTTGATATAATGGTACATCTCGCTATTCATCTATCCCGTGAATCATTCTTTGTAGGTCCAGTACAATATAGATAGATGTATCATTTTGAGAGATATTTGAAAAAATTCAAGCACTACGTCAGAAATAAGGCTTGTTTGGAAGGGTCAATTGCTGAAACCTATGTTCATGTTGAATGCTTGACCTTTTGGTCCTTGTACATCCATGATGTTCAAACCAGATATAATCGAGTGTGGAACATGGATATTGATAATGACTATTAGTATAAAGGATTGTCTGTGTTCTCACAAAATATATGTCTTTTGGGATTGCTAACTTCGCATTGATTGGATAAGACTCTACTTGCAAAGGTAAAGTGGTATGTGCTTAATAATTGTATAGAGATTGAACCGATCTTACAGTAAGTATGTTGGATTTTCTATTAATTGTACCTTATTAATATAGCATTAATAATACCTTATACTAACCTGAGTTACTAAGCATATGGATCTTTAGTTAGCACTACTCCAAGATTCAAGAACATTGCACCTATAACATAGAGCGTAGACATTAAAGTGAATTTTTAAGTTAGTTTTGTACATGTGTAGGTTACCTCAAAAAGCATAAAAACACTCATATTGTCAATTTAAACTAAAATATCATTTGTAATGGGTTTCTTACCCTCTTCACATGTTCAACAATTGCGTTCAGGAAATTTAGATGAGGTCACTAACAATATATATGCACTTGCTTGTGGATCGAACTCATGGGTTGCTTCATATATTGCTTGCATCATGATTGGCATTAGGTTCCACACAGAGAGCTTGCATCAATATCATCGAATTCATAATAGTGGGGTGATTATTAACAATGAACATTGTTCAAAACCTGTTGATTTTTATGTTGTGTTTTAATTGACATATTGTAATTATGCTACATGAGATGCAGTTATGTATATTTGTTCAAATGTGAGTAGTTAGATACCAGTGATGGGAAAAGAGGAATACGAGTTGGTGACCATCTAACTAGTGACAACAGTTCTCGTAAATGGTATAAAGATGAGCCATTTACCATTGCCTATCAAGCCTCTCAAGTGTTTTACCTTAAAGACATTAGTTTGGGTGGTAATTGGTTTGTGGTGCAGAAGGTGACCAATAGGAACATGTATGATGTTCCAAACAAACCATTGGTAAATGATGAGGATGATAATGATTGTTTGAAAATGTTGCATTTCAAGAGAACAAGCCCTCATACATAGAAGTAGACCACCAATATGATGATGTCAGCACGATGAATTCCTTGCATAGGTCTGATGTAGAACCAATTCATGTTGTCGACGTCACAATACTCTCAAACCCAGTATCTGATCACAAATATTCAACCTTTGGCCATGATAAAGACTTCATCGATGAGGAAGAGAATAAATATATTGAAAACGATAGTGGTAGCAGTGAACAGGACCTCCAAACTAACTTTGGAACTTGATTTGATGATGGTATGCATCAATGTTAGTTCTCTACTTCTTGTTTTATGCATTTTACAGTCACTTAACATTACTTGTTGTATCATAATTGACTCACTCAAAAATGAGTAGCACTAATGCTCTCCCAAGTGCAGGAGGATGTCGTGTAATAATTAGGAATAAATTCCTAAATCGTCTCCTTAGGGAAAGTTACTCAAAAATTAGACTCGTTGAAAAAGTGTGAAAAACTTCACAAAGAGGAAAAAGAAAAACATATGGTATGTGCAATGAATGAAAAGGTTACTAGTCATGGACTAGATTCATGTTTTTAGATTTTTGATTGTCGGATTGGAATGTAAATGATTAATAGATTAAATTCAGAAATTAATAAAACTAAATTAAGAATTTAAACTAGATTAGAAAGTAAATGACAAACATGCACTGAATATTGAAAATAAAACCCCAAATTAAAGATTCAACACAAAGTTATGAAAATTAAATAAACATTATCTATAACAAAAATAAAATACACAAAAATAGCACAAGAACATTAAATGAAAGAGGAGATAAAAGTTAAAAACTCCCTCTCCGTTCTTTCCTCACTCTGCTAGTCAATAAAACAAACCAGACTATATAAATAAATAAACTAAGAAAACTAAAATGAAACTGCCACCTCTAAACTAACAATAGAAGAAATTAACATATAATGAGAAAAATCATAGCTGCCCACTAGCCGAACAACTATAGCAAGCAAATTAAAATAAAACTATGAAAATAAAATTCAATAAGCTACCTAGCCGCCTGCTACAAAAATCAAATGTAAACTATAATGTAAACGAAAAGAGCAAAAAAAATAAGAAGAAGAACTAGAGTTACAACCTAGAAGAAAATCAAAGATGCTAAACGAAAATAAAAAAAAATTAATGAGCTGCCAATATAAAAAAAAAAAAAAATCTATAAATGAAAAGAAAGAAGAAGCTACTAAGCAAAATAAAAGAGAATGAAAACCGAATGAGAAGCGACTAAATAAACTCAAAACCGATCCCTTTAATCTGAAGTGAAAACAGAAAAAAAAAACTAGCTCTATGTAAACTCAAAAAAATAAACCGAACAAAATAAAACATAAAACAGAAAAATGAAAACAAGTATATCTTGCGTCTAAACCAGCAACTGAAAGGGAAAATGAATTCAAACCACTTAGTTTAGGTATGGAAAACAATAGTAAAACAAACTAAATGCAGAAAATAAAACAAGTGCTGCTCTTTTTTTCAAGTCTAGAGTAAATTCTGTGTGTGTGTTCCCCCTCTGAACTAAGCTTCCAGCCCCTTAGTTTTATAGGTTAGCTTGTGTGTTTGCTGCCCTCTCATTTTCTGTCCGTGATTTATGCATGTTTTCGGTGCATGAATTCCAGCCGTGATGCTTGTTTTCTGCATCTGTTTTTTTCTGCATTTTGCCGTGTTTTACTTTCATGCATGTGCTGATTTGAGTTCTAGCTTTGATTGTTTTTTCTGCAGGTGCAAGTTGCTGCCATGAGAGTTGATTTTCTGCTTGACTTTTCTTTGTTCTCTGCATCCGTGAATTATGCTTGCATGTGCTGCTTTGCCGTGAGATACTTTCTGCTGCAAGTATTGATTGGCCGAGTGATTTCAGCTTGTTTCCTCCTGCATGTGCTGTCAACTTCCTGATTTTCTGCATGTATTTTTTTCTCTGCATGTGTAGCTGCCGTGAGGTTGATTTTCTGCATGTGTGAGCTTGACTTTTCTGTTTTCTGCATTGCTGACTTTCTGTTTTTTGCATTTCTGTTTGTATTTCTTCTCCCTGCATCCGTGGACTGCATGTGCATGTGTGCTTTGCTTCCCTTTTATTTTCTGCATGTGTTTCTTTTTTCCTGCATGTGTTTGTGCTTGTGTATTTTCTGCATTGCTGTCCGAGTGATGCATCTCCCGTGGGCCCAAGTGTTTCCTCTCCTCTGCATATGCATGTGTGAGCTGTTGCCTTGCATGTGTGTTGAGCTGATGCTTATTTTTCTGCATGTGTTTTGGCTTTATTTTTCTGCATGTGTAAGCTTTCTGCATGTGCTTTGGTTTGTTTTATTTTCTGCATGTGTTGCTGTATGTGAGTTCCAGCTTGTGTGAGTGGTTGCTTCTGCCGTGAGTTTCCTGCATCTATGATGAGAATTTTCTGCATGTGGTTTGCTTTATTTTTTCTCATGTGTGCCGTGATTTGCTGCTGTCCAAGTCAGTTTCTGCAGCAGATTTTCTTGATTTTTTTGTTGCCCAACTTGTGCAGAATTTCAGTGGAGAAGAGCAGCAGAATTTCATGACTTTTTGTTGCCCAACTTGTGCAGAATTTCAATGGAGAAGAGCAGCAGAATTTCATGGAGAAGAGCAGCTGAAAAATGGTGGAAAGAGCAGCGTATGTTGGATGACTTTTCAGCACAATAAAACAACTTGTCTCTTTTAGTTGAAAACTCCTACACGGTTCTCCTTCACTCCCAATTCACTTCAGCCGAAATTCTCACAATCAACTCCACAAACTTTGTCACTCTACAAGTCAAGCACGGCTCTTCCTATAGAGAATTAAAATTCCACCGATTCTACACCTCAAACCAAGCACATGGAACCTCTAATTTCTTTCTAATCCAACCACCCTTTTTTTAATTTCTTTTCTTGTGCAACTCTCACCAATCCAAATTAAGACATTTTAGCCAACATCAAATAGTTCCAACCGGATCCCATTTGAATTTTATTCAAGCTGAAAATATGAAGAAAGAAATAACATTCAAAAATAAATATCAAAATTATGTTATATATTTGAAGAGATATTGCCCAATTATATCTTAGTTATAAAATTAAGCATAAACATGATATTAATCAATTAAAAATCACAACTCGTATTTATGCTTATTAACCATTTTTCCATCTAAAACTAATAATAATGTCATGAGGAATTTAAAATACATTGGCTTTAAATAGTTAAAATATGCAATATCTCAGCTCAATCAATAATCTTTGACGGCTATACTTCACCATGTCATATACAGGATTTGAAAATCACGAGAGCTTTAAGGGGTGATGTTTAGAATAAAACCAATAAACCCCAAAATGAACATAAATATCATGGTAATAGACCAGACACAATCTGCTAGAGTCTAAAGAGCTACTGCATGCCTATGGCATGATTTTTGTACTTAAATTTTGTGTTATATTAATGTATTGTGATAAATCATTTCCATTTATTTTTTCTATAGTTTTAACCAACTTTGTGATAAATAATCTGACTTAATGAAACATTTCAAGAAGTGTCAGTCCCAATATCAATCAATCTTGCAATAAATAATCAAATTGGATAGGTAGAAAGCTAGTTCAAGAAGCATTTCAATATGCTTAAGTTCCTCAAATCTGTGGATTAGTATCATTCTTGACATTTCTTCCTAAGTTTAATTTCCTACCATGTTTATATTTGGCAATGACATTGCTAGTTTAGCCTATTTACATTATTGATATTGATTTTTTTAGGACTATACCATTACTAATATGTCAACTAGTGTTTGACTGTTGGATTTTGTTTGTGTATTGTCAACTAATGTCTAGCTAGTGGACTTTCTGGATTTTTTTTAGGAGCACAATGCTAGCAATTTTTTTTAAGGGAGTGTGAACTGGCAAAGCCTAAAGGTTGTTGTACTCTATGCCAGTGATTACTCAAATTTGCAATGATGGTAGTTTGTTTCGGGTGGATTTGGAAGATGTAATCATGCAAAAGATGGTTTATAATGATTTGGAATTATTAATTGCCTCTACACACTCCCCTGTTACATAAGTTTGATGTGAGATCTAGCATTTTCTATTTACTCATCATTATATAGAACCCAACAAATTGTATGTTGAGTAAAGTTAGTATGATGATTTAATCATACCAATGATAAATTCAACCGTGTATGATGAAAATGTGTATTTATGACATCAAAATTACTTGGTTCGACCACTGAAGTTTTGTGCATGAATGTCACTTATGATAACTGTCATGTTTGATAATCACTCTGACCGTATTTAACTTAATTGGAATAAGTCAGTTTTCTGATTTTAAATATAAAATTGCATTGCATGGTATATGTGAACAAAATTCAACAACTCGTTTCCATATAGCAATGATCATGAGATTGATCGCTGTATTTAAAAAAAAAAAAAAATCTTACATGGTGAAAATCAAAGTTAAAGAAAATTAGAGAGGAAATGAAATATAAATAAAAAAATGATTACAAGATGAACCGTACCAGCTATATGGATCGGGTTACTATAGTGAATTGCATTTTAGATTTCCTTTTACATAATCGGATAGAACTTCTATCTTGAACAATTTTTAAAATAATTTACATTTCTTGTATAATATATAAACCATTGAGAATGCTCTAAGATCTCAATTTCTTAAAAGTGCCAAACACTAAAGTTTCCTATACCTCTAATTCTTATTAAATCTATACCTAAAATCTTACGGGAAATAGATGAGGTGACGTGAAAGTTGGTAGGCTTCCTTGTTTTACAGCTGCACTTGCACGAGAGATAACAAAAACAAAAGTGTCAAAGTGAAATGTATGAGAGCTATCATTGCCATGAGATCTAACTAGTTATTTGAAAATGGTTAGTAAAAGTGAAGAAAAGTGTCACACGTATGACTTGGAGATCTACGTCTCAGCTATTGTTGCCATTACATGACAAAACATCACAAATAACACTCTAGTAACTTCAAAATAGCTAAGAAGCCAACTTCACTTCTACAGAGAGAAGGTATTCTTGTAGTTGGAACTAGGCTACCTTCATTAGCTTCAATCTTCGTTTGTAATAGTTCCTTCTGAGTTCAACTACCTTGTTACATAATTAATAAAATATTTTTCTATTTGTAATATGGTTCTGTCAAAAGGAGGAAGAGCTGGACAAGTATCATGACAGCTTAATATTTGACGAGCCTTATCATCAGAACCAGCAACATGGACTTTGAGAGATGAACGTCAGTCATCATCTGATGACTCCACTCAACCTCTAGATGTTGAATGTGAGGAATTTTTGGATCCCTGTAATGAGGTAGAGACGAATACAACTGACCAATAGGAGGGTAAGTAAACTCATAAGCAAGTTCATGAAGTCTTTCATAAATGCCCATGGTATAAGATGATAAATAATCAAAATAGTATTGCACTAACAAGTACAATATGCCTTGTGTCTGTGGTATAGTACCAAAAACTTCTAAACATTGTAGGGAAGTAGCCAAAGGGACTGAATTTGAAAGGCTGAGAAAGTTAGGAAGATACCACTAGATATCAAAGATGAAAAGATAGGTTCATCATGTAACAATGGAACAACGTACACCACAAGAGTCATATGGATCATTAAGCACTCTGCAGAGATGAGGCATGTTAGCTAGAGGGTGGTTGATGTGAAGAAGAAAGATGAATTGATTGAGCGTGTTCGAGTAAGGCTTTAGATTTTGAATGCTTCATATATTTCCTCATGGCTTGTGATTTTCAATGCTTATATTCTTTCATAGAGTTGTTAGATTAACTGAAAAGTATGTTGTGCGTGGACTTTTTAAAGTGTTACAATCATAGACTGATTTTGAATGTCTAGATTTTGTATGGATGAGTTGTTAGAATAACATATAAGTATGGTGTATAGGCTTTTTAAACTAGTTCATTCATAGGTTGGCTTTGTGTTGTATTTTCCATGCTTCAAATATTTGTATATGGATTCTGATTTTGAATGTTTAAATTATAGCCATAAAGACTTGTTAGATTCAAATGTAAGTATGGTGCATAGACTAATCTAACATTGTACATTCATAGGTTGACCTTTTGTTGGATTGGACCAAGAAAAATCATCATTAAACAATGACAAATTAGTTATGCCGTGCATATAATGTGTTTCATTACTTGTTGCACCTTAAATACAAAGAACATGCAACACATAAGGAGGCACCAACTAATGGAGGTTCATTGGTAGAGAAGCCAGTGTGGGAGTGGTTATGCAATCGGTGGGTGAGTGCACCATTCAAGATAATTGTTATTGAACAAACTAATCAAAGAGGATGAAGTGAATGTAATAATGTATTACAGCATGTTGAAACATACCTATTGATGTGTGTTAGTTATACTTGAAGATATTAGTTTTTTGACATCTTTGTTAAAACACCTTATACTCTAACAACACCTACTTAATCTAACAATACCCCCCACCCAAAAAAAAAAAAAAAAAAATTCCAGTTCTAGACTAATTAATGTATGTTTATTGAACAAATTTTCCAGCTAGAACAAAGATAAGTGAAAAAATGTCGTTTGTTATATTAATGAAACAAAAGGTGAAGTTAAGAACAATGGCTAACTTTTTTTATAATCTTCCAAAGTTACTTTCAAGGATGTGCCAAAACTAATGTTTGCCTATCTCACATTGTGTAGAAGGACAATAATCTGATTTTGTTTTTTTTCAAAATAAAGATGTGCATTGATCAAAGAAGAAGGGTAGACTCATCACACTCACTACAAAAGAGAATTATGTGAGCACAACCTTTAGTAGGGTTAAACATAAATATTAACAAAGTATAGGCAATTGGATACTCATGGACATGTGATCTTCTTAATGCAAATACTTAATACTAGTTAATAGTAAAAGAAATTCCACACTTCAACCACATGCAATATATGTCTATATAATAGATATTAGATGTAGTCACCTCCTCACTTTTCATATTTGAAATACATGTGTGTTGTAATATTTCAATGATGTTGAATTCCATATAAAAATGACTTTCAGAGTAGAAAGTCAGAAAATAACATGTAGTGAATTGGAAATGAGCACTCAGTTATATACATGTAATGATGAATCTTCTTAAATGTTGAAAACCAAATGGTTGCAATGATAAATGCTAAAGAGCAAGAGAATTTCACAAATGATGCCGTGACAACGATATTTAAGAAGGTATTGGGCCATAAATCAGGCTATTCAAGGGGGTTGGGCCATTCTGTTATTCTCAAATCTTCTAAACTGTCTGGCGTACCCAATGAGTAGTATGAACACTTTGCTGGAGAAAATGAATAGAACAAAAAAAATGCAGAATACTACCAAAATCATTTGGAAGAGATTTAAAATGGTTTCATGGCTATGAGGGACCATATGCAGGGCTATGAGCAACATGTAAACAATCACCTTTCATAAGTGGGTTAAAATTAGAGTCTCAAAGAGAGACTCGGGAGATCCGCACCTACAATATTACCAACAGTTACAATTTTTAGTTTTTGACAGTGATGATTTTTTTTATTGGTTTTTTTTCATAGTGAATGGTTTTTGAAAATGTAAAGTTTGGAATTCTGCAGTGGTTAGAGAGGGTTTGGTAATGGAGGTGAGATGACTATCCCATGTTGTCATTTCCAATTTAAGGCATTCCTTACTCAATATATCCATAAATACAATTAACAAACTCTAGTCTATTTGCCTTATGGGATTATGCTAATGAGTATTGGAGGATAATTTGGTTAAAAGCTGCTTATATTGATGTGCTTAATATGTTAATGGGCAGTTTAGATAAATAAAAGGTAATGGGATGAATTTATCTGTCATGATGTTATTTTGGAGACTAATGAATGTCTGTTGATTCAAAAAGTGATTTCAAACAAAGTATATGATGCTTTAAAAAAATAAGGCATGTATGGGTGTAAAAGTAAAATGTTTACATTGATATATTTCCTAGGAGCATGGCTCTTGTCCTTTGTTTCACGCCCTTCTTATTTACATTAAGGCAAATTTCCATAGTTGGTAGTTGATAATAATATTCTGCATTAGTTTTTATTCAAGAATTGGCATATACTTCAGACTATTAAAACTACCACTTGCAAGGAAAACCTTGCCATATAAATGTCTAATGTAGATTATAGTGTATGTTGCTTTTAGAGTTCACTTATTTGATTAGGATGAGGAGAGTTAAGCTATTTTTCTTTGTAAAAATTCATAAGTTACCTAGTTAAGTTTTTCAACTAAATGCAATTAGGGTGCTATCCAAAAAAATTGTTTAAGTCTTGATTACACTTATGAACTGGTAATGGTCTTCCATTTCAACATTAAAATTAATAAGATGTGTATATGGTGGTAGCTTCCTTAGTTAGTTGGATTTTATAGAGTTGAACAAGTTATTGGTGTTACTAACAGGATTTTTGTAAAGACAATGCACTGTTGGTGGTATTGGAAATCCTATACTAGTATGTACTTGATTTCATGATGATGACCTTGCAGAATAATTTTAGTCAGTGATAAGATATTTTAATGATTTTATAGCACCTATAGGAAGATAAAATCAATTTTAGAGGGCTAACTTTATCCCCTTGCTGTGTTTTTTTGTACTAGGTCAAAAAACCATGCATTGCCTACTAACTTGGTTGTGCTAGCCAAAACCCTAGTAACAAATGTAGAATTACCTCTATGTAGACATTGACATAAATTGTAGGATTGTTGGCATGTTGGAATAGAAAGTATTCATGTGTTGTGGGAATATGTAAGAAACTTATGAATGTTTGAATCTTGTTCTTGAAGTTACTATATACATGTATGACATGGTTAGAAGTTTATATATAATCTGTATGTAAATTCTTAATTTGGACAAGTGTTATTATTAGTCATTTGATGTATGAAAATATTTATATAGTTTATTAGTACATGTAAGATAATAAGGTGTGCATTCATTATAACAAATGTCATACAAGAATAATCCCTAAATATAGATTAAAATAATTTAGTAAACACCCAATTGAGTTTTGGGAGATACATTATAGAATGTAAGGAAATTCTTTGATGAAAGTGAGAAAAACAGACCAATAATTTTATGAACTCTATTGCACTATGAAAAAAAATACCCCAAATTGATGTTCTTGAAATTTGAGATTGACTGCTTCTTATTTGCCACCAAGAGAGATCAATGCGTAGTTAGTGCCAAACAATTGCTTCAAAGTTCTTTTCCCAAGACTTTTCACGGTGTGCATCTCATCGCTAAAATTCATCCCTTATTGCCACAAATTTGTTATGACGATGCAAAACTATACTAGGAGTTTGATCCTATTGTTGGTGAATTGTTTGATGGAATTAACATGCTTGAAATGGGTATTTGCCACCAATAAATTTTGACTATTGGCAATGATTACAAACGGCCACAAATTTCACCGGCAAAGCTAGAAGCACTGAAATGAAGTTATTCCCGACGATTCAACCCCATCGTAGTACTAGGTTGTTTGCGATGATTCAACCCTGTAGGTAGTATAGGGTTATTTCTAACGATTCAACTCCATAGGTAGTCCATTGTTGTTTGCGACAATTACAACAACCAAATGGAATCCATTTACGACAGAGTACTTAAGTGTCTTTCCCAGCATCTCAATCCCCACCCTTGGTTGCAACCACTCTTCCCTACTACAAACCTCTTTTCAGTTTGCCAAACCAAAAACATGACTACTCAACTAGACCATGAAAGCCTTATTTCTCAAGCTGAAGCATTAACTTGGAACAACTAAAACCTTGAACCAGAAATAGAATCAACAACCTATCTCTCCAATCATGCTCTTATTGGGTGAATAATATCATTCAAAGCTCTCAATAAACATATCTTACATGCTACTATCAAGGCAGTATGGAGCTTTGTCATCGGCCTCTCTATTGAGGATCTGAACACCAATACATTCCTTTCCAACTTCACAATACATTAGGAAAACTATCATGTACCTAACAACTATGGAAAATCAAAGGGTTTCATATGCTCATCCGAGAATGGCCCCTAGTCTGTGCATTCAAGAAATATACCTTAACATGTTAATATTTTGGGTGCAAATCCATGGTCTTTATTTAGAATTGATGACCATCTCAAATGTTGAAAACATATTTGGAAAGCTTATACAAGTTGAGTAAGTATCAAGTTTTGGAGTAGCCCTCAGAAGATTCATGAGGGTCCAAGTAGAAATCAACGTTGATAAACACCTACTCGAAGGCTTTCAACTCATCTAATGAGACATGCAACTTGTTTTTTTTTTTTTTTAATTTTATTTAAGTATGATAGATTATCAGATTTGTGCTACTGTTGTTGCTGTCTAGGGAATATTTAGCAAGCCTATCCTGTCCCAATAACTCTGCTAGAAGCTCTTACATTTGGTCCCTGGATAAAAGGCAGAGAATGCTGACATAAGAAGGCTTAATCACACTGTAGACGAAGGAATCATTTCCAACAACCATGGGTTAGATATGGTAGCTATATCCAAGAAACATTTGAAAACAGAGGTCTCTCCCTTGTACATGCAGCAAAGTCAAAGGAAAATTATATATATATATATATATAAAGAGTCCAACAATTTCAAAATATTGGGCAACTTCCATGTCCATTTCTATTAGCAACACCTTTGATGCAAGTGCTAAAATGGTGCCCTTAAGAGAGGGCTATGTGAAGTTGAGAATTGATGGGAGTAACTTGAGAAATCCAGGAGAAAATGGAGGGGGTGGGATCCTTAGAAACTTAGAAGGGAAACTTTTGGCTGCCTTTCACAAGTACTATGGCAAGGATTTGAATGCCATGGCTAAGGTTTTGACTCTTATAGACTGGCTTAACTTGTGCACCATATGCAAATAACTCATGTGGAAGTAGAATCCAACTCAAGGATGATCTATGGGTGGTGGCACTGGGGAAATGAGGTGAGCTAGATGGTCAAGGAAGCTTGGGAACATGCAAGGGAGATAACATTGAAGATGGAAGTACAAGTCAGTACATCTACAAGGAAGTGAATTAGGTTACGGACTACCTGACTAAAATAGGGGCTCGGGGACTTAGCATGATGATACTACAAAAGCAAGACTTGGCCTAGTAGGTGAGAGGAGCATTTAGGCTAGACAAGGTGAGATTGCCTTGCTTATGTTGTAAATGAATTTTGTCGACATAGTCTAGTGTGCGTATATGCACCTTATCATTTTCAAGGTGGTTTTTTTTTTAGATGTAATTATGAATTTCCTCTGCCAAAATTGATGTTTAAAAAAACAAGACACCTCTGATGCAAACCTTCTAAAGTCTAGATCTACAGTACAACTCTCCTTGGAAAACTAGCCTTGCATGAACATGGCACGCATTGAGAAAATTCCAAGGACATGTGGAGATCTCCTAAGCCAATAGGCAAAGAAGAGAGGAATATTCAATAAAGGCAGTGCCAATCACTCCTTTCATTAGCACTGGGCTTACAATCACACCCCCAAGAGGTTACATTTGGTCCCCTTATCACTCTTACCAAGGAAATCCAACCCCTTAAAAAAAAAAAATGCTAAAGATCTAATGATAACACATTAATCCATTTCCTCTAAATTTCTTTTACCCAAAATAATCCCTATGTCACATTGTTTAATGTCCATCCACTCATCCCCTCAATGACCCACAAGAGGCCCCTTTAGGAAAAAAGATAACTAAATTACCCTATTGGAAGCTACCATCTATAAACAATTCAACCGAATTTGATCACATCTCAAACCCAATAGAAAACTTACCCAAAAAACACTCAATCTCCCTTCTAGTCACCATAAAAAAAAACTTCCCTAGCAATAAGGCCCAATCCAACCAAATGTCCAACTCTAAAAGTAAGGCCCACTTTATAGAATCTTCATCTTCATTCAACAACTACACACATCAGAAACAAAAAACCCATTAAAACATCCTCTACCCCATCCATTGAACCTTCCCCTACCCCATAAAAAAATAAAGGTTTTGCTTAAGAAGGAGAAGGAGAAGCAAACCATCGAGGGTTAGAACCAACATAGATGCACGCTAAATGGAATATAAAAAATGCAGACAATATAGCTCAAGTAATAGAAGAGGATATGTTATGAAATTGCAAAAGAACATTTAGATACAAAAGATTATTCAATAATTTTTGATTATGAATCTAATAGGAAACATAGGAATGTTATGGATTAATGAGTGATAATTCCATTTCAAGATCTATATCAATTTATGATCTTCAAGAGGTTGAAACTTTTTGAATTTGTTAAAGATATTTAGGATCATAATTAGAAAAACTTGATGGTACCATTGCTTTAGTTGAAGTTTTCGGGATTTTATAGAGCAATAAAATTATTTTGCGATGTAGTGACACCAAGTGGCCTAATTTGACTGTGACAACCGTCAGAAACATTGTCACCTCATTAGCTTTGTATTTTCCACCCATCGCTACCACCTGTCCAGTATGCAACCCCTTAGTTAGTACATCTTAGATGCTTTATGACTAGCATTTTACACGTGAGTCCTTTCCTCTTCGCCTCACATTTTCCTTCCACTCACAAATTCTCTCTCTCTCTCTCTCTCTCTCTCTGCCCTAGGGTTCTTGCAGTCACAGCCTCCACACACACAAACACACTTTCTCTCTCTCAACTTCTCCCTCTTTTTTCGTGAACCGATGCAGACAATTGCATGAAACCTAGCTCAACCATTGTGAGCAGCAACCACCATGAAGTGTGACACCCCCAACCTTTGCTTGGGACTTAATGAAGACTAAAGCGTTGAGACATGCAATATAAGGTTATATAACGATATAAATAATAGATAATATACAATGCACCCAACATGCAACTATCAATATGCAATAATCACAGTGAAAAAATTCTTTCAACTTATATTATGTACCAGATAAACTAGAATCTCAAAATGTTCTTCCTAATATTAAACATACATACTTGTTCATTATCCACCAAAAAGGCACAACATTAAACATAAAGTGTCGTAGACAAATGTCTACATAGTTTCAAATCTAGAGATTAGCCACTCACATATCCTGTTTATCAACACCAAAGTAACATTTAGAAATTGGAGAATGATCTCCATAATCTCTTCCAAGTGAAACTCCTTGCTAATTGATTTCGTTCAAGCTTATTCTTCTATCTTCATAATGACCTAACACAACTTCTACCATTCTGGGTGGCCGTGATAGTTGGGATTACCATGGGCAGGTTTGGTAGATGAGAATTTTCATCTCAAACTCAAAATTCTCATCTCATCGTTACAACTTTTCCAAATCTCCACATAAAATATAATAAACAATTCAATTTTTTCAAATCCCAAAACAATAATAATACTAAAAATAATATTTTAAAGTTTCATCTCAAACTCAAAATTCTTATATCTACCCTCAAACCTCCCCTAAGAGTTTTTCAAATCTCAATAAGTTATACTACTAACGTACCAATAGTTTAGAAAACATGCACAACAATAAACATGACGTGAATGCATGGGTGACATGAATTTGGATTTTAGAAAATAGTAATGTCATGATAATCAGAACTTCATACTTCATGATATGCTTACTTCCATAAAATATCATTCATTCTTGTTCTTGTTCTTATAGATGGTGGACGCCTCACGATCCCCATAAACCTTGTGCTCTAGCTAGTTACCATACCACATCACAGATCTTTTGACTAGTTATATGAATGTGTCATATAGAAAAGGAATAATTAAATAAATTGTAACGACTTCACCATGAGTGCCTTTTGGCTTTTAGGAGATCGAATTCTCTTCACCAAAAACTTACTTGCTTTGGCAGATCGTAATGCTTTCAACCTAAGCATATCATTTTACACTCACTAGCATTAGGTGCTATGACTTTACTCCAAAAACCTCTTGGTCACATTTGAAGTCTTTGATTAATTTTCATTAACCTAGAGAATTCAATTCCATCATTACAAACTCCATAGTAAAAATGAGAGTTTCACTAGGATATTCTTACATTCTAGTGTTGGCCTCTTGGCAAAAACTTTTATATGCTCAACTCATGTTTCATGACATGTACATATGTTTCGTGAGAGATGACAGAATTATCATGACATGAATATTTTGGATATCAATGAAACTTTAAAGCATAATCATTAATCATAATGCAACGTTTATCATTAATCATACTATCATAAACCATAAGTACGTTAGAAACTAACTTACAGACTGCTCTTAGAATATAAGATTTTCAGACTGTAATAAATACACACTAAGGTTAGGGACCATAAGATTTTGAAAATTGCAATTTGACCCATAAAATTTTTAAAAATTTCATTTTGACCCCCAAAATTTCCAAAACTCCATAAACCTCGTAGATTTTCTATTTTGAATCCATTTCTAACCTTATAATGTGATTTATCAAGTTGCAAACCTAAGAAAACACCAAACCTGAATTTCACATAAACATATCACTAAGAGTCTAAGTGCATTCAAGCCTAATTTCACATTTGTAATCATTTAGCCTTAAAATAAATACTTGGTTTGTCTCTAGAATAAAACTCAAAAATACGTTCATGATATCTAGGTCCATATATAAAATAAAACATCATCTAACATCATACATAAAAAATAGAGATGTGTAGAATTTCTAGGTTGCATTCTGGGCTCTAATATCATTATGTATCTCAAGTAAAAATCATAAAACATGTATGGTATTGCCTTTCCACACTTGACCTGGTAGTAACACTTCAAACAATTTATCAAATCTATCAACAATTTCAAAGTTCAAACCACCCATATTAACATAGAGATGCTAACTGAAACACTACTCAACACTAGTTGCCTATTAACTTGCAACTCAAACAAAAATCACATAGCTGCATATTATGCTTAGGTTAGAAGTTTAAACTACAACTAACTCATCACAAAGCCCCAATATCAGTTCAAAATTATCAACCAAAAACTTGAATCGACACCATCCTCAATAAACTTGCTAATCGAAATTCTATTATCCCTAAATGGCAATCCAAGCTCTAATGGGTTAAACTCAAACTATAACTTCTCAACTAAATAATGCATCCCAAAGCTATAAACCAACTTATACTACACAAATATACTATTTTCTTTAAGAAAAATATTCCAATAACCCACTGACTTATTCATCTATAACACACACACACACACACACACACACACATACATACATATATATAATATAGAGAAAAAACTTGCTTATCAAGGATTGAGGTTCTCAATTATAGGTTGGGAAACTTTTCCACTCTTCCACTTCACTATTCACTTAATTTATCCCACTAAAATAATTCACTTGAGGTGTTAAGCTTGTGTATGTGTGAGGAAAAACCAAAGGAATGGAAGTGGGGTGTGGATGTAGGAAAGGGCTACAGGAGCAAAATTCTCTTTTCACTTAACCTCACCTTTAGCTTCACTCGATTTCTCACCAAAAGTTGGGTTGGTCTTTGTGTGTAAAACTTAACTTAAGCAAGTGTGTAGGATGTAAGGGGACTAAAGGGAGAGGGGGGAAGTTCTTTGGAGCAAGCTAGACATGCAGGGCATGGCCTTACATGTTCTTGGTTGGTTGCTTGTAGAGTTGAACTTATGTGTGTTAGGAGAAATCAAGCAACCTGTTTAGGGAATGTGATGTGCGGATTATGAAAAGAATTTCAAAAGTGTGGAAAGTTGAACATTTTTGGTACAAGGGTAGCAAGGGCATTGGATGATGCTTGTAAGAAGGGTATGGTCTTGTAAGAGGGGCATGGCTTTCACTTGTTTTGCATACAATTTATATATGTATACTTTTTTTGACAAGTATAAGTGAAGACCAAATGGAGGGTAATGATTGATTCATGATGGGCCTCATGATGAGTCGTTCCATTCCAAGGGGCCGAATGGGGTTCCTATTTTGTCTGAGTCTCTGTCCGTGATCATCAATAAAGAATTGCAAGATCATATTGAACCGTTTTTTGAATTGGATGCCAGATATGAAGTTCATTCGGACCAAGAATCAGAGAGAGATCAACTTAAAGATGACATGGGAAAAGACTACTGTTCTGAGTCTGAAGGCCTTAAAAAATCAGTTGGAAATTTTAATAAAAGGTATTCTACAAGGGCGACTACACGCCTATCTAAACTTAACTTATGATTAGTCCTTTTATGTTTTGGAATATTCGGGGAGTTCGCACTTCTTAGGTGCGCTTGAGGAAACTTATTAAGCAGTTCTGTCCTAATATTATAACCCTGGCAGAGTGTTTGAGCTGAAAAATTACATATTTTAGCTGTTTAAAACCAATTTATTTCAACTGGTTCGTGACATTATTATTGGTTTTAGATGGAAAAATAGTTAATAAGCATAAATTCGAGTTGTGATTTTTTTTTGATTAATATCATGTTTATGCTTAATTTTATAACTATGATTTAATTAGAAAATATTTCCTCACATATTTAATAATCTATTTTCTTTTTAATTTATTTCAAGTGTTATTTTTATTTCTTTATTTCAGCTTAAATAAAATTCACATTAGATCTGACCAAAAGCGCATACTAATTGAGAGGAATGAAGAGAAGGAAGGATAGCTTTCGGTGGACAAACACATGCGACACAAAGTAAACGAAAGGAGGCTTCTTTCGCGGCAAAACAAAATAGAAATTGCATGCAAACGGAGCCACGTTTCAACAAAAAAAGATAAAAAGAGCCGAAAAATAAGAAAAGAGAGAAAAGAGACGTGGGAGAGTTGGATTTTTCAGCTTGAGAGTTTGGACGTAGAGAGCCATGCATGTTTTGGTGCTTGATTGATTTGAAAGGAAAAGCAGCAGAAAATAAGAGGAATTGCAGCTCACACATGCATCAAAACAGCAACCATCACTCGGCAAGGCAGCTCAAAACAACACATGCAGCAAAACAGCAAGCACTTCAATGCATAAAGTGGAACTCGGCAGGACAGCAAAGCAGCTCAAATGACACTCATGCACATGCATCAAGCTAGTTTTACAGCAACCACTCACCCACGGCAAAGCAGTGTAGCACCACATGCAGAAAGTTAAACAAAAAAAAAACACTTGCAACCACTAACTCACGGCTGGAACACATGCTGCCACATGCAAACTACACATGCAGAAATAAAAAAAGGAACACTCGGACAACACTCATGCAGAAGAAACCGAACATGCAGGACATTAAAGCTATGCTGCCACATGCACTACACATGCATCAAATGTGGAACTCACGGATGGAAAAGAAAAGTTGATACAATGACAGCACACATGCAGTAAAAAAATAGAACAAGTAGGCAGCATCACACGGACAACAAGGCAGCAGCTCATCACTTGGCACATGCAAGACGTAAAGCAAAGCACACATGAAATACACCTCATGCAGAAAAGTAGCTCACGGATGCAGGGAAAAGAAACAGCAATGCAGATCGCATGGACTACACATGCAGGAAAACACTCGGACGTGCATCAGTGCAGCAGAACAGCTGGCCATCAACTCAACATCTCAATGCAGCAGATCACACATGCAGAAAATCACAAACACATGCATCAAAAGGACATAAAACAGAGCACATGCAGCTCACATAAAGCAGCACACTCACACGGATAGAAACAGAAAGTAACAAGCAGAAAATAGACACAGCTCATGCAGACAACTCACAGCTGGAAGTGCACATGCAGAAAAAAAAAGAAGCAAAAAAAGCAACAGAAAAATGAAGAAACACTCAACAGAAAGACACGGCATGCAGACCAACGTGGGCAACAACTCACACATGCAGCTCACTCACATGCATCACTCGGACAACTCTTATAAAAACCAGGGAGAGAAAGCTACACGGCAGCCTTGTTTTTTTTACTTTTCTTACTATTTTTTTGTTTAAAGGAGAGCTGAACGGGAGTTGTTTTTAAAGTTTAATTCCTTGTTTGTTTTGAAGTTTAATTCCTTGTTAGTTTCAAGTTTAATTCCTTGTTTGTTTCAAGTTTAATTCCTTGTAGTTTTCAATTGTATTACCTTGTTGAGTTTTCAATTTTATTACCTTCAAATTTATTAGCTTCAAGTTTATTACCTTCAAGTTTATTAGCTTCAAGTTTATTAGCTTCAATTTTATTACCTTCAAGTTTATTAGCTTCAAGTTTATTAGCTTCAAGTTTATTAGCTTCAAATTTATTAGCTTCAAATTTATTAGCTTCAAGTTTATTACCTAGCTATAGTTTTTGATATGGTTCTTCTTAGATTTATTTTTGTTACTAAAAATATCATGTGTAATTAATTTCTAAAGCTTGGGTTGTGGAATGAGATTTAATTTATTTTAGATTCTAGTGTGATGCAATATTTTGTTGTGTAAAGTTGACTTCACTAAATTACTAGTCGGATTCAAAAGGAAAATAGATTGCGGCTCTTGCTCTTGTTTTGTTGTTGACGGAAGGCACAACAAAAACTTGAATTTATCAAGGCCTCTTTCGATTGATTACGAATATAAATTTGGCTAGTAAATTAGAGAATTTCTTGAGAAAATATTGCAAAAACGTGAGCTTAATTTTTTTATCTTCCGAATATCAATTCCTTGACTGGATTGTTAATCGAGAAATTACCTAGAATCCGAAATAAAAAGAATCTCAAACCCAACCCAAGTGTTTGTTTATTGTTTCTTGCAAGTTTAATTCATTTGCTACACATTTTCTCTAAGTTTCTTAGTTTTAGTAATTTTAGAAACATAGATCCATATCCATTTTCATCTTTCACAATAGATACATCCTTTACACAAAGAAAATCTCACCAACGCTTTGATAATCCCTTTGTCCCTGTGAATTCGATCTTGGGACTTACCCTTGTATTACTTTGACAGCTTCTACGCTTGGAAGACAACATTATAAGCTGAGTCACTAATAAACTTGAAGCTAATAAACTTGAAGGTAATAAACTTGAAGCTAATAAACTTGAAGGCTAAAACTTGAAGTAATNGAATTTTTTTAGATAGTTAATATCATAATTAAACAATAGGAATTGCATCATTGGATTCGTTAGAATTTTTAGAATTTTATGGTGCAATAAAATTTTTTGTAATTTTTGAGTGCCAAGTGAGCCAATGGGAGAGCACTATGTGTCACCTAGTGTGTCATGTCACCAACCAACTAACACCAACCATGTATTTTTATTTTTTTTTTTTAGAGAAGAGCTGGTAGCCACCCACATAGCAGCCCCGTCCCAAATTTATTAATAGCCCTCACTTATGACGGAAGAAAACCGTAGTTGCAAAAAGGACACCTAGGGGATACAGAATAAAACAAGAAGACCAAACCCAGGCATCAAAAACTAACGAAACGTAAACAAACTATAAACTCCAAACCAAATACAAAGAGCCCCACCAAAACATAAATAAACCAGCTCTAAAACAGGATCCCACCAGAACCAAAAAAACCTGCAAAACAAATAAAGCCAAAAAACCAAGACAAAAACGCATCAAAACTAGAAAGAAAACAAAACAAGACAAACCTGGGACATCTTAAGAGATACGTAGGTAAGGAAAACCAAGTATGTCCATACGAAGAAGACCTCATAAATGACTAGGCAAGTCACCGTCAGCAGGCCAATCCTTATTGAGGCCCCTGGCACCTTGCTTAGCAAGAAAATCAGCCACACAATTTCCTTCACGATAAACATGACTCACTCGATAATCCATGCAGGCAAGATAACTACTTAATTCATCCCAATAATCTTCCAGATACCAAATATTACATTCCCCTTTAATAATCCAGTTGACCAAAATATGAGAGTCTGATTCTATATCCACCTTATAAAAACCCATCTGGTGACACCTTCGGACCCCCTATAAAAGACTCCTCATCTCATCAAAATTATTGGATCCTATGCCTAAATAAACAGAATAAGCCATGCAGAGTCTACCACAATTATCACGAATGACACCCCCAGCACCAGCCTGCCTAGGATTGCCCAAACTACTACCATCTAAATTAAGCTTCACCCAATCCTGCCTAGGTTTCAACCATCTTACCACTTGAACCTTCTTAGGTCTAGGCAATAAGACCGAAATATCCAATCTATTTAAAAGGGCCACATCATGATTCGAAATATGAGTAACTTTCATAATCAAATGCATAATACGACGGATCCAAAATTTAATAACTTGCCACACCAAATCCACTGTGTCAATCTTATTTTCATACCGAGCTTTGCAGCGCCAATCCCAAAGCTTCCAAGACACAATAGAGGGAAGAAGACAAAAAATAAGGCGAATCTGAGAAGACTTACCTGCACGACGAAACCAAAAATTAATTTGATCGTTCCAAGTAAGAAAAACACCCATATGCACGCCTAAATTGACTGCAGCCAAGTGGCAAATTTTCTGAGCAATATCCCCATTGCAAAGCACATGATTCAGATCTTCAGAATGACCCATGAGGCAACAATTACATTTAGAGACTATCGGGATACCAGTATTTCTAATCTTTTCATCAACACTCAAACAGTTATGAATAGCCTTCCACATCATAATAGAGATTTTCTTAGGGAGGTTGTTGTGCCAAATCCACTGAGCCCAAGGTAAAGGAGAAGCCCTAACCCGAATGCAATCCCAAGCACTTTTGGTGGAAAAATTTTCATTATTATCTTTCAACCAAATAAGAACATCATTCCCCTCTTTACTCCGAGCCAATAACTGCCACAAATGAGAAGCTTGCTGATAACCCACTAGCCTTTCCAGCAAGGAGAAATCCCAACCATTATCAAGACGGCACTCTTTAATCTTCAACAACGGATGCCCAATCACAAGATATATAGCACACAGAGGACCCCTATCATCCCAGTTATCGTACCAAAACGAAAGATTACCTTCTCTAACAATCCACTTTGAATTAGACAGAACATCTGGAATACACCTAACAATAGATTTCCAAAACCTAGTACCCTTCGTAGGCTCCAAAAGAGATAAGTGATTGCCTCGAGCATACTTACCTTTAAAGAAATCCGCCCAAAGAGACTTGCCCTGAATAAGACGCCAGGCAAGTTTGCAGTGTAAGGCCTTTTGTATATCATCAAAATCCTGAATACCCAAACCACCTTCCTCAATAGGCCTACAAATATTTTTCCAAGCGACCCATTTCCGTTTTCCTCTCCCGTCAACGTCACCCCAAAAGAAAGAACTTAAAATTCTATTCAAAGCCAAAATCACAGTATGAGGAACCTGTAAAACAGCCAGAAGGTGGGTAGCCATACTTGATAGCACATGTCGAAGGAGGATTGTCCGGCCACCAGCAGAGAGCATCTTCATTTTCCAACCCGCAATCTTCTTGTTAATTTTACCAAGCAACTCACCAAAGTCATTATTTCTGAGCCTCCCATCCACTATTGGAACACCCAAATACTTAAAAGGAAAGGTCCCTTCAACAAAACCAGTAGTGCGAAGTAAGGAAGCCTTCCTATGAAGAAGAATCTTACGAGAGAAATAAATAGCACTCTTTTCTTTACTAAGGAGTTGACCCGACCAAGATTCATACAGTTTAAGAGCCTGCATCAATTTCCTTATAGACCTTTGAGCATCATTAGCAAAAACAACAATATCATCCGCATACATAAGATGAGATATAAGCGTGGTGCCTCGAGCTTGAGAAAACTGACCAATAGATCCATTATCAAAAGAAGTCTTAATAAGGCGTGAGAGCACCTCTTGCATGATAATGAATAAGTAAGGAGAGAGTGGATCACCCTGCCTCAGACCGCATTTCCCTTTGAAAAAACCCAAGGAGATACCATTCATCATAATTGAATACCAAGGCGTCGAGATGCACATATTAATAAGGTTGCACACCCTAGGAGAAAGCCCAAAAGCTTCCAAAACATGTAATAAAAAATTCCAGTCAACTCTGTCATAGGCCTTAGACATGTCAAGTTTGATAACCACATTGCCCCCATTAGATTTTTTATGAATCGAATGAACCATCTCTTGGGTAAGACTAATATTCTCAAAAATATTTCGGCTGGGAATGAAAGCTCCTTGTTCCTGTGAAATCATCTTAACAAGCAAATTAGTCATACGATTCACAATAATTTTAGCACAAATCTTGTAAGTCACAGAACAAAGGCTGATAGGTCTGAATTTATCAAAACCCGTAGGATTTTCCATTTTGGGAATCAACACTATAAAAGAGGCAGTGTAAAACCTGGGAAGAGAAAAATTAATGAAAAAATAATTAATGGCTTCCAAAAGGTAATCTTTTACAATATTCCAACAAAATCTGAAAAAAACCAAAACCAAAGCCATCCGGCCCCTACTTTCAATGGGGATACTAAAAAGAGCATCCTTCATTTCCCCAAGAGTAGGTGCTCTACACATGTCCAAATTTTCATCTTGTGTGATGACAGGAGAAATCAGATCACTTAACGTGGGCAAAAGACTATTTCTCTCAACTCCTAAGAATTGAGTAAAATAGTCCACAGCTGCCTGATGAATATTAGAAGGGGAATCTAACACCGTTCCATCAGATAAACACATAGTTTTGACCCTTTTATGATTTTTAGCATTCAAATAAGCATGATAAAACTTCGAATTCTGATCCCCATCTTTTAACCAGCTTTTTTTAGCCATATGGGAAAGACGGGTGTCCTCTCTGCCCATCCAAGTGAAAAGCTCCAACTTGGAGGCCATGAGATCATTATCATCTTCAATATTATAATTATCTTGAAGACTAATCTCCAAGTTCTCAATGTGGTTCTCTAGATCATTAATAATGGTATTAGTCCTACCAAACACTTGTTTATTCCAATCCCTTAAAACCATTTTGAGTCTTTTTAATTTCCAAGATAATTTAAACATACCAGAACTAGTGCCCTCCTCTTTCCACACCCCCTCAACCACGCGAAGGAAATCCGCGTGATCAGTCCACATATACTGAAAACGAAAAGGGCAAGGTCCATACCTGAAAGGGTCAGTACCCATTTGAATTACCAGTGGCGAATGATCGGAAGTCGTTCGAGCTAAAACCTGGTAAGACACATTAGGGAATTGGTTAAGAAAATTAGAATCAAGGAGACAACTGGTCTAACCTGGCCCAACTCCGAGCTAGCCCGCCTTGACCATTACACTAGGTCATTCTCGAGCCTTGATGAGACATTTCCAGCAAACCACAGTTTCGAATGAACGTGTTAAAATCCTCCATCCAGAAAAAGGATGGGGAAGACCACCTCGTCGTTCTGTATCAACTTTTATGATGTTAAAGTCGCCACAAACCACCCAAGGAAAATTCCCATGACCATTCGCTGCTAGATCTTCCCAAAGAGTCTTTCTCTCAAACTGATTACACTTGGCATACACAATGGTAAGCACATAAACAGTTCCATTGTCCTCAACTTTCACAAAATAAATTGATTGGTTCCGGCTAGCCAATGAACAGAAACATTAGAATTCCACATCAACCAGATTTTACCACCATGAGCTTCATTAGTTAAAAAAGATTCACAACTGAACCTTCCCAAGAACGAAAGAATTTTATCTTCTAACAAAAAAGGCTCTGCTTCAAGTTTATTAGCTTCAAGTTTATTACCTAGTTATAGTTTTTGATATGGTTCTACTTAGATTTATTTTTGTTACTAAAAATATCATGTGTAACTAATTTCTAAAGCTTGGGTTGTGGAATGAGATTTAATTTATTTTAGATTCTAGTGTGATGCAATATTTTGTTGTGTAAAGTTGACTTCACTAAATTACTAGTCGGATTCAAAAGGAAAATAGATTGCGGCTCTTGCTCTTGTTTTGTTGTTGACGGAAGGCACAACAAAAACTTGAATTTATCAAGGCCTCTTTCGATTGATTACGAATATAAATTTGGCTAGTAAATTAGAGAATTTCTTGAGAAAATATTGCAAAAACGTGAGCTTAATTTTTTTATCTTCCGAATATCAATTCCTTGACTGGATTGTTAATCGAGAAATTACCTAGAATCCGAAATAAAAAGAATCTCAAACCCAACCCAAGTGTTTGTTTATTGTTTCTTGCAAGTTTAATTCATTTGCTACACATTTTCTCTAAGTTTCTTAGTTTTAGTAATTTTAGAAACATAGATCCATATCCATTTTCATCTTTCACAATAGATACATCCTTTACACAAAGAAAATCTCACCAACGCTTTGATAATCCATTTGTCCCTGTGAATTCGATCTTGGGACTTACCCTTGTATTACTTTGACAGCTTTTACGCTTGGAAGACAACATTATAAGCTGAGTCACAGAGCCTTTTTTGTTAGAAGATAAAATTCTTTCGTTCTTGGGAAGGTTCAGTTGTGAATCTTTTTTAACTAATGAAGCTCATGGTGGTAAAATCTGGTTGATGTGGAATTCTAATGTTTCTGTTCATTGGCTAGCCGGAACCAATCAATTTATTTATGTGAAAGTTGAGGACAATGGAACTGTTTATGTGCTTACCATTGTGTATGCCAAGTGTAATCAGTTTGAGAGAAAGACTCTTTGGGAAGATCTAGCAGCGAATGGTCATGGGAATTTTCCTTGGGTGGTTTGTGGCAACTTTAACATCATAAAAGTTGATACAGAACGACGAGGTGGTCTTCCCCGTCCTTTTGCTGTGATGGAGGATTTTAACACGTTCATTCGAAACTGTGGTTTGCTGGAAATGTCTCATCAAGGCTCGAGAATGACCTAGTGTAATGGTCAAGGCGGGCTAGCTCGGAGTTGGGCCAGTTTAGACCGTTGTCTCCTTGATTCTAATTTTCTTAACCAATTCCCTAATGTGTCTTACCAGGTTTTAGCTCGAACGACTTCCGATCATTCGCCACTGGTAATTCAAATGGGTACTGACCCTTTCAGGTATGGACCTTGCCCTTTTCGTTTTCAGTATATGTGGACTGATCACGCGGATTTCCTTCGCGTGGTTGAGGGGGTGTGGAAAGAGGAGGGCACTAGTTCTGGTATGTTTAAATTATCTTGGAAATTAAAAAGACTCAAAATGGTTTTAAGGGATTGGAATAAACAAGTGTTTGGTAGGACTAATACCATTATTAATGATCTAGAGAACCACATTGAGAACTTGGAAATTAGTCTTCAAGATAATTATAATATTGAAGATGATAATGATCTCATGGCCTCCAAGTTGGAGCTTTTCACTTGGATGGGCAGAGAGGACACCCGTCTTTCCCATATGGCTAAAAAAAGCTGGTTAAAAGATAGGGATCAGAATTTGAAGTTTTATCATGCTTATTTGAATGCTAAAAATCATAAAAGGGTCAAAACTATGTGTTTATCTGATGGAACGGTGTTAGATTCCCCTTCTAATATTCATCAGGCAGCTATGGACTATTTTACTCAATTCTTAGGAGTTGAGAGAAATAGTCTTTTGCCCACGTTAAGTGATCTGATTTCTCCTGTCATCACACAAGATGAAAATTTGGACATGTGTAGAGCACCTACTCTTGGGGAAATGAAGGATGCTCTTTTTAGTATCCCCATTGAAAGTAGTCCAGGCCGGATGGCTTTGGTTTTGGTTTTTTTCAGATTTTGTTGGAATATTGTAAAAGATTACCTTTTGGAAGCCATTAATTATTTTTTCATTAATTTTTCTCTTCCCAGGTTTTACACTGCCTCTTTTATAGTGTTGATTCCCAAAATGGAAAATCCTACGGGTTTTGATAAATTCAGACCTATCAGCCTTTGTTCTGTGACTTACAAGATTTGTGCTAAAATTATTGTGAATCGTATGACTAATTTGCTTGTTAAGATGATTTCACAGGAACAAGGAGCTTTCATTCCCAGCCGAAATATTTTTGAGAATATTAGTCTTACCCAAGAGATGGTTCATTCGATTCATAAAAAATCTAATGGGGGCAATGTGGTTATGAAACTTGACATGTCTAAGGCCTATGACAGAGTTGACTGGAATTTTTTATTACATGTTTTGGAAGCTTTTGGGCTTTCTCCTAGGGTGTGCAACCTTATTAATATGTGCATCTCGACGCCTTGGTATTCAATTATGATGAATGGTATCTCCTTGGGTTTTTTCAAAGGGAAATGCGGTCTGAGGCAGGGTGATCCACTCTCTCCTTACTTATTCATTATCATGCAAGAGGTGCTCTCACGCCTTATTAAGACTTCTTTTGATAATGGATCTATTGGTCAGTTTTCTCAAGCTCGAGGCACCACGCTTATATCTCATCTTATGTATGCGGATGATATTGTTGTTTTTGCTAATGATGCTCAAAGGTCTATAAGGAAATTGATGTAGGCTCTTAAACTGTATGAATCTTGGTCGGGTCAACTCCTTAGTAAAGAAAAGAGTGCTATTTATTTCTCTCGTAAGATTCTTCTTCATAGGAAGGCTTCCTTACTTCGCACTACTGGTTTTGTTGAAGGGACTTTTCCTTTTAAGTATTTGGGTGTTCCAATAGTGGATGTGAGGCTCAGAAATAATGACTTTGGTGAGTTGCTTGGTAAAATTAACAAGAAGATTGCGGGTTGGAAAATGAAGATGCTCTCTGCTGGTGGCCGGACAATCCTCCTTCGACATGTGCTATCAAGTATGGCTACCCACCTTCTGGCTGTTTTACAGGTTCCTCATACTGTGATTTTGGCTTTGAATAGAATTTTAAGTTCTTTCTTTTGGGGTGACGTTGACGGGAGAGGAAAACGAAAATGGGTCGCTTGGAAAAATATTTGTAGGCCTATTGAGGAAGGTGGTTTGGGTATTCAGGATTTTGATGATATACAAAAGGCCTTACACTGCAAACTTGCCTGGCGTCTTATTCAGGGCAAGTCTCTTTGGGCGGATTTCTTTAAAGGTAAGTATGCTCGAGGCAATCACTTATCTCTTTTGGAGCCTACGAAGGGTACTAGGTTTTGGAAATCTATTGTTAGGTGTATTCCAGATGTTCTGTCTAATTCAAAGTGGATTGTTAGAGAAGGTAATCTTTCGTTTTGGTACGATAACTGGGATGATAGGGGTCCTCTGTGTGCTATATATCTTGTGATTGGGCATCCGTTGTTGAAGATTAAAGAGTGCTGTCTTGATAATGGTTGGGATTTCTCCTTGCTGGAAAGGCTAGTGGGTTATTAGCAAGCTTCTCATTTGTGGCAGTTATTGGCTCGGAGTAAAGAAGGGAATGATGTTCTTATTTGGTTGAAAGATAATAATGAAAATTTTTCCACCAAAAGTGCTTGGGATTGCATTCGGGTTAGGGCTTCTCCTTTACCTTGGGCTCAGTGGATTTGGCACAACAACCTCCCTAAGAAAATCTCTATTATGATGTGGAAGGCTATTCATAACTGTTTGAGTGTTGATGAAAAGATTAGAAATACTGGTATCCCGATAGTCTCTAAATGTAATTGTTGCCTCATGGGTCATTCTGAAGATCTGAATCATGTGCTTTGCAATGGGGATATTGCTCAGAAAATTTGCCACTTGGCTGCAGTCAATTTAGGCGTGCATATGGGTGTTTTTCTTACTTGGAACGATCAAATTAATTTTTGGTTTCGTCGTGCAGGTAAGTCTTCTCAGATTCGCCTTATTTTTTGTCTTCTTCCCTCTATTGTGTCTTGGAAGCTTTGGGATTGGCGCTGCAAAGCTCGGTATGAAAATAAGATTGACACAGTGGATTTGGTGTGGCAAGTTATTAAATTTTGGATCCGTCGTATTATGCATTTGATTATGAAAGTTACTCATATTTCGAATCATGATGTGGCCCTTTTAAATAGATTGGATATTTCGGTCTTATTGCCTAGACCTAAGAAGGTTCAAGTGGTAAGATGGTTGAAACCTAGGTAGGATTGGGTGAAGCTTAATTTAGATGGTAGTAGTTTGGGCAATCCTAGGCAGGCTGGTGCTGGGGGTGTCATTCGTGATAATTGTGGTAGACTCTGCATGGCTTATTCTGTTTATTTAGGCATAGGATCCAATAATTTTGATGAGATGAGGAGTCTTTTATAGGGGGTCCGAAGGTGTCACCAGATGGGTTTTTATAAGGTGGATATAGAATCAGACTCTCATATTTTGGTCAACTGGATTATTAAAGGGGAATGTAATATTTGGTATCTGGAAGATTATTGGGATGAATTAAGTAGTTATCTTGCCTGCATGGATTATCGAGTGAGTCATGTTTATCGTGAAGGAAATTGTGTGGCTGATTTTCTTGCTAAGCAAGGTGCCAGGGGCCTCAATAAGGATTGGCCTGCTGACGGTGACTTGCCTAGTCATTTATGAGGTCTTCTTCGTATGGACATACTTGGTTTTCCTTACCTACGTATCTCTTAAGATGTCCCAGGTTTGTCTTGTTTTGTTTTCTTTCTAGTTTTGATGCGTTTTTGTCTTGGTTTTTTGGCTTTATTTGTTTTGCAGGTTTTTTTGGTTCTGGTGGGATCCTGTTTTAGAGCTGGTTTATTTATGTTTTGGTGGGGCTCTTTGTATTTGGTTTGGAGTTTATAGTTTGTTTACGTTTCGTTAGTTTTTGATGCCTGGGTTTGGTCTTCTTGTTTTATTCTGTATCCCCTAGGTGTCCTTTTTGCAACTACGGTTTTCTTCCGTCATAAGTGAGGGCTATTAATAAATTTGGGACGGGGCTGCTATGTGGGTGGCTACCAGCTCTTCTCTAAAAAAAAAAAATAAAAATACATGGTTGGTGTTAGTTGGTTGGTGACATGACACACTAGGTGACACATAGTGCTCTCCCATTGGCTCACTTGGCACTCAAAAATTACAAAAAATTTTATTGCACCATAAAATTCTAAAAATTCTAACGAATCCAATGATGCAATTCCTATTGTTTAATTATGATATTAACTATCTAAAAAAATTCAAGTAGTTATACATTCTTTTTAGGATCATAAACCTACTTTGCTTTTAAACTGAAATCCTAACTAGTTTTAATTCATACACTTCACCTATATTTTCATGGTATAACCAATTGCCCAAAATAAAGAAATTACTTTTGGTCTAATTTCTTTTGGGGTGTTACATAAGGTACTCTCACAAAAGTTCTCTTTCCCTCACCTCCATCACGTCCAACTCCTCCATAGGAGCAATGCCTCAGGCCGTTATGAGTAGCATCAAGGAGATGAGAGCAATGATAGCAACAAGCCCACTGCAAATAGCCACTGAGGCCACTGGTGTCGACTCTCCGTTGTGTGAGTATATCTCTAACCTTTGTAACAACTCGCTAAAATTTAGTCTTATCTCCTCACCCTTCTCTTTCTTTTTCGCACATATTAGACAGCACGACAATCAGTTTTGGATTCTTTCCCGACAGCAGTCACTATCTCTCTCGTCTCTACCCTCACCCGAAATCACATGCATAATTATCTTTTTCTGTAAATCACGTTACTTTGTTCTTCACCGACAACTGTAAAATCATGAATAGATTTATCCTAAGCGTTGTACCTCGATGGCGTATTCCGGATCTTATCCACCGAATTTCAAAGTATTAGATAAGCTTGTTTTTAAAATTGTACAATTATAATAATTTAATGAGCTCTGAAAAAATATTATAATTGTGGATAATTACTTAGATTAAATATTTTAGTTGTTTTAAGATATTAAGAGGTTTATTTTTACGTTGAAAACTTTTATTTAAATTAAATGGTTTTATCCTCTTTGAGTGATTAAAGATACTTTATCATTTTAATAATGATGAAGAAATATTATTTTATAAACCTTAGTTTATAAAATAATAATCTATCTTAATTCCTCTTTGTGTTTATTCAAGTGTTTTATGCACTTTGATTAATTAATGATACTTTATCATTTTATACAATGATGAAGAAAATATTATTTTATAAACCTTAGTTTATAAAATAATATTCTATATTAATTTCTCTCAGTGTTGTAATTAAGTATTTTATTAATTTAAATGATTTTATCATCTTCGATTAATTAACGGTACTTTATCATTTTAAATAATGATGAGGAAATATTATTTTATAAATTTTAGTTTATAAAATAATATTCTACCTTAATTCATCGTAGTGTTTTATTTAAAATAAAACACTTACGCGTTTTCAAATCAGTGTTTTAACTCACCGTTGGTTTATTTGAGGATCCCGAAGCGTAGGATTGAAGTTAATTACCTAGGCCCCTACCCTTTTTCCTTCACTTTTTCCTTTTTCCTTTTTCTTCTCTCTCTTTCCTCTCTCTCTCTCTCTCCCCATGCTCTTCCCTTCCCCATTTCTCCTTACCGTCGCCGCCCCTTTGACCGCCCGTTTCTCCGCCGTCCGGTGGAGGTGTCGTACACCACCCCCGCCATTCTCTTCCAATCCCACCAAAGTTCATCCCCTCCAATTTTCAGAGCCATCGGACCAGCCGTTAGCCGCCACGAGCCCCCGGAAGTTGCTGCCCCTGCCCTGTTTTCTCCCCTGTTGCCGATTTCTTTCTCCGCCCAGAACCGCCGCTCGCCGGCGGCGTGGACTACACCACCCACCCAGATTTCTTCCCCTCTCACCGGTGAACATCCCCTCCAAGTTTCACCTCCATCCGAGCCACCGTTAGCCACCACTCTCGCCTCCAAACAAATGGGTTTTTAAGGCTTTTCACCATTTTGGACCACCATACACGGCCAAATCAGCCACCAAGCACCACCATTGGATTCACCACATCAAGGGCTTCCTCCCCATGTCTTTCTTTTTCCCTAACTCTCACTTTTTCTCATATGGGTTTCTCAAAACACCCGTTCGGTTGCACCACCGTGCGCCGCCGTACACGGCCACCCGTGGTGTTTCACCACCACCATCTTGTTCCTCTCATCCTCATGAACCTCTCCAAGAAATTTCATGGCCAACGGAGCTTCGTAGAGCTCACACTCTCCCGCACTCTCCAAGGCCAAAAATGGTTTCAAACGGCCGATCTGCCGCCGTTAGCCACCGTCCGACCACCACCTCGCCACCACAGCTCCACCACATGTTCCTCTACCTTTCCCTAGCTTTCCATGAAGTTCTATGGCTTTTCGCTACCTCGCGTCTCCTCCGCTCACCGTTCGGAGTTACTGTTCACGGCGTGATGCCGCCGTGCTCCGCCACCTTTGACCATCACAAGGCGACCGTGAGTCTTCCAAGACCACGCCTAGCCTTTCTCAAGCCCAAACTACCACTTTATGTGGTGGACAGACACCGTACCGCCACGTATGCTCCTCCGACGCATGTTCGTGACGAGCAGCGAGCGACGCACGGGTTATCCCGTCGATGGTATAACCCTCTATCTTTAGTTATTTATGTTTAACATAGTTGATTTGGTTGGCTGTAGACTGTGTAGTTAGTGTTTGTGGAGTTCGCTGCGTAGTTGTGAAACGAAGTGTGGTTGTGAAGTGTTAGGCTTGATTTTGTAGTTTTGTGGACTGTGCTGTGAAGTATAGGCGTGAGATGGATGCCGTAGATGTGATACGGCGGGTTGTGTGAAGAGAATACGCGTGTAGCGTATTCTGTGTAATGCAGCGACGCGCCGCGCGACGTGCGCTGTAGTGATGTGGGTCGTAGAAGGAAGGGAGTACGCATGTAGTGTACTCCGTGTGGTATGGCGATGCATCGTGTGATGTGCATCGTGTTGATGAGTGTTGTAGCGAAGGAAGTACGCGTAGCGCGTACTCCGTGTCGCGTAGCGATGCACCGTGAGACGTGTATCGCAGTGATGGGTTTTGTAGTGTGAATGGAAGAGAGTTCACGTGAGTGTACTCTGTACTAAGTCGTGATACACCGGATGGCGTGTCACGAAGGGTTGAATGGCGTAGCAGAGAAGTGTGGAGCGTATGGTGTAATGTTGGGAAACTGTATGACAGTGTCCCGAAGCAGTGATGATATGGATTATAGTCCGGGTTGACTGGTGTCATCTTGTGGTTGACTATGGCTAAGAGTATATGGATTGAGAAAGGAATTGTTTGTTTGGTTATTATTGATAATTTTAATGAACTTGTTTTAGTGCAAAGGCTTTCTGAAGTCAAATTATCTCTTCTGGGTATAGTGAAACCTCACGTTGCCCGTGGTGTTGCAAGTGCTCATAATATGGCAATTAAATTCAGAATTGAAAATCTTAAGGACTTGAGTGTTCCTCTTCCAGCTGTTGTGCAGTTCCTCGTGTTTCGCGCTCTATTCTCATAGAACGCGACGATCGAGGTAAGTTAGCCTCTAACTTACTATCAGTTTATTGTGTATGTGTGATGGGTAAGGGAACTACAATTTATGTATGTATGTTATCGTATATGCCATGTCATGCTATGTCATTACATGTTTATCTGTTACGTATGATTTAATCTCTCATGAATATTTATCTGTTACACAATCTTTTCTGTCATACAATGCTGTATGTTATAAGTATGCCATATTAAGTATGCCATATGATACATGTATGCCATTAAATGTTTATGATTAAATCATATTGTGCCATTTACAAGCATACGCCATGTTAGAAAAGTATATGATATTAAATAATATCTCATACATTAAGAAATATAAGACATGTTATGTTACTATAATCGTGGGGCCACAACAACTGTGGAGTACGTATTATATTTTATGTTACTTATAATGCGTGGGGCCACAACAACTGTGGAGTACGTATTATATTTTATGTTACTTATAATGCGTGGGGCCACAACAACTGTGGAGTACGTATTATATTTTATGTTACTTATAATGCGTGGGGCCACAACAACTGTGGAGTACGTATTATATTTATGTTACTTATAATGCGTGGGGCCACAACAACTGTGGAGTACGTATTATATTTTATGTTACGTATAATGCGTGGGGCCACAACAACTGTGGAGTACGTATTATATTTATGTTACTTATAATGCGTGGGGCCACAACAACTGTGGAGTACGTATTATATTTTATGTTACTTATAATGCGTGGGGCCACAACAACTGTGGAGTACGTATTATATTTTATGTTACTTATAATGCGTGGGGCCACAACAACTGTGGAGTACGTATTATATTTTATGTTACTTATAATGCGTGGGGCCACAACAACTGTGGAGTACGTATTATATTTTATGTTATGTGTATTCATGGGGCCACAACAACTGTGGAGCATGAAGTATGGGGCCACAACAACTGTGGAGCATACACTACGTGAGACACAGCAATTGTGACACGTAGAATACGTGGGGCCACAACAACTGTGGAGTACGTATTATTTTTATGTTACTTGAATACGTGGGGCCACAACAACTGTGGAGTACGTATTAACGCACGTTATTAATCAAGACAATTGAATAATATTCCAAGTTTATGTTAAGTCCAGTTTCAGATCAAATACATGATAAGTCAAGTTTTAGATCAAGTCCATGTTATGTTATGCTCACGTATATGTTATGTTCATGTCATGTTATGTTCAAGTTTATGTTATTTTCAAGTTCTTATTTATGTTATGCATGTTTACGTTCATGCTATATTTCAAGTCCATGTTATGTTTCACGTTCATGTTATGTTGTTTGTTCATGTTATGTTTTAAGCTTAAGTTCATGCCATGTTAAGTCAAGTTCAGTTCACGTTTAAGTTCTGGTTATGTCATGCTATATGTCAAGTTATGCTATGCTTATGTACGACTATACTTATGCATTTATGCTTTTACTGCCATGCATGCATCTTTAACCTGTGTGTGAGTTTTATGTTAACTTACTGAGATTTGTAATCAAATCTCACTGTGGTAGTCCCAACTACCATTCCCCCTGAATGGTAGATCTTTTTACAGGACTCGAAGAAGAATTGGAATCTGACCAACTGAATACAATCGACTAGGCCACGGTGCGATGTTGATGATGGCATAGTATTTAACTTAGGTTACTACTTGTACTTTTGGAGTTGTATCTCAAGTATTCTTTTGATCACAACCATTTTAGACTAGTGTGGTGATCACGTCTTTTTAGTATGCCTTTATGTATAAAATATGTTTCAAGTATTTGGGATATTTTTAGTTTGGTGCATAGTATTGCTAAAGAAAAAAAAATTATCCGCTGCGAATATTGCATAATGCTAGATGCATGTTAGGAACATTGCATCTTATATGTCATGAACGAGGGTAGGTAACCTTGTGTTGCATGTCTCGACGCTTCAAATGTCCGTTCAATCCCAAGCGGAATTTGGGGGCGTCACAACCTTCACCCTTTCAGTTACAACCCAAGCCACCACTAAAAGTTGTCGACTTTCATGGATATCACTGTGTGATGCCTAGTAAAACCGACAAGTTTTAGCTGTGGACCGACTACCAGCATCAACAAAGACCATTGAGTCAAACTGCCTCTACAAAGTTGTAGATCCAACCATTGATTCCATCGTAGATAGCTACTGACAGTAGTCAACTAGCCTTTCTTAAGCTCTTATCCACTACATTTAGCCACTAACGGAAGCAAATCCTACAACCCAGACCACCACAAAGCCACTGTATGCAATTCTATGCACCATAAAACCGATCATGTTGTGCATTGCCTCCGTTAGCCCAAAATCACCTATGTTTCTCCACCTTTATACATAGCAATTCTATATGATCGTTAGCCTATTTCTGCCCTACACAGCCATCGATCACCAGTAGAACCACATCCATATTACCACAGTTTCCTCTCTCAATTGTAGCTCTTCAAACCGAGCACCATGATAGCACCAAGAGCTACACACAACAACTTAGTTCCCATGCCACAACCCTTAGCCTCTAATATTTGCACAACACCACCAGCCCATTAGCCAACAACCCCACTACTGCCATGCTTGCAACATTGTGAATCACCACCCGACAACCTCTCAATTGTAAGATGATCTTTAGCTTTGTTATATCCAGGAACATTTTGTTTATGTACTTGGAATAGTATTGAAATTGAGTGCTTAGACAAAGAAAGACCATGGTTTTGAATGGAAATGTATTTTTGATTATGAATTGAGTAAACTGGTTGTGAAGGTTAGGTGGACAGAATTTATGTATTAAATATATTGTATATGGGTAGAGTTTGTAAATAGAGTGGGCCTCTTGAATGGATTGTATGTTGATCTTAGGTGATAGATGAGTAGAATATTAGTATATTTCTGGTTGATTATATAGTAAACATGTTTAATGTATCTTAAATAAATTATGTAAGGATGAAGTTTGTGACTATATGTTTGTGTGGAGAAATTATGTTAAACTTGAATGATGGATAAATTGAGTATGAATTCTTTGGATTGGTTGTATGCATTGGACATATTTCAAGTTAAATCCTTGACTTCCCATGTGCATAATATTTGAGCATGAGAGTGGCATGTAATTTCTTGGTTTTGTTAAATGTTGGACTATACTACCTAATTGAAGTGTATTGAGATGTTTGATGTAAATGTATGAAGTTTGGATTAAGATGAATTGTCTTGAAGAATTAGGATGAAGTGATGAGGTTTTAAGTGAAGTTTTAAGAGCATGACGTTGTCTCGGTTGTTAAATCATTGAAAAATTTGCATATGCGTATTGAATATACTATGTATGAATGAAATTTACATGAATATATGGTTGGGATGTTGTGGAACCATGAGTGAAACTTTTAAAGTTTTGTGATTGTATTTTTATCAGAATATAAATGGTATATGTTAGATTTTTATATATTGATAGTGTGGTTTTAGACTTCATGAATCAAGGAAGGCGATAGTCTGAAATGTTGAAGCTATATTATTGTGTCAATGAAATCTTACATTGAGTTTATATGGATGATGAATCGAGTGTATATGTGAATATTGGTTTAGTTGAAGAGTTGATTAGCTTTTGATTAAATACCATGATTTATGGAATTAAATTTACATGAGGATATGAGGTTCAAGAGTTTGAACATGTTGAGTTTATTAGGTGTGTTATGCATGAAAAATGGTTGTATAATGAATCTGTGTTGGGTGGTGAAATTATGGGAGAATGATGGATTTAGGTCTTGTTTTAAGCTAGTAACAAGTTACTGTTGATGGTTTTTGTAAGCAATGCATGAAAGTAAAGTTGATGAAAGCTTATGTTTGACATGAAAAGATTAGAGTTTATGAAAAATGGTTAATCATGGAGTCAAGTTACGACCATTTGGCAACAAGTTTTAAGGATATTAGTAATGTTATTTCTAGTTTTTAATAAAAGATTTCAATGCTAAATTCTAATTCTAAAATTACAATTATGCTAAAATGTGAACATAAAATGCACACCAACAACAGTTGGGTCTTAATCAAGAAGGGACCACATGATCGGATGAAGTTAATTGACAATAATCTTTGCTTGGAAGGAGGAATTTTATTGTATATATGTAACAATCCGTCAAAAATTTAATGGTAGAATTTCTATAGGATTTAGGAATCTCTTGAAAACTTTGTAAATTTTCATGAATCGATCAATCGTGTAGGTTTTGGTCTATCAGCATAGTCAGTATTATCATTCACTGTAGAGCAAAAATGTGATTTTATTTATTTCAGGTAGTTAGAATTGTCATAATGAGTTATGATCTGCACTATTAGACTTAGTTGATTATTTAGAATTTTATGGCCCAATAAGTCTATTTTAAGTTTTCAGACGAAACGCTTGTTTGAAAACGCGTTTTGATTATTTCATGGTACTTCGGAGTTGAATTTCGATAAACAATTTATACTATTAGGTTAGTATGTATATTTATAATTTTATAGTATGAAGTTTATTTTCACTTTTCCTAGATTGAATAGCGTTTTTGCACTAAAGTTGTTTCCCAAGTGCAGGAGGTGTCAAGTTGATTCAAGGGAGAGTCTCAAGGTCGATTTCATAGGGACAATAATGTTCAATAAATCATGAGTCTTACAATGCCTAGGGATGCTAGTATTTTCAGACTATGGTGAAATGTATGATGTAAGGAGTGAGTGTGCAAAGCTTTTCTGAACTTTAACAAGAACTAAGCCAATGCTCTATGCACAAATGCAAAAGGCAAATACTTATTGTAAAGTCTGTGAGGAGCAGCAATACGAATTCAGAATTCTTACAAATGTTTGGAAAAAAAATTAACTATGTCGAAGCAAAGAAGGATAGTAAGAACTCAAATCTAGATGTAGTTTTTGTACCTAAGGGGCAAAAGATCAAACACCTAAGCTACGGTTTCACTCTTCAAGGGTTGTGCTCCAATAAGTTTTCATTCTCTAACTCTTTCAAATACTATTTCTATCAATAAATAAGCATTCAAAAAATTTCAACAATTAAAGGCCACTTTCATTCGATGCCAAAATTCACTATGGATTTGCCAAACAATTTTTAGAATGTCCTATTAATCATGCATTCTCATTGCAACCTAAGCATCCATTGTGCCTCATATCAACAATAGATCAAAGGAATGAAAGAAGAACTCATGCTGAATCTTTGGTGACTGACTTACAAATCCTTAGATTTATGAAATTAAATAAAAGGAAATCTAACTTATAGAAGCCACAACCCAATCCAAGCTTTACCCAAAGCTTAGTCAAGGAAATAATCTTGCATAGTGAAAGCAAAAATATTCTATTTCTAATGCAAAGAAAAGGACATATAGACCAGCAAAAACAAAAGGTAAAAACGAAAAAAGAGAGATGGATCCCCCTGATATGCCTCTATTACTCTCCTATGCTTTTCTTCCCATCTGCCTCGCTGTGAATTGCATTTCTAGACCACCAATTATTTTGTAGCCCCCTGCACATCATCTGTCGCACACACCTTGGTCTCTGTTGGTTCACGTCCCACTTCCTCTCCATGGCACCAAACTTAGTACACTCTCTTTCCAAAGGAATGTCGACTAAAGGTGTGGAAAGATAAAGCCTTTATTTCCTAGGGTTTCTATTTTCTATAGCAGTTACAATTCTGCCCTTGATCCACTCATCTGAAATGCCACATGCCTTTGTTTCCAAAAATACCCTGCATAGCATTTATGAATCATGAGTGTTTGTCATTTTAATATGGGACTTTGTGTGCAAAATGTTGGTATTGGTTACTTTGGTACCGACTGTTAGAATTTAATGAATAATTAAGTGCTCAACTCTTTTTTTAATGAACTAATTCACTCACTTAAGCAACTTAATCAAGTATTTCTGACACGTTATCACACCTCTCAACTAACTTTTTGATAGTCTCTAACAAATAAAGTGATAATTGAGTCAACTAGATTCTTCAAAATCACTTAATTCAAAATCACCACCACCACTTACACGATACCTCAAGGTAGCCCATACCATGGGTAGTTTTTCCATTGTTTTAACTAAGATTTCTATCACTCAAGTATCAATCAAGACCTCACTTGTTCATTTTGTGTAAGAAGAGTGCAGACCATTCATTTCCTGATTTCATCCATTTTACTCACGTTCTTGGAGAGAACACTTAGAGATTTCCCTCGGGCCATTTTCTGAGCTTTTTTACTTATACTTTTTGAAGCATTTGTAAGTACTATCTCATAAAAATTCTTTCATTAAAATTGTTCCTCTTTGAGTCTATTTTATTTTGGTACCTTTTTGGTTTTATTTCATGATCATTTGTTGAGTCAAAAGTTGTTTAACCATAGAAAGGTTTGTCTGGGCAATAAACTAGATAATGTATTATATTTTGGAGTTTTTTTACCAAACTAATGGATATATCTTGATTTGAAAATTTTATAGATTATTTCTAACATGTTTATATGAATGTTTCTTAAGGATTTGTTTCTTGATAAATGCTTTCGGTGAAATATTTTCTCAGAACTAAAAATTTAGAAACTAGGAAGAGAAAAAGAGTTTATGTTTTATGAAAGTTTGGATCTTTAGTTGTTTAAGCTTACTCCAATGACTTTGATATTTTTATTTAATGACTCTAAGTCTTTGATATATATGTTAGAATGTTGGTTTAAAGATTTTAGTAGTTGATTTGTAAATATATGATTTTTATGCTAGGCAATACTCAGTTGGGTCAAAAGTTTGATGATTTAGGCTAGATTCAAGTTTTGGTTTGTTTTTAGTGATGTGATTTAAGAATTATTTTTAAATCATATGATGTTTTTAGTTTTTGGTTTTTATCATGATATGTCAAAACAAATTTTCTCAACTTAAGAAAATTTTGTTTTGATGAAGTGTTGAAGTTAAGTACTTTAAATTAGATTTTTGTATTTTTGATATATATATATATATTTTTTTTATGATTCAATTCATGGTAATTCTTAGGGGTGTATTATGGTCATGTTAGAAGAAAGTTCTAAATTTTTGGAATTCTTAGAGATATTTTTAAAAAGAGTCAAAACCTGAGATTCAAGGGTTTGTATTTTAGTTAAAATATTTGGATATTTTTACTTAAAAATATTGTGTTTATGTGAAGTGAATTTTTATTGTCTGTTTGAAGTATGCTTCTAATTATAGGATGTGATGATCTATGTTTGAAGTATGCTTCTAATTGTGTTGAGTCATGTTTCAAGTTCATGTTCAGTCATGGTTTAAGTTCACGTTATGTCAAGTTATTTAAATTTAGTTCCCGTTTCAGTTCAAGTTATGTTAGATTATGCCATATTACATGTCAAGTTATTTTATGTCTGCTTTGACTTTGACTATGCACTCATGTCTTTACTGTCATGCATGCATCATTAACCTGTGTGGAAGTTTTTTGTTAATTTATTGAGATTTGTACTCAAATCTCATCATAGTAGTCCTAACTACCATTCCCCTTGAATGGTAAGTAATGTGTTATAGGACCAAGAGAGATTACAGAGCTTGGCCGACTAGAAGAGGTTGATTAGGTGGCGCTGACACAATGTGGAGCTTGTGGCCTCTATAGTTAGATTTATAGATAGTATGATGGCATTGTTAGTCGAGTTACACGAGTTGCTAGACAAACTAGCCTATTATCCGTTAAAAATATTGCATATTGTTAGATGCATGCTAGGCTCATTGCATCTTTAATTGTCATAAATAGGGGTAGGTAATCTTGTGTTGCAAGTCCCAACGCTCAAATATCTATCCGTTTCCAAGCGAAATCTGAGTGTGTCATAATATATGTTATCAATTATTAATGGTTTATAGTATTAATTCTGTGTTATGGAAACAATATGATAGTTTAAGTTTGTAATGAAAGAGTATGCTACTTCAAGACAATATTATGCTACTTCAAGACAATATGCTATGTTTTGGTTTATATATTGTACTGACTATATGTTCATATAATGTATTATATGGTTATGGTTACTATCGAATATTTCAGATTTTAGTTTATATGGGTACAAATTATAGATTGAGTTAAATTTTTTCATTACGATTATTGTATACTACTAGAAGCATGTTAGGTGCATTACATTTTTGTATGTCATGTATAGGAGTATATAATCATGTGTTGCATATCTTGAAGCTTCAGTTTTCGTTAAATCCCAAGCGGGAGGCTGGGGATGTCGCATATGCTGATTGCAAAATTCCTCCAATCAGAAAAGAACAGTAGAAACGAAGCACTCAATCGGCGTGCAAAGACGCCATGCTACTCTCCATACTAGAAGAAGGGAGAATCCCATTTGGGTAGTTTGTCTCAGACTCCCACTTCGCAACTTTTCACTTACAATGAAGCGGCAAAAGTGGCAGGGCCTAATCTGCCACCAACCAGAGAATGAGGCTGCTAACATGGAATTGTAAGGGCATAGCCCTATCCCGAGCAATGAGAAATCTAAGAGTCAACATCAGGATTCATGAACCTGATGCAATCTTCCTTTCACAAACCCTTTTGTCTAATGTAAAAAATTCTAGTATTGCTAATAGGCTAGGTTTTTCTTTATTTGTAACTACTCCTCCTAATGGTAAATGGGGAGGTCTTGTGTATATGGATAATAATGTTATGGCTATTTTGGTGTATTTGGATCCTCTTCACAATCCTTGGTTGATAAATCTTGTTTATTGTCTTGTGCAAAGCAATCTAAAATGGAAATTCTAGAGCAACATGAGCAACATTGTTCATGCCTACCCAGGTCCAATACTAAGTATAGGAAACTTCAACTATATTCTTGATCAAGCTGAGAAATATGGAGAAAAACCCTCTGCAAACTCCTCTCGTCAAGATGGTTTAAAAACCTTTATGGATGAAAATGGTTTGGTTGATATGGGCTTCTTGAGTCCAATACATTTGGTCAAACAATAGACAGAACTAGATAGATGAGTGCCTAACCATCTTTGGACTCTTCTTTTCCCTAGTGCAACTCTTCAATACTTTCTCATAAGCTCATCTAATCATTCTCCGATTTTTCTTGATATAATGGGTCAAAAACACATTTCAAAATCTTTCAAACTTGAAAAATTCTAGATGAGAGATCTGATTAGCCAAATGGTGATTCAAAAAATGGAAAGAGATCAAGAGAGCATTGAAGTCTTTGAATAAATATTGTTTCAGCCATATCCAATCCATCATAAAAAATCTTGCTCTCTCTTTGTCCCAAATTCAATCCTTTGAGCCAACCCACAACTCTATGCTTTTGGAAGAGAACTTAAACGAAAATCTCCACAAGCAACTTTGTAGAGAAGAAATTCTTTGGTGTCAAAATTCTCGATTATAGTAGTTAACAACCATACATCTTAATACCAAGTTTTTCCATATGTTAACCATGATGAGAAGATGCAAGAATTCTATTGGGAGTTTGAAGACTAGCCCCAATGGGCATCCAATCCCATTAATATTCAAAACATGCTTCTAGAGCGTTTCCAAACAATCTATAACTCTTTCAATCCTACATTGCTTCCTGATTTGGATGACTTATTTTCATAAAAAATCTCTGAGTTAGGTAATAATTTCCTATGTGAAATCCCTTTTGATGAGAAAATTTTATCTACACTAAAACAGACTCCTACAAACTCTCTTGGTTGAGATGATTTCACATGTTTGCTTTATAAACACTATTGGGATATTGGGAAAACTGATCTCAATCTAGCAATCAAGAACTTCTTCACTCATGGGAAACTTCTCAAGGAACTGAACCACACTCACATTACTTTTATCCAAGACTAATAATCCAAAAATTGTCCAACAATTTAGGCTCATAAGTCTTTCTAACGCTTGCTACAAAATTATTACAAAAATACTAACAAATAAGCTCAAATCAATCATTTCATCTCATCAAACGACTTTGATCCTTGGCAGAGTGATTCATGAAAATACTATCCTAGCACAAAAGGTATTCCATCACCTAAAAAGAAAAGAAGAAAGCAAGGTTTTATGGCGATTAAAATAGACATGGAAGAACTATTTGACTTTATGGAATGAAGCTTTATTATCCAAGTTCTCAATTGGTTGGATTTTCATCATACTTGGATCAATTGTATTAGAGAACTAATCTCTACTGTTTCCTACTCAATGGTCATAAATGGGAATCCTCAAGGTAATTTTCACCTTTCTAAAGAAGTAAGACAAGGAGATCCACTATCTCCCTTTCTCTTCGTCATTAGCACATAAGTACTCACTCGGCTCATTTGTAGAGAGGAAAGTTTAGGAAACTTAAAAGGTATAAGCATTAGCAAACAAGGTCCTACCCTCACTAATTTTCTATTTACTGATGATCTTATTCTCTTTGGAAAAGCTTCAACACAAAATGCCTAAATTTTCTCAATTGCTTAGAAAGATATTCCTCTTGGTCAAGTCAAAAAGTTATACTGGAAAACCCTCAATACAATTGATCAATAATACCTTGCCTCAAACCATAAGAGAAGTGAGAGATTAATTTCAAAAGTGCCTCATCCAAGATCAAATACCTAGAACTTCCTCTCTCCTTCAAAATCTATAAAAGAATTCATTTTGCATAAATCCAAGAAAAAATTTCTCAAAATCTACCACGGTGGAAATTTAAACTTTTATCACAAGCTGGTAAAGCCATCCTTATTGGATCAGTGGCGAGTTTCATACCCTTTTACATAATGTCCTCACTGTAGATCCCAAAATAAATCTCAAAAAGCATTGATATTGCTTTCACGAAATTTTGATGGGGGTTTCATCCTACAAAAACTCACAAGTTCACTTCAAAATCGTGAAAATCCATCTGCCATCTAAAATCAGTTGGTGGGCTTGGCTTAAAACTGACATCCCAATTCAATAAGGCTCTTCTGTGCAAACTAGGGTGGCAACAAGTCAATGGAAGCCAAGCTATCTGGAAGCAAATACTCTCGGAAAAATAATTGAAAACTCCTTTTTCCTGGTAACATCTCCAAACCTTCTGATTTTTGGTTTTGGAAAGGACTACTACGACAGAGACTTGCTCAAAAATCATACTTCCTTATAAATTAACAATGGCACCAACACAAAAGTCTAGTTTGATCTTTGGATTCTTATACAAAGTTCTTTCCAACCTTTACCTCAATCTGAAACTATCTATAAGGACACTTCCGTATCAATTTTTGAGTTAACCTTAGAAGAGCCAAGATGTTGGAATACCCTTCTTTTACAAGACCTTTTCACCAAGATACTGTGAACAAAATCCAAAAACCACCACTTGCTCAAAGCTATTTTCATTCCATTAGAGACATACCAATATGGGTTCATCATTTATCGGGGAAATTATGCAGCTATTACCCTAAACTCAAAACAATTTCAATCCCCCATTCCATCCGCTCTGGAGGAATCTCTAGAAACTAAAAATCCAAGATATATTAAAGTTTCTTGTTTGGAAAATTCTATGCAATATCATTCCAACCAAGTCCTTGTTGAAAAACTTTCTTCCCTTAAATGAGGACCAATGCTGCTCCAATCTATAATACGGATGCAGAAACACCAAACCACTTGTTCTTAAAGTGCTCTTTTAACAGAATTCCATGGAGATAATCACCTTGGTCTCTAAACATCTCTTACTTTGCTGATCTTGGCATTGGTAATTGGATCAAATGCATTTTATCTCCCTCTAAATTTCTCAGCTTCCCTATTAATTAAAGCCATCGGTTTCAACTGTTTGCCATTCTGGCAATGGATAATATCTGGCATTTGAGAAACCAAATTGTCCACGAGTCAATCAACCCAATTATAGGAACCTTTGTGCCTAGGGTTCTTAAGATATACAAAGATCATTGTAATGCTTGGGGCAATAAACAATTTACTAACCCTCATAATTGGAAGCCTACACCAAAAGACCACTTTTTATTAACATTTGATGTGGTTGTAAGATACACATGTAACATAGCAGCGGCAATCTGCAGATCAAAAGAGGGTTCTCTAAAATTTGCTGTAACCAGTTTCATAAGAAGTCAAAACCCGAATCAAGGTGAAGCCACATTTTTTATATAGACATAAAAGAGGCAAACGAATATCTGATCAAGAAGCTTAAAATTGGAGGGGGCTCCCAAGTAGAAATCCAAGCAATGGAGGAACCAGATAAAGTTTCAGATTGGAGAATAGAGCCCATAGCCAGGGACACTAGATTCCTATTAGTCTTTTGAAAGCTCTAATATTAGTAAAATACATGGTCACAATTGATGCACATATTCTATTGTGCAATGGACAACTTCCAACAATATCTATGGAAGTATTCCCCTTATCACAATCCCCCCATCTCTACTAGATTTTCATAGTGATAAAGATCTTCCTTTTATAGGCCTGTAGTTTATATTCAGTTTTCTTCTAATTTTGTAATTTGCTTCATAGTGATAAAGATCCTCCTGTCATGGTTCTATGCATGTGGTCTAGCTTTGCAAGACCCAAGTCTTAAGATTTTTGCAGTATAGTTCTCATCCAAGAGAATGTTTTCTGGTTTTATATCACAATGGACAGTGCAATCTCGACACCCATCGTGAAGGTATGTGATTTCCCTCGTAGTGCCAAGAGCAACGTTGAATCGAGACTCCCAGCTCAACAGTTTTCTTACCAACTTTTCATCCTCGGTTTGGAAAAGGAAAGTATCCAGAGATTTGTTCTGCATGAACTCGTCCACTAAAAGCCTGAGGCGCCCTTCTCAGCAGAAACCAATCAATTTCACCAAGTTTAGATAATGGGTGCACCTAAGCCTCATTTGGTCAATTTAATTTTTTATGCTAAAGGACGCATAGTCAATGGTATTACAGAACCCAAGCCTAACTTGGTCAATGTAACATCAATCGGTAAAAAAACACCAAGAGGATAGAAAATTGGACAAAGTATTAGTGCAAAAGAAAACTTCAAAGGGATTGGATTGATGCAAATGAATGGCTCCAAGAGAGTGAATATATCCATTCAGCAGGGGTGATCAGGAGTCTGGACCCATTCCTCCTTGCCCCTAAATATTAAAGCTCTTCCAGTACTTGATTACCAAGGCATTCTGTGAAAAGTCAAGTCCATGACTAAGCTCACATTTGCTTATCTAATACGCTTATAAGATGGCAAAATTGACAAATATGCTACAGCAAAGTTAGGCTTTTATACACCACAAGCTATCTTTATCTCTATAATTTTCACTGCTTTGCAACCTGGTACAATGGAAATGTAATAACTCTCTAAGGGAAATAAGTATAGCCTGTCAAATGAAAGAATAAAAAGAAACATTTCCAGAAATGCATATATTTTCCTTTTAAGGTAGCAATAATCAAATACTTGCTTGTTAGTCTCGTTTGTCATGCTGAAACCTAGCACGCACAAGGATAAGGCTGAACGACACCACTATGGCAACTAGGTACCCAGCCATTGCTCCATAACTCACACAAATAGGCCATTCCTGCATAATGACATAAAATCATTCCAAACCTCGATAAGAATGCATTGCAATGACCCAAATTAATCGAGCAAATGGAACTAAACTATTCAGTTTGAGAACAGACTAGTTGAGCAAACATCTAACAAACCTTGAAATATATTAATTGAGAAGTATAAGTAATAAATCACATAAACAGAGAGCATCACAACATTTTAATTCTCCATGTTGCAGACCACGATTTAAAGTTACTTAAAATAAAGAGCACACTAGTTCAAAAGTATCTCAAACTCATAATCCCTTCTATGAAGTCAATCTCTCAATGAATTGATATATCTGCCCGTGAATGATCCCTTCAAACTATTTCAAGGGTAAGCAGAAGTACCTTGTTTGTAGCTATCGCTAATTAATTATCTCACCCTTCTTTTGACTCATGAATCAATCGCTCGTGTAAGATTCACTATGAAAGGTTAGCACCAAGATCAATTCCAAACTGATGCAAAGGCACTAACTTAATTCCTGAACAGTAAATTCCTAGAAATAAAGAATTTTCCATTTTCTCAACCAGAACGGGCCACTTTCATATATGCAGCTGAATTGGATATGATGATATAAAGAGTGTGGACGATCACTAATGCTAATCAACTATTCAAATGTAAATGTTTGAAGTAGTAAACTAGGAATAAAAAGGGATGTAACACCTGCCATGGCCTTTCCCAATCAAGCGGCATTGGCCAAGCCCCAAGCCAAGCTCCAATAATAGCTCCATGTGCCGGTAGGCAAATCATAAAATCTAAAGATCCAATTGGCCGACAACTAACAGAATAGAAGTTTCCATTATCAAATATTTATCCCAGTTAATGATAAAAATGAAAACGTCAGCTCCATTGGCTGACTTGGTTTAAAAAAAGAATAGTGATTGGAAACTAACTTTGTTTGTGCAAATATCCGTTGCCAGTCCTTCCACGATGAACCAAATACAGAAACAGCAGGCACAATCTGCCAAAACCAAAAAAGTATTGAATATACAAGTCCTATGAGAACTGGAACAGACCAGTAGTGAGTTGAGGAAAAGAGCAATTCCTAGCATGTAAATGGTATTGTATTTCTAAAGTTGTTTTATTATTTACCTTGAACAAAAGGATAATAATCAGATATTTAAGAAGAATAGAACACATATATTTAGGTCTAATAAAACGTTAAGGAATTCCAATCCAGATACGCTGAAATGTTATAATGTTGAAACTGTAAAGCACGGAAGCATATTTCATACTTACAGTGAACAATGACATCATCAGAGACCAGTAAATGGTCGTTAAAAAGTATCTGTGTCCAACAAGAGTGGTACAAAATCAACACATAGCATGCAATATAAATAAATATTCATAACAACCAACTGAAGAAGAAGAGTCCATAGGTTATCAAATTTGAAATAGGTTTGATAGAAGGATCATTTAGATATATTCAGTCTTCAAAGTACTGAAAACATAACTCACAGTTGGGGTTGAACGGTCACGACTTATCTTTGAATTTTGGAATAATTCCAGCTGAATATCCAATACAATAGGCTTTCATTGTGTTTTCATTAGAAGTTTAGAACATAAAAAAAATATTCCAAAAAAGAGATGGGTGGATTTTACCAGATGGTGATGATTATGGGAAAGAAAAGTGTTGTTTCAGAAAGGAAAGGAACAGAAGTGTGTGAAACCATTCCATCCAACCTAAGATGAAACTTCTATTTTCAAGATTTTTTTTTTTTTAATATATTTATGGAAAAGTAACTTAAATTCTCAAAGGTATTCTGATAAAAAAAAGTCTATTTCAGCCCTTAATCACATACTGAGTGCCAACAGGTGCGCCCAATGCAATAGCTCCCAAAGAATTTACAAGAGCCCCTACATAGCAGAAACACAACATATGATATTTCCTTTTTTCCCTTGCAAAGTCATCATGGATAGTGCCTTATCTAGGCAAGTTTAACACGACCTTAATAAGGTTTATTGTCCAGTTAATGAAGCACCAGCCTAGGCAAGTAAGCAGTAGCAAAACGATACATAATCTTTGCATAGGTGCAGTTATGTGTCTTCCTAGTGTATGTTTTCCCTTTCAAATATTATAGTATGCTAAAGATACAATCCATTTATCAATGCGTGGTGTTGGGGGGTGGGGTGGGGTGGGGGGAAGAGTAAATGCTACAACCTTATTTACACAAATACTCAGTTAATTAAACTAGATTGGTCCTCAAATAATTGAAATGAACATGTGATACCAATTAAAGGATACATGTTTCAGTAACGATTATATATTGTGCACAATGTGTTCATATGTCTGCTCTACCACAAAAAACAATAGTTCTAAACAAGGATGATGATTATTAGTTTCTGGATTGGAAGTGCCTTCTCTTCTCTCGTGAGATAGAGTGAGGCTCTAGTGCCTTGGTTTCTTCTAAGGCCTTAAGGTCTCACACCCTGTGAGTCTTGTGTTTTCTTTCTGTGATCGTGAAGCAATGGAGGCAGAGGACCTGGCCAAACGCTGGGAGAGACTGCGGTAATCAACAGAAGAAAGCTCTCCTTTCCAAGTGAAGTAGGAGGGGTTTAAGGAATGGGACAACAAAGGGAAACACTGTATTTTGGGAAGGGCCTTGTCTGAGAAGAATGTCAGTAGTGAGGCGTTCAGAGTCACTATGTCTCAAGTATGGAGGTTGGAGGGCTGGGTAAGGTTCAAAGAGATAGGAGATCAGATTTTTTTAATAGAACTCCAGAAACTGGAGGATAAAGAGAAGGTCCTTAGTGGCAGACTGTGGTTCTTTGACAAGAGTTTGTTAACACTGCAAGAGATCGACGACACAGTTTCCATAAATGGTTTAAAGTTTCGCTACGAACCATTCTGGGTTCAACTACATAACCTTCCCCTAGCCACAATGAATGAGGAAGTTGGAGAACAATTTGCGGCCTCTATTGGGCATGTCATCTGGGTTGAAGCTAAGCTAGATGGATGTGCCTGGGGTCAATGTTTGAGGGTGAGGGTGGCTGTGGACCTCCACAAACCCCTGTTAAGGGGAAAATGGATGATGTTTGAACACCAAGAACATTGGATCTCCTTCAAATACGAGTGACTACATAATTTTTGCTTTCATTGTGGTATTCTTTATCATAAAGGGAAGAACTGCAATAGGCTACGTTATGAGCAACAAGGGGAAGAACAAGCCTCACAACAATTTGGTCCCTGGCTCCGTGCACAATCCATGCACACAAACATATTTAATATCCGCAAGTATGGTGGTTCCAAGGGTGGACCAAATGACGGTTCCAACGGTGGCTCCGATGGTGGTAACAACCACCAAGGAGAGCAGGAAGCAGGTAGGGGGCGAGGTGATAGAGAAGAGCCCATGCCGAGCAACCATGCTGTCAAGCAGGAAATGTCAGCGAAATTTAAAGAAGTGTTTTCAACATGAAAGTTGGAAAATGACTATCAAGGAACCAAGGGCCAAATTTCAACAGAGAAGATACCAACCAATGAAAATATGCCAGGTATTAACCTCGAGACCTTCACTAAAGAGCAACATGCAAGTCAACTTCCACATTCGTATGAGGTTTCCATACTGGCCACTAACAATGGGATTCTAGCCCCTCTAAACAACACAAAAGTGGAAGTAGACCCTGAAAAAGTCAACATAGCAAGTCCCCCTAAAAGCAACTTTGGATAACTCATTGGGACCTCATGAGGGCCAGGAAACTAGGGAGGGTCTAGATAATAGAAAGGGACCTGGCAAATCAGTATGGAAGAAACCTGCCATGAGGTCTGAAGGCCCTAACACCAGAAAATGGAAAAGACATGCTCGAGAAAAGGACTCCCATGCAGGAGACACTGGGAAGGAGGCACTGGATGACATTACAAACATCTCCCAAAGGCCAGGTAACAGAAGGGGCTGTAAAAGAAATAATAAGGAAAAGGAAAATGACTCTAAGAGGTTCAAGAGACAAGGAAAAAACCATGAAGATTACAGTTCAATGGTACCATCAGCCCTACCAACACCAATGAGCATCTTAGTGTGGAACTGCCGAGGGCTTGGGAACCCTCGGTCAGTTAGGATCCGTAGGAAATTAACTAAGGAAAAGTGTCCCTTTCTAGTTTTCCTTGTGGAAACTGAGGCTAGAAAACAACAATTAGAGGATGTTATAGTAGCATATGAAGTCCTTCACTCCATGAGCACTCAAATGAAAGGAAAAAGAGGGTGCATGGCTCTCAAATTAGATATGAGCAAGGCCTATGATAGTGTAGAATAGATGTTTATGGAAGCAATCATGTCAAAAATGGGGTTCCCCTGCAATGGATCCAGCTTATTCAGAACTGCCTTAGCTTAGTGTCACGGACTTAGAATTTCTTCACACGTCCCGTGCGGCCTTAGAAGGTTTTTGCCATCGCAAAGCTCCTAAGTAAGCCTTCTAAGCGACTCAAGACAAGAGAGAACAACTCTAGAGAGAGAAAGAAGAGAGAGGAGCTCTAGAGAACTTGTTTGCTCTATTGCTTGGTGATTTACACAAGTGAAGAGGTCTCTATTTATAGAAACCTCTTGGTACAAAGAATGGTTAGGATTGTGACACTTGTCACCAATCCAAGGGTAAAGAAGTTTCTAGATCACTACTCTAGAATTGTCTATAATGCCCTTTCTAGAACACTACTCTAGAATTGTCTATAAGGCCCTTCCCTAAGAGGTTCTACACCATTCTAGAATACTCCACACAATTCTACAACATTACAAAGGATTAGAAGGCTCTAGAAGGTTGTGGAATTCTCTAGAAAAATCTAGGTGGTGACATTAGTCTCCTACTCAATTCTTGTTAATGGGGAGCCACAACAAAAATTCTATGCTTCAAGGGGCCTAGACAAGGTGACCCTATGTCCCCTTCCATTTTCATCATGTGTGTTGAGGCACTCACATCATTACTACATCGAGGTGAACAGTGCAAAGTTATAACACCTGCCCAAGTAGGAAGAGGCCCCATCACAGTGAATCACCTTTTCTTTGCAAATGACAGCCTCCTCTTCTGCCAAGCAACCCTTGAGGAACTTTCTAACGTGCTTAATATACTAGCTGTATATGAAAAGGCCTCGGGATAGGTAATAAACAAAGAAAAATCCTTAGCTTTCTTTAGCAAGAACACTAAGCGAGAGACAAAGGCCTAGATACTGCAACTGGCAGGGGTCAAAACAACTGGCTCCTTTGAAAGGTACCTGGGGCTTCCTGCCTTTGTGGGGAGAGACAGAATTGCAGCATTTCATTCCCTCATCGACAGAACATGGGCTAGAATTGCAAACTGGAAGACAAAGCATCTCTCTGCTGCAGGGAAGGAGGTCCTACTCAAAGCAGTTCTGCAGGCTATTCCCACCTATATCATGGGCATCTTCCTATTACTAGACTCAATCACGAGGAGACTAAATTAGCTACTCAGGAAATTTTGGTGGGGCTACAATGAGGACACCTCCAAAATACAATGGGTCAATTGGAAACAGTTTAGCAATAACAAAGAATTTGGAGACCTTGGTTTTAGAGACTTTAGGAGCTTCAACATAGCATTGCTGTCAAAACAAGGCTGGAGAATCCAACAAAACCCATTCTCTCTAGTAGCTTTGATCCTCAAGCAGAAATACTTTGGTCAAGGTGGATTGCTAGATGCACAATTGGGATCAAGACCTTCCTTTGCTTGGAGAGGTATTCATGTAGGTTTGGAGATACTAAAGAAAGGACTTATGTGGAGTCATAATGTAAACATCTGGTTTGATAGTTGGATACCATCCTTACACTCTAACAAGGTCCTTACCCCACGAGAAGAAGATTACTGGTGTGAAAAAGTAAGTGACCTCATTGACCCGACCCTCAGAACATGGAAGGATTCCCTCCTTCAGGAACTATTCTCTTCACAAGAGATTGAAGCAATTAAAGCAATTCCCATTTGTTTTGGAGAGAGAGAGGATAGAATGGTGTGGTAGCCCACCACCAATGGCCAATTTTCAATTAAAAGTGGTTATCACCTCCACAAGAAAATGGAAGAAGAGCAAGAAGGGGAACTATCATGTAGACCTCGAGACAAACAAGTGTGGAAGACAATATGGAAGCTAAAGACCACTCCCCACCTTTGCCAACTTGAAAAGAAGAAAAATAGTGGAAGACAGCTTATGCACTATTTGCAAACAGGCCCCAAAGGCATCGGGTCACGCCTTTTAGGGTTGTGGTGCTGCTCAGGACGTTTGGAATCAAGGCAGTAAGAAAGTTCAAAAGATGGCATGCCATAGTGATCTATTTTTTGACATCTGGTCCACTCTAGTGGAGACTCTCCACACCTTTGAGCTTGAGGAAGTGGCTGCTACCAAAGTTTTGAATACCGTTTCGGTGATTATTTTGGTTAAGGCACTAGAACGAAATATTTCGGTACCGATATGTTTTGGTGCACCGTTTCTAGATTAATTATATATTATATAAAAATATTTATATGTATATATAAACTAACAACTAATAAAATAAATACATATATATGTAAGTGTGTATCATGTATATGTGTATATATATAGAAGAATTGAATATTTATAAAATGAATATATGTTGAAAAAATCACAAATTTGAGTTAAGACACGAAAATAAAGAAACAAAATAAAAGAATAGATAAATTATTAAAAATAATGATATTTAAAAAAACAAAGAATGAGGGAACATATTTAAAGTTATAAAAAAAACTAAAATTATATAAATATATTTATATTTTAGAATGAATTAAATATGGTTTGGATTTAAAATTTACAAAAATGCAATAAGTATAAGAAAATTACAAAAACAGCCTGAAATGGAATGAGGACCGAAACTCTCAATTCCGGCTGAAATGGCCAAAACGAGACCAGAATGACCGGAATTTGAAGCGAAACTGAATGAGGTGATAGAGTGTACCGGACAATACATCGGAACGGCAAATTCCGGCCATTTTGGCCGGAACGGAACGGAATTCAAAACCTTGGCTGTTACACTAAGGGGAATTTGAAATAGGAGGAATGAGTTCCTTCGTGGCAAAGATTTTAAGCATTCCACCAGGGTTTATCAATAGGCCATAGCAGAACTCGCATCATACAAAGATGGTCTCCAAGTCTCGAGGAAGGATAGTATTAAGTTTCTAGCAGGGACACACAAGTGGACAAAGCCAGCCGAGAATCACTTCAAGGTTAATTGGGATGTAGCTGTAAAACCAGGGGAGGGGAGAATTGTGATAGGTGTTATAATAAGAGATCACAAAGGCCAAGTCATTGGTGCTCTACATGCTCAAAGATCACTCATGGGAAGGCCCTTTGATGCTGAAGCTTATGGTCTACTGCTAGCAACTGTGTTTATCAAAGAGCTAAGACTGGCACAAGTCTGCCTAGGAGACTCAAAACAGGTGGTGGACTTGCTACTAAACCAAGGTGTGGATTGGAGTATGGGAGGATGCCTAATTGGAGATGCAAGACAAATACTGAATTCTTGTGCCAGATGAATACATCGCATGTCTATCGAGAAGCAAACAAGGCAGCCCACCAACGTGCAAAAGCTGCACTAGAGTGCCCAGAGGATGTTTATGACATTGAATTATGTCCGTTATGTATTGTCTCTGTTGTAACTAACGAAATGATGTAATTGTGGAACTCTATGCCTGTATGGCCTTCATAGAGTCCTCTGTTACAAATTATTTCTGTTTCTAATGAGATCAGGTCTCGTTTTCAAAAAACAAGGATGATAATAGTAGATGATATCACCTTTCCACTTACAATATATTTAGATTCTCCACAAATTGTCAAGTAGATTTCCTATTATTGTGAATAATATCTAATGAGCGTGACCAAAGTGGATAAAATTTTAAATATAATGCACAACCTCTTAAACTAACTCAAAAGCATGGCCAACCTCGACATGACTCAAAAGCATGAATAGTGAAAACCATGGCCAAAACTTTTCCAGCATAACAGTATGAGTTATACATTACCCGGGATGACCCAGACTACTTAAAAACATTGATTTCGATTACCAAGGCTATGAAGTGATGGACATTTAGTTCGTAATCTAATCACACACGTCAAGAGTTAAAGACATTGTGGGGAACAAAATACTAACCAACAGGAAGTCCTACTAGCCCTCGTCCCACGGCTTTCAAGTACTGAGAAAGAGAAGTCGTGAGTGAAAAATTTAAGGAAAAAAACCTCTCAGTATAAATACAAGACATTAGATAACAAAAAAAAACTGTTATTTACTGAGAAAATAATGAGGAAAAAATTGATTCAAGTTATGAATAAATCCACTGCTCTGAACCTAGCACATCCATTTGGTCCAATTGACCAGAGCCTTCATTCCTGGAAACTAGAATTATTAAATAACATATAACTCCAAAAAAAAAAAAAAATCCCACATTTCCACGGTAAGCAAACAGATGAGAAAAAAATGTAAACTTTACCGAGCATTCTTCACGATTCTTTCGGTGCCGACTATAGAGAAGAATCACAATTGGGCACTCTATAACCTGATTAATTAAACAATAACAAAAACTAAACAAAAGAAAAAATATATAACAAACAGAAGCATGATAAGAAAGAAAATTTACAGAGATGAGTAGGAGAGTGAGAGAAGGGTGAGAGACGAGGTTGACGGAGTAGACATTGTTGGCCAGCAGAAGGGCCAGAGCCAGGCCCAGCCCAGAGATCAGGTGTACAGAAAGTGCCTCAAGAGCTGAGATGGAAGGGGAGGAGGGACTGACTTCTGCCTCTGCTTCTGGTTCTGGTTCTGGTTCTGCCGAGTATTTCACGGACGAAGTCGTCGCGTTGGCCTTCATGTTTTTTCTGTTCGAGCTCCGTCAAGATAAAAAACTTGCAAAGGGGATAAAACTGTGGAGAAGAAGAAGACAAAAGCGAACATAGCATAAGATTCTGTATACACATTTTACGTCTATGCGATGAACACTTGTCTTAGAGCATCCCATTAGGTTCATCCTCATCCCTATAATTTAATTCAAATATTAATTTCTTTAAATTTTTCTTAAAATTTGTTTATCTTCTAAAAACCTCCTACATCTCATTCCCCATCCCTATCTCTATTCTTTTAAATAATATTTCTCTAATCTTTTTTTATTACTTCTTTCTCTCTCTTCCATTTACAATCTTAACTACTAACTATTTTGTCTTATTATCTTTTTTTTCAAATATCATTTTCTACTAAATATTTATTGGAGATTTTGACTATCCAATACAATATTTTATATTTAAATTGAAATTCGAATTATAAAAATCAGCTATTTTTTTTAATTAGTGCATTTTCTAACGTGATGGAAAATTTAATTAAAAGAATACTCAATATCTCTAATGAAAAACCCTAATTTCACGTATTGATGATAAAATTTATTAATTTTATTAAACGGTAATATTTTCTGTCTTTTCTCCAACGGTAATATTTTTTGTCTTTTCTCAAACGGTAATATTTTTTGTTTTTTCTCCAACGGTAACTTTTTTTGTCTTCTCTCCAACGGTAACATTTTTTGTCTTCTCTCTAACGGTAACATTTTTACTCCTTTATAAATACGCAAACTCAAGCCTCATTTCCTCCATAGAACCAAACAGAAATTGTATCATTTGATCTCCTATTCCTTTCATCAAATGGCTTGTACTTTCTTTCGCAAATTATTGACATACGTATCCTCTGAAGATGATAGCGATGTTCAAAGTATGGAGGCAGATGGACAGTCATCCAGACGACGTAGCAATAGTCAACGTCGTAAGTTTATTCGGCGTGATCATATTCAGGGACACGAGCGCCTATTTCGTGATTATTTCGCTGAAAATCCAGTATATCCCTCGAATCTATTTCGAAGGAGATTTCGGATGAGTCGTCCCCTATTTCTTCGTATTCTAAATGAAGTAGAGTCTTACGAGCCGTACTTCGTCCAAAGAAGAGATAATGCCGGCCGCCTCGGTTTATCTTCTATGCAAAAAAGTACCGCAGCACTTAGAATGATGGCGTTTGGGGTTACTGGAGATTTTATGGATGAATACATACGTATTGGTGAAAGCACCGCAATGGAGAGCCTCAAGAAATTTACTGAGACAGTAGTAAGTGTTTTTGGAGAAGAATATCTAAGGTCGCCAACTGCTAATGATATAGCTCGATTGCTTGCGGTTGGTGAACAACGGGGATTCCCAGGAATGCTAGGAAGCATTGATTGCATGCATTGGAAGTGGAAAAATTGTCCCTCAGCTTGGAAAGGTATGTACTCCGGCCACATCCGCGAACCAACTATTATTTTAGAAGCAGTTGCTTCATATGATCTCTGGATATGGTATGCATTTTTTGGTATGCCCGGTTCACATAACGATATTAATGTGCTAGAGAGATCTTTTATTTTTACGAAACTTGCCCAAGGGCGTGCTCCTCAAGTCAATTACACTATCAATGGTAACGACTATACGATGGGCTATTACCTTGCGGACGGTATTTATCCCAAGTGGCGAACTTTTGTGAAGACGATTCCATCACCACGTGGGAATAAGAAGAAACTTTTTGTCAAAGCACAAGAATCCGCAAAAAAAGATGTCGAGCGTGCATTCGGGGTACTTCAACAACGATTTGCTATCATTCGTGGACCTTCTCGAATGTTCAAAGTCAAGGAACTAACAAATATAATGAAAGGATGTGTTATTCTACATAATATGATGATTGAAGACGAGCGTGATGATAATGAGAGTCTGAACATCGAATATGATCAACTTGATGATAATCTCCCCGAATTGTCGCGCAATCATACAATTGAGTTTCAAGACTTCATCCAGCGTCATCATGATATTAGAGACAGCTCGGCACATCATCAGCTTCAAGAAGATCTAATCGAACATCAATGGCTTAGGTATTCACAAAATTAGTCGGGGTTGCTGATGATTTTATTATTTCCTTAATGTAATTGTTGACCTATGTTTAAGTTAATCTGATTTGCATTTGTATTTCGTTATTGTTATCGATTTCCCGAATATATTAATGGTAATCAAGTTTGTTTCTGAAAAACCTCATTAAGTCATCAATTGGTCGGTCATATCATACTTCAATAAAAAAACATATACAAATCTAAGATTATCACATGTATTTTTACACATTTATAACTTGTCTTAAACATAAAATAAAAAATCATTTACAAAATAATCATGGCAAATCGTCGGCCCGACTGCGTCTCGCCATCACCTCCCTCTGGAGTTGCTGGAAAAACTCCCGCTGTAATTCTGGCATGACACTCACATCCATCATCATAATGCGCTGATCTGATTCTTTCTTCGCGAGCTCTACTTTCTCAGCCTCCAACCGCAGCCGTTCGTCCTCTTGACGTAATTTTCTCGCCTCTGTCTCCTTGTCATACGCCATCTTCTCGGCTTTAAGACGGAAGAACTCTTTCTCCTGAGCGCGTGACTCCTCCAATAGAGTATACTTCAACTTCCTGAGTTGGAAGTTCTCCTCTGCATGCTGGCCTTGGGCCTTTCGTTTTCCTTTCTCAGCTTTCCTTCCAATTGGTCGGTCGGGCTCCATAACGTCATTCTCCATCATATTATCAGCCTCGAGGTCAAAAACCGAGTCAGCTGTAGCTCCAGAACATCGAGTTGGGGTCGGGGATGGGGACATCGTCTTCCTCCGCTTAGGATCCTCCTTCGCCGCGCGCCAAATCCACTTAGGTTCGTCTTTCAACAGGTGCCAACAATGCTCAAACTGAAATGAGCATTTCTCAAGGGATTGGTACATAACCTTGGCCTTCTCAAACTTGCATGAGAAAAAAACACATTTATAGGTTAAAAACAAATACTAGTGACCCAATAATACCACAAAACCAAAATTTCAAAATAAAACAAGTAAGCTCAAGGGAAATTCTACCTTATCATGTTCGGTCATGCCACTTTGATTTAACCCTTCAACTTGGGCTAGTTTCGCACAAAATTTGTTTGTGGCCTTTTGGATAACCGACCACCGATGAATTAAAGACTTTATTGTCCGGTCATTTGTGGTTTCCTTAAATTGATGGAAGTACTCAAGTATTTTTTCCCAAAGTTGGGAGTGTTTTTGATCTGTTCCCTGGACGGCATCAAGGCTACAATTTAGCCAAGCTGAGACAAGTAACTTGTCTTCTTCAGGGGTGAAATTCGCACCCCTCACTGATTTCCTAACGCCGATAGGCTCATTAGGGGGTAGGGGTGGAGAGTCATCCAGGGTCACCGGACTTGATCCACTGTGCCCACCATAAGTGGGGTCGAGTTGAGGATCCTGACTTAGGAGGTTGGTGAAGAACATATGTCCAGGATCTTGTGAATCCATCTCTAAAAAAACATTACGAGATTAGATCCCGTATCACATCAATAATATATTGATGCATTTGTTCGGGGCTCAGGAACCAAATGGTGACATCAAGAATGTATAGCCACGAACTCATGGCTGCAACAATCGGTTGCCAGTACTTGTTGGCCGTCCGGGTTACCTAGCCATTGAGGAGATGACCAATCATATCCCGTATCCCCACAAAGGTTGTCATCATCACAGCCGAGGGGGTTTAGTTACACATTAATTGTATTCACAACATAATTAAAAACACCAACCAAGAACAACATTCAAATCAGACATAAGAAAAAGTAGAGCATCCCCATCCGAGTGTATATTCATTGAAACATACCAATATTAATTACAACAAACGGCTCAGAATGGTGTAAATATTGACAGCATACGTAAGTAAGGAGCCGAACATCGAATGGCTGCAAAACCCCACCCGAACCCCGATTGCCTTTTGCGAAAACTATCACAAACTGCAATATGGCCATTCAGATGAGGATTACCCCGCCATATCGACGGGTACCTATTAACACTAGTGAATTAACCCCCTATAACACCATCATCATAGCCTATTAACAGCTTCCCTCGCCCGAGTCTATATAAAACACTGCAAATGTTCATAAAAATGGAACAAAGTATCACACAATATATCACAACGGGAATTAAGTGAAAAAACCCCCTAAAAATATGTCACAATAATAGGCAACAGCTTCATGAAGGGTCTCCAAGTGTATATTGAAGTGGGAAAATACATAAAACAAGTGTATAGCAAGTAATCGGCCTAACCCAATAACCAAAAGTGTAGATTTATTTGTCAAAACAGAAACAGGTTGTACATCAATTAATGTACAACCTCAAGTCCCAAAACAATGATAATATCAAAATGCTATGATCAAGATTTGCACAATAGGACATGTCATGGTAAATAAGTATTTTTACCCATAAATAAGTCTAGAAAACAACCCAGAAGAAGAGGTTCATCAATAACTAAACAGGTTTTCATGTTTTGACATCAATAACCCAGAAAAGGTGAACTACCCCAGGTTTTCATGCATTTCATGCAACCAAGAAGTACAAAAGATTCCAAGAACTAGATTTGAAACTGAGGATCAATTGCATGAAAGTAATAAGATCAAAAGAAACCCAAGTGAACTACAATAGGTTTTGGAGAAATTTCATGCAACCAAGAATTTACAAAAGAAACCGAGAAGCATTGATTGAAACCAAATCAAATGCATGAAACCAATAAGACCATAACAAACCGAGAACTGGCATGAAACCAAATCTAAATCATGCTAACAAGGTCTACAAAAGAAACCAAGAAGTAGTGTTCAAACTAAATCAAATGCATGAAACCAATAAGACCATAAGAAACCGAGAAATAGATTTGAAACCAAATCAAATTCATGGACCCAAGAAGTAGAAATGAAACCAAGAACTACATAAGCAATCTGAAAAAATTTCATTAAACCAAGAACTAACCAAGAAACCAATAAGAGTCTTGTGAAACCAAGAACTAGATATAAAACACTATCATCAAATTCATGAACCCAAGAAGTACAAATGAAACCAAGAAGTAAAAAAAATATTCTGAAGTATTTCATGAAACCAAGAACTAACCAAGAAACCAAGAACTACAAAAGATACCTTATCAAATTTGAAGGAACCAAGAACTACAAAGAAAACAAAGGTCATTTGTGGTTTTTGAAACAGAGAAGGATTTAATGAAACCAAGAACAATTCCATGAAACCAAGACCTACAAGATAAACCAATGTTACAAAAAAAAAAAAAAAACAGATACAAGATCTACAATGAAAATCAACCAAATAAGTGTAATTTTTTGTCTTCAACCAAAGGTCCAGAAACCACAAAAAGTGAAGAGGTTCAACCAGGTTTAGTCAGCACAATCAACCAAAACAATCGGCCAACAGATGCATAATATGTTCGATCATCACAGATTCAAGAAAGTATGGCACACATCCAGACAGTTACAAAGTGAAACAGATTACTGGAAACAAGCCAACAGAAAGCACCAAATCATCAACAGAGTCTCGGTAACACAGAGAGACTGAGAGAGTAATGGACAAAATCATTGACAATAAATTGAAATGGTTTGCCCCCTTTACCATGATCATACGAATGAGAAGAGATGCAAGAAATAAAAACCCCAGCATTACAGTATCCATCATCAATAAAAACAAGCCGTGCTTCAATTACCCAGATAATTTCATCATCAACAAATAAATAACGTAAACTGTAGAGCATTCATGTTACGAATTTGAAGGTCTCACAGAGAGATCATGGCGTCGGGAGGAAAAAAACCCTCAACAGAGAAACAGATCCAAGAGAGAGGGGGGAAGAGGAAAAGTGAGGAATAAAATCGGAGAAGCCAAACAAACAGAAATCAAGAAAAAATTATCCATCATCACTTACCGAAATTGTATTGGCAATCGATCGGAAAATGTGGGAGGGAGGAAGCAAACGGATTACCTAGCGAGAGAGAAGAACACGCGGGACGGAGGGCATCGAAACAGGAGCCAAAATGGGGGATGCGGATGTACAGTGAATCAACAAAGATGGAGATTTACTGTACAGGCCGGATACTCAAACCGTAAAATGGGGATCGGGATGGGGGGGTTTTTCTTGCAAAACCCTAATTTCATCCCTAAATTATAGGGATGCAGACAGTATGCAGACCCGGTTGGGGATGCTCTTACTACCACCATTCCAAAAAAAAATAGAACAGAGATCCACAGGGAAAAATGGTTCATATTTTTTTGAACTATTAAGCAATTGAAAGAAAAAACAAGAACTTCGAATAACACCAATTGATAGTTAAAGAACTTAATATATGAATAGCCAGGAAAAAAAAGTCAATTCAATGAAGAAACAACAGGATGCATGCATGAGAAAAACCGAAATACTTCGCACAAGCCGCAAGGGTTTGTGTCATATGAAATGAGGGCAGCAAAGTCAACGAGCGAAACGTGAAACGATCACTAATTGAGATTTGAGAAACAAACCTCTTTATCTCTCGATCTGTCAATCTGTCTCCTCGTGGCGTATGTGCAGTACTTTGATTCATGGGAGGCTGCAATGGAGGATCTAAGAAAGTGGACTTCGTTTTATACGTGGGAGACGGAGGAGAGTCCTGGTTCCATGGGCACACGACTGAAAGGAATGTTTTTGTATAATTCATATTATTAAAGGATGAATAACGCTGCATAAAGTTATTTTTATATATTTTTTATATATTTTATTGATATGATTAGTTGGATTAATTTTTTTAATATATAACTCATTATATTACTTAAATACATAAAAAATACACAAAAATAACTGTACATAAAATTTTTATTAAAATATTTTTCTATCTTAAAGTATTTTTCTATCAAAATTGTGCGTTTAGTTTTTTTTTTCTTCCTTCTATTTTCTATAATTCTTTTTCTTACATTTGTTCTGGGGGTACTTCCCGCTCCTAGCATGCGGGTAGCCAACACCCCTACATGGGGCAAGGCAAGTTTGTCCCCATCTTGTAGAGGGGTGACCCTGCCCAAATATCAAGCAGATAGCGTACAAGTCGTCTGCCCACCTGTGTTCGTGGGCCTTAATAAGAAGTCGGAACAATGAGGGCGATGGACTGCACAAACCATGACGATGGAGACGTGAGCGACTGACAATGATGGAGAACAAGGGAGAAGTTAGAATTTCGAAGAGACTAGAGAAAGTTAGAACAAGAGAAATTCTTAGCCTGGGAGTGGAAAGTGAGCGATGACAATGACTCACTCAAAAAAGAGTAGCACAAAGGCTATCCCAAGTGCAGGAGGATATCGTGTAATAATTAGGAATAAATTCCTAAATCGTCTCCTTAGGAAAAATTACTTAAAATTAAACTCGTTGAAAAATGTAAAAACTTCACAAAGAGAAAACAAACAGATGGTATGTGCAATAGATGGAAGAGGTTACTAGTCATGGACTAGATTCATATTTTTAGATTTTTGAGTGTCGAAATGAAATGTAAAAGACTAACAAATTGAAATTATTAATCAAAGAGTCAACTAACTGAACAATCTTAATTAATCTAACAATTAAACAATGATACTGAAATTATTTAAGTCCTATTTAAACTTTAATCAATCTAATATGCAATTGAACTAAGAAATTAATAAAACTAAGTTAAGATTAAACTAGATTAGAAAGTAATTGATAAAACACAAACTGAAAAATGAAAATACCCAAAGAAATGAAAGAATAAAGAAGTGAGAAAAATAAATAACACGAAATAAGTAAACAGAAAATAAATTGCCCAAACTTCTAAGCCAAAAATCTCAAAAGTATTCTATAAACTTTAAACTGAAGTTAAAAAAATAGAGAATGAAAAGTATGGACGAAAACTCCCCTTCACCATTCAATTGAAATCTGAAACAAAAAGAACCAACTTCTCACGTAACTCTCTTGAAAATTAATCTCCAAACCTTTAATGAAAACTCTAGAACAACTCCTCTACTCCATGAAATCAACTAACACACTTCCAAGAATTTAAAGTATTACATTTAATGAAATAAAATTCTAGAGCAATTCTTAGCACACTTAATAAAAACTCTAAAACAACAAAGCATTGCAACACAACACAACTCCTTCTTCTTTCACTCACACGTTCCCACCTACTAACCAACTTAAAGAATCAGCTAGCAACAATTAAAGTGCAACCGAAACTCTTGCAAGAAAACATCACCAACTTCAATTAAAAAAAACTGCTAAGGAACATAAGAAAAATACTAAAACAAAGCAGAAAAGTTCTCTCCTTTCATTACATGTCCATCCTCTATTTAAAGAACCAATCCACCAACTTTTTGAATGTCCAAATCGGTGGAAAAATAGCAGCACAATTCGGTGGAGACAGCAGCTGAATTCTTAACTTTTTCAATGATCAATTAGTGCAATTAATCCGGTGGAGACATCAGCTGAAAATCATGACTTTTTGGTGATAAATTGATGCAGCAATTCGGTAGAGAAGCAGCAGAATTTCATGACTTTTTGGTGATCAATTTGTTGCAACATTTCGGTGGAAAGAGCAGCACATATTCTTGACTTTTCAGCACAATAAAACAGCTTGTCTTCCTTGGTCGAAAACTCCTACACGACACTTCTACTCACCCACTCTCCTATCTCTTTCTCACCTTTTCTTTCCGTCCAGCCACACACACACACACACATATATATATAGATAGCTGCCTCAAGTCCAAGTCAAGCACGGTTCCTCCAATCCCAATTCACTCCAGCCGAAATAATCACCACCAACTCCACAAGTCAAGCACGGCACTCTTCATTATAGATTCAATGTACGACTCCCTCCAATCCAAGTAATGGACGGCACTCTTTTTAGACTTTAACTTTGCATGTATTTGTCCACCGCAAAACATTTTCTTCTTTTCATTCTTCTCAACTTTTAGTCAAAAGTTTCAACCGAATCTCATTTGAATTTTATTCAAGCTAAAAATAAGAAGAAAAAAAATACCACTCAAAAATAAATTAAAAATAAATAGATTATCAAAAATAGACTATATATGTGAGGAAATATTGTCCTATTAAATCATAGTTAAGCATAAACATGATATCAATCAATTAAAAATCACAACTCGTATTTATGCTTATTATCCATTTTTCCATCTAAAACCAATAATAGTGTCACGAAGAATTTAAAATACATTGGTTTTAAATAGTTAAAATATGCAATATCTCAGCTCAATCACACCCCCTAACTAGCTTTTTGCTAATCCTTGAGCAAAATAGTGAAAATTAATTGAGATGAATATTGCCTAAAGATTGTAATTCAAACAAAAACAATCAAACTCAATTCTGAATTCTCACAAAAGTGACATGTTACTACTCAACCCCCAAGGGTTATATCCACCAGGACTATCTTCAACAATCTTTCACATAGAATTAAGGCAAATATCTCAGGACTCAAATGTGTGTGTGAAGCTAAACTAGTTGTGTGTTCCTCATTACTAGCCATGATTTATCATAGGATTTTTCAACCTTAAGATTAATCGTTGTTGATTCTAACTACCTCAGAGCTCAAGGGATTAGCAGTTTTCACGCCAGCTCTGTTTTTAAAGGTTGGATACTCAACCCCCAAAGTCTTGGGTAACTGTTTCTAGCCCTTTTTACTTAGGAAAGTTCACTAAACTGCCTTTATTTCTTCTTCTTCTTCTTCCTTTTTTTTTTTATTTTATTTTTATCCTTTCTCTTCTCTTTTCTTTTCTTTTTGGCATGGCTCGGTAGTCCTGCAGTTTACTTCTCTAGTGTTAAATCAATGAATGGTAAATAAGGAACACTACAAGCGTAAGCATGTGCAAAATGTCCTTCAAACTTTGCCTTTCGTTCTACAGAAATCTTATCAAGTTTCATCTCAATAACTATAACATCCATATGTTTCAAGCCACATATCAACAAAATATGATGCATCAAAAATCATGCTTTATGTTTAAATTTGAAAATAAATCTTCACAAATGATACCGCTCAACTACTCCACCAAGATGCTCAATCATAAATGTATCAATGGGCATCAAGTTTATTTATTTTTATTATTTTATTATTATTTTTATTATTTTTATAAAAGACTGTGCACAATGCCACCCCCAACTAGTGAGAGACATAGTCCTCAATGAATCGAACGAAAGAAACAAAGTGCACAAAACTAAGCAAGCAAAATAAACAATCAATAAGAGTTATAAAATCAAAGCAAAAGAACAAATAACTGTAAAGAAAATTGTAAAGAAGGAAAAACAAATCAAAATACTTCCTTGGGATCTTGCACAAGCAAGATCTCTTCATGTAAATCAAAATCCTTTAGAAATGACTTTAGACGTTGTCCGTTGACAGTGAAGCTATTACCATTCTTCGGATTGACAATGTCTACCACGCCATGATGATGAACAGTCTTTACAATGTATGGCCCACTCCATCAGGATTTCAACTTTCCAGGAAAAATATGCAAGCGAGAGTTGTAAAGAAGAACTTTCTGGCCAAGTGTGAAATGCTTTGGATGAATTTTCTGATCATGCAGAATTTTCATGCGTTCCTTTGCTAGTTGTGCGTTGTTATAAGCATTCCGACGAGCTTCATCCAATTCATTGATCTGCAATTTTTTCAACCCTGAAGCTTCATCAAGTGACATGTTAACATGTTTTATGGCCCAGAGAGCTCGATGCTGAATATCAACAGGTAAATGACAAGCTTTACCATAAACTAATCGATAGGGAGACATCCCTAGATTTGTTTTAAAAGCTATCCTATAGGCCCACAAAGCATCAAGAAGTTTAACCGACCAATCTTTCCTATTAGGATTTACCGTTTTCTCCAGAATGATTTTTATTTCTCTATTTGCCAATTCAGCTTGCCCATNACTTTTTCAAATCGCAAAACAATAATAATATTAAAAAATAATATTATAATAATATTTTATTCAACTTTTAATTTTTATCTCAACTTGTTGTCCAAATCTCCCTGACCCACCAATCATTCGATCTCATGTTATTGTTGAAATTAAGAATCATCAGAAGTTGATCGACAGCATGCTCTCGTGTGTAAAAAGTTAGCAAACATCATGACCAACCAATATTATTCATTAATTCATGTGTAAATACTGGGTAAATTAATCGACATCCTAAATTTTCAAAAAATCTATAGAAAGTTGTCCCTTAGTAGTTTTTTTTTTTTTTTTAAGGAACAATTGTATTAATCACCAAAAGATTACAATAAAGATGCAATACAAGAAGGGACATCCTCAATATCAACAAGGACATCAGTAATGGTAGGTGCGTCTCTAGCTAGACAATGAGCCAAACTATTGCAACTTCTTGGAGTGAAATCAACTGAAAAGGAATCAAAACTCTGCAACATTTGCTTAATATCATTAATCAGTAAACTAGTTTGTTTCTAGCTTGCTTTGTTGCCTTTAATATCATTTATAACATTCAATGCATCCCCTTCAAGCTTGATCTGTTTCAGTCCAATATCAATAGCCAACTTTGTAGAATGCAAAGCACCAAATGCCTCAGCCATATAAGGATCAGGAAATAGAGGCCCACACGACCTCATACAAGCTATCACTCTTCTTTCCCAATCACGAATAATAGTCCCAACACCCACTTTGCATTGCACTTTATCCACAGCAGAATCCCAGTTGATCTTGTACACATCAGCAGGGGGAGCCATCCACTGGTGAATCTGAGGAGTAGTATTAGGAGAATTAGTAGCCTGCTGAGAAGAGAGAACATCAAGGTCTTCTATTTTCTGTGTAACATGTCTCATAAGAAGATGAGGACTAGAAAAAGTTTGGTTAAAAACCAAATCATTTCTTCTCCTCCATAATTTCCATGCCACCATAGCTAGTTCAATTAAAACTTCATCATCAAGTTCCTGAATCATTTGTAACACAAATTTTCTGAAACTAAGCTGATGCACACTTTGTTTCTACTATTTTGAGGAACTAAGACACCACACATCCTTAGCTGCCATGCATTCCCACAAGACATGTTCCACAAACTCTTTCTGTTGATTACAAATTGGGCACCTAGGGTCATTAACAACGTTTCTCTTAAAAGGGTTCAATTTTGTTGGAAGACTGTTGTGACAGGCTTTCCACAACAATAATTTTTCTGCATTAGTAACTTTAATCCTCCATAGCTTGTTCCAGTTTTCTTTGTTAACAAGTGCGTGAGAATTATGACCTTTATCTCTCTAATGAAGCTCAAGTTGTAGATGGTATGCACTTCTAACATAAAAAATCCCACTAGAAGTACATCTCCAGACAATTTTATCAGGACTACTGCATAAACTGATTGGGATCTGTCGAATTATCTCAGCTTCCCTTTGAAGAAAAACTTGATTAATCACTTCTATCTTCCAGGTTTTGGCTTCAAATCAGAGCTGAAACTGTCTCCTCAGGATCCAACAAATCTATAGGACTTTGAACTTTGAAGGATGTTGGAACAGGCAACCATTTTTGGTGCCAAATCTTAGTATATGCACCATTACCAATGCGCCAAAATAACCCTTCATCTAACAATGGTTTAGCAGCTATGATACTTCTCCATATAAAGGATGGGTGTCTTGCAATTGTAGCATTGAAAAACTGGCCATCAGGATAGTATTTAGAAGAGAGAACCTTTGCATCAAGTGACTCAGGGAAATGAAGCATTCTCCACACTTGTTTAGCCAGCATAGAAAAATTAAAATGTTCAAGGTCTCTGAATCCTAACCCACCATTTGCTTTAGCCTTGCACATTTTCTCCCAATGGCACTAGTGAATCATCCTCTCCTCAACTTTCTGACCCGACTAGAATTGTTAAACCAATAAACCAATTTCCAATAAAAGGGATTTAGGAATCTTGAAAACACCTATACTATAGGTAGGGATAGCTTGAATGATAGATTTGAGAAGGATTTCTTTGCCAGCCTGAGATAAGTACTTCATTTTCCAATTGCCGATTCTCCCTATAACTTTGTCAATAACACTTCTAAAGGCTTTGGTTTTGGATCTTCCAACCTCCACAGGGAGTCCTAAATATTTATCATAAGGTTGGGAGGACTGGATGCTTGCAATTTTAGTGATGAGATCTCTAGATTCAGCCTTTGTGTTCTTGCTGAACAGAATTGAGGTTTTTTCCTTATTTAGCCTTTGACCACTTGCCTGCTCATAAATGTCTAATAGATGAGATAACCTAGACCATTCCAAAGGGTTGGCTTTGCATAAGAGAAGACAGTCATATGCAAAAAATAGATGACTAATTCTCACTTGATTTATGCCCAAAGGAACACCTGTAATTGCACTAGAGTCTTCAGCATGTTGAGTCAGAGTACTTAGTGATTCAGCACATATAATAAAAAGGTAAGGAGACAAAGGGTCTCCTTGCCTAATCCCTCTTGAAGGAGTAAAGGGGCTTTGTGGGATGCCATTTAAGGGGACAGAATATGAGACAGTAGAAACACATTTTAGAATCACCTCAACCCATTTACAATCAAATCCCATCCTTACCATGACAGCTTTTAGAAAGGGCCATTTGACTCGCTCAAAAAAATGAGTAGCACAAAGGGTATCTCAAGTGCAAGAGGATGTCGTGTAATAATTAGGAATAAATTCCTAGATCGTCTCCTCAGGGAAAGCTACTTAAACTCAAACTCGTTGAAAATGGTCAAAGTCTTCACAAAGAGAAAATAAGATGATGGTATGTGCAATGGATAGAAGAGTGCAAAAGGAATGAAAAAGGGTACTAGTCATGGACTAGATTCATATCTTTAGATTTTTGAGTGTCGAATTGAAATGCAAAAGACTAAGAGATTAAACTAAGAGATTAATAAAACTAAGATAATAATTAAACTAGATTAGAAAGTAATTGACAAAATACGAACTGAAAATTGAAAAGCCCCAAAATCAATGTTCTAGGGTTCATCATTGTATTCAAATCACAAATTCTCAAAATTAATCCATAGCAATTATAATCACTATTTAAATAAAAGTTTAACGAAACGAGAAAAATAAACAACACAAAATAAATGAATAACAAATAAATTGCTCAAACTTCTAAGCCAAAAATCTCAAAAGTATTCCACAAACTTAAAACTGAAATTAAATAACAAGTAGGGAATGTAAAGATCAAGCCAATTGAATGGAGATGAAAATTTGAAGCGGCGGAGGAGGCTGGGATGCAGTAGCAATTGGACCCCTCAAGGAGCTCTTGAATATGCTGCCATGTGAGTGAATCCTCAAGAAGAATTTGTGTTCCTGCATGAATGATTGCTCGTGAGAATCCTCCTTTCCAGATCTGAGTGAAAATCCAAGAAAAAAATAAATTCTAAGTGTTCCTTGTAATCAAACAGTGCTTTTCAGGCCAAAAGTCGACCATAAGATGTAAAATCCCATATATATACCCTAACGACGGAATAAACTCTAGATCTGTAAAATACGATGTTCGCTTGAGCAGAGTGTCGAGTAGACATCGAGCGTTCAACTCTGCCTGAATTCGCTCGAGCGGAGTGTCGAGCAAACATCGAGCGTTCAACTCTCCCTGACTTCGCTCGAGAAGCCAAAAGCCTCCGCTCGAGCGATCTCCTTTCCCACAACTCGCTCAAGCTCACTGTCGAGGGTAGTGGAGCGTTTGAATCTGCCTGAATTTTGCTTAAGCGGCCAAAAGCCTCCGCTCAAGCGATGTGGACCAGACTCCACAGTAATCAACAGTTTGTAAAATTAAGCATAATTTTATGCTATTAATCAATTTAAATCACAACTTAGATTCATTCATCTTAATCATTTTTCCATATAAAACCAATGATAAAGTAATGAAAGAATTAAACTATATTGGTTCCAAATGTATTAGAATATGCAATAACTCAGCTCAATCACCATTCAATCTTGTCGCATGCCTTACTCATATCCAACTTTAAAGCCATGAATCCTTCTTTACCTTTAGTCTGGGTTTGCATGGAATGCATAGCTTCAAAATCCACCACAACATTATCAATAATTAGCCTATTAGGAACAAAAGCACTCTGAGTGTTTGAGATCAACTAAGATAAAAAGAGTTTCAGTCTGTTGGCCAGTACCTTTGCTAAGATCTTGTAAATTACGTTACAAAGGCTTATGGGTCTAAATTTAGTTACTCTTGAAGGATTTTTCACTTTGGGAATAAGAGCAATATGAGTTGCATTGAATTCTAGAGGCCACTCATCAGCCAGAAAAGCATCCTTGACAGTAGCACATATGTCTGTTCCAATCACTACCTAATGATTTTGGTAAAAAAGAGCAGGAAAACCATCAGGGCTTGGAGAACCCAGAGCATTCATAGTAAAAACAGCCCTCTCAACTTCTTCATTAGAAATACCTTGTGTAAGAACAACATTCATTTTAGGAGTGACCACAGGCTGCATATTCTGAAGCCATTCTTCTATGTTGGCAGGATCAGTAGAAGTAAAGAGATGTTTGAAGAAAGTTTGAAATAAGGAGCTCACCTCTTCAGGGTTTTCAACCACACGACCCTCATCATCTGTTATACATTTTATTGAGTTGACCTTCCTTCTTTGAGAAGCACATTTGTGAAAGAACTTGGTATTTTTGTCACCCTCTTTAAGCCACTGTTGCTTTGCCCTTTGCTTCCACCTTAAATCCTCTTCCTCCAGTAACAAATCAACTTCCCTCTTGAGCTAGAAAATTTCAGAGTTTTGGTCCCCTTGATTAATACTTTGCAAATGCTGAATCTGGTTTCTCATGGTAAAGATCATGTGCTTGATGTTTTGGCCATTAATCTTGCTCCACTTGAAAAACTCCTCTCTGCATCTTTGAAGACCTTGAGTAGATTCTTTAATCCTTGAGTGCTGTAGGAGGGTATTTCCTCACGCTCTTTTAATCACCTCCTCACAACCATCTCTTAAAGGCCAGCTGGCCTCATATCTAAATGGTCTCGAACTAGAACCTCTGACTGGAGCTTCACTGTTAAATGAAAGAAGAATTGGTGCATGATCTGAACATTGAGCAGCAAGGGTCGACACAAAAAAATTTGGAAAACCATCAAACCAAAACTGATTACCAAAAGCCATGTCCAGTTTCTCTTTAGTAAAGGAGTTTCCTTCCCTTTTATTGCTCCAAGTAAAAAAATCTCCATGGAAAGGGACCTCTCTTAATGCACAATCTTCTAGAGCACTTTTAAAATCTTCCATCAATCTGAAAGGCCTATCTGTAGCACCAAATTTTTCATAGCTATATAGGACCTCATTAAAATCTCCAATGCAAAGCCATGCCATATTTTCAGAAGGCATGATGGCTCTAAGAAGCTCCCAACTTGCTGCCCTTCTAACAATTTCAGGAAAGCCATAAAAGCCTGTTAATAAAAAAGATCTTTGCTCTCCCTCTGAACAAGTCACCTTTAGAGAGATATGGTGATGGATGTAAGTCACTAATTCCACTTCCACTTGGTCTTTCCAGAAGAAACAAATCCCACCACTTAGTCCCCTACTATCAATAACAAAGTTATGCTGGAAACCAAGTTTATTTGGAATAATCTCCACCTTTTGTCTGTTACACTTTGTTTCCATTAGAAAAACAAAGTTTGGGCACTTTGTACGCACCAAATGGTGTGACTCCCGAACTGTTCAAGGGTTGCCAAGCCCTCGATAGTTCCAACTTAGGCAACTCATTAAGTCTGGTGGGGCTGCGAGGCAGCCACCACCAATTTAGCTTCACAAGTCTCCACACTTGTTTTTTGTTTTTTCTCATGTTGGGATGAAACATTAATAAGGGAATTAGAATGCAAAGCTCTTTTATTATCACCACATGACTACATAAATGGTATAGAAATAACTTCCTTACCTGGTCTCTCACGTGCCTTCCTTTTCCAGGTGGGTTTCTTTTGCACTAAAATAGGTTGAGATTGGAAGTTGAAAGTAAAAGGGTCACCTTCTGTAACCGTCTCCATGGGCAATGGATCTTCAATAACAAATGGAGCATGCTGGATATTACTTGTATTTATGGTGGCCAATAACTCAGATTGATTAATCTTTGAAGCTGATCCGCTGCTACCGCTTGTTTCTTGCAATTGACTGTCCTTCTAAATGATAGTAACGCCTCCTAGATTAGAGGTAACTGCTTTTGATAATGGCTCATTTTGTAATGGCTCCTAAACTAAAAAGCCATCAGCTGCCTTCCCAGAAGATTTCTCGGCGCCTTCTTCCTCCCTTGGTTGATCAGGATCACCATCGCCACCATATTTTCTCACTTCAAACAGCCTAATTTTGATTGGATTGGCCCTCAACCATGGACCAAATTGCATCTCCTCCCCATCATCTCTATGCATGAGAGGACAAATTTTGCCTTTGTGCTTTAGGACTCCACATTTGAAACAAAAATTTTGTACACTTTCGTATTGAAAGCTATCCACGTCCTCTGTTCACCACCTTGCACCCATCTACCACGAACCAATGGTTTAGATAGATTCACATTAACTTTCACTCGAAGGCTTCTACCCCAATCCGTTCCATCCTTTTTCACTTCAACATAAAGAACCTCCCCAATTGCAGAAGTAATAATCTTTCCGTACTCCTAGTTCATACTTGCTAGGGGCATATTATGAAGTTGCACCCAGAATGACTCGTGTGTAAAAGAAAAGGGATTGATAGGGAGACTACCATCAACTTCTTACAAAGCAACCAGATATCTGTGAAATGTCCATGGGCGACCTTGTAAAATTTTTTCTTTATCTGCCAACATTTGGAATTCAATAAGCATAAAATTTTCACCCACCACTAAGAACTCCACCCAACCCTTCAACCTCCATACCATTGCCATTGTTGTTTTGAAGGCTTCAATATTGATTGGCTTATTAGAAGTAACCAAAGATAGAAGACAATTTTTCCCCTTCGAGATTACTTCTTGAAGAGAATGCTCAAATAGAACAACCACTTGTTCTTCTACTTCTAAGAGTTTGAGACCCTCCCATAAAGTAGTTAACTTGTCCGTAACCATGCATGCACAAAACTCCACAGACCAAATTGAGAGACAAAGACTCTGACACAAGCAGAGAGAAAAACCTTACTCCAAAAGAGAGAAGGACCTCATCAACTCAATCTCTGTATGTATTCTCGTCCCTTAGTACTTCAGATCATAATAATTCTCCCAAATGATTAAATTCTTAATCTTACTGAGACTTTTCAAAGCTAGCTAGTTGCTTTCGATCAAAGTCTGCACCAGAGATTACAGGGATTAGCCTCAATTTAATCCCACCCGCCATAAATTGACAAAAATTAAAGCCATTTTATATAATAACAGTAGCTATACATATACACCTGCAAAATAAATGGCTTTAAGTTCCATTCATGGCTTTGCTTCACAGTCACTTCAGTGGAAAGTCCCATTAATGGCATGTAACAAACTCCACTCCAGCAAGCAATGATTTTATGTTGCTCTAGTACTACTTAAAATGCAGTCCCTTTGACGAACCATATCTATTACGTACGTACAGGCCTATCCACATATTACATATTACATACATAGAAAAGCAAGAGAAGAAATTAAAACAACTTCACTAAGCTAATATCCATAAGCTACGAGTCTTCCAAATTTCGGCATAAAAATATTACAATCATCTAAATAAAATCAAGTCAAATAACAACACTTAAACTAAAATGGGGAAAAGGCCCTAAATCTTCACTCCTCTGCATCAAAGTCGAAGAGGAACCACAAGTGGCAATACCAAAGTGAGATTTCACAAAATCTTTGTAAGTGAAACCAAAACTAACACTCAAAATACAAACAGGTAGAAATGTGGCGCCCACAACTCCCATTGTAATTTGAGGGGAATCGTGACACTGGGATGATAACAACACGGGTCACACATGCCAATCATCAAGTGCTTAGTGTGTGAACATGCAATTAAGTGTACAGTAACCATCTTAGCAGAGAAATAAAATAGGGTTAACTAAGTACCAGAATTTTAAAAATAGAATCATGAAAGTAAAAGATTCTCAAAAAGGTTATACAGTTATCCAGTGAAATAAAATAAAAAGCCAAAATAAATAATCAAAAGGGGAAACAAATCCCTTGATCAACAAGCAACAGTAAGTCACTTCTCCGGCGGAGCCGAGCCCTCAAGCTCAATGTCATCATCTGTATCAAAATCTACAATTCTATAAAACGAAATCATAGGGTATGTGACACCCCTAGATTCAGCTTGGGATCGAACGGACATCTAGAGTGTCGGGACATGCAACACAAGGTTACCTGCCCCCGTTCATGACATATAAGATGCAATGTTCCTAACATGCATCTAGCATTAAGCAATATTCGCAGTGAATAATTTTTTTTTTAGCAATACCATGCACCAAACTTATAATATCTCAAATAGTTAAATCGTAATCCAAGCATACTTAACAAATTAAACATCCACGATTTCAGTACGAGTCTCAAAAGACTGTAATCTCAAAAACATGGGAAACCAGACTCCACATTTACACTACCAAAATACACTATTGAGGAAGTTCGTCGAGTAACTTATGTAACTCAACTAATGAGGCCAGAATACTATTCAAAAACTAACTATGAAAGATGTAAACTCCACGTCGTGTCTGCGGTGTCTAGTCGACCTCCTCCAGTCTACAAGTGTCCGCTCCCTGCTCTAATCCTGACACATTGTCTACCATTCAGAGGGAATGGTAGTTAGGACTACCACAGTGAGATTTAATTACAAATCTTAGTAAGTTCACAGGAAACTCCTACACAGGTTAATGATGCATGCATGACAGTAAAAGCATGAATGCATAATTAAAGTCGTAAGTAAGCATAGTATAACTTGACATATAGTATGGTTTAACTGACATAACCTGAACCGAAATGTGAATTGAACTTGACTTGACATGACATGAACTTGAACTTAAAATATAACATGGGTTAGCAACATAACATGAACGTGAACTTGAAACATAACATGGATTTTAATCATAGCATGAACATGAACATACATAACATAAACATGAACTTGAATTTAACATAAACCTGAGCATAACATGAGATAAACGTGAACTTAAGACATAATGTGTACGTGAATATAACATGACATGAACTTGAACTTAAAACATGACGTAAACATGATCATAACATAACATGAACGTGAGCTTGAACATAACATGATTTGAACATGAACTTGAAACTTAATGTAAACATAAACATAACATGTATGTGAACATAACATAACATGAACTTGATCTGAAACTTATTCTTATCTCATGGGGTCACCATGATTGCTTATTTTTAACTTCTTGACATGAACTTGGAATCTTGTTCAATAGACTTAATTAATAACGTGACTATATGGGTGCTACATGGGTCCCCTTGAGCCGTGTGTCTTTACCGATTACGACATCACAACACAGGTATCTATACCAGCTATGAGTGCGTTAATATGTACTCCACAGTTGTTGTGGCCCCACGTAGTCTATGTGTCACAATTGTTGTGTCTCACATAGTGTATACTCCACAGTTATTGTGGCCCCATGAATTGTTTGTGCCACACTTGCTGTGAACACATGTAAGATAAAATAAGGCTCCATCGGCGTTAGTGTCTGGCACGCTCTGGTGCCAGCTAGTTAGGCCCCATTTGCAACCTGTTGACTGTACTTCATCAACCCAGGGAATTTCATAGCTATTTAGACACTCCAGTGTGAACAAAGGAGTTCCACTAGGATATTACCCCATCCTAGCACTTAGGGTCGTGATTGACATGAATAACTTAACATGAACGTGATCTAAAACTTGACTTAACATAAACTTAATATGACTACTTTACTTAACATGACATATTTGTAATAGTGAATATTACATGATATGACATACATGTAACATATGGTATACTTAACATGTCACACTTATAACATATAACAATACGTGACAGAATAGATTGTGTAACAAATAAATATTAGTGACAGAATAAATTATGCATAATAGATAAACATGTAATCACGTGCCATGGCATGACATATATGATAACATACATACATAAATTGTACTTTCCTTTACCCATCATACATACACAGTAAATTGATAGTAAGTTAGAAACTAACTTATCTCGATCGTCGCGTTCTACAAAAATAAAGCATGAAACATGAGGAACTGTAAGCGGGTATTCTAAAAGTTATAAATTTAATTGCTAACAATTAGAAACATGAAAACAAGCTAACTTAGAGTAAAATTACCATTTGACCCTCTACATGTGGGAAAATGGCCATTTTACCCTAACTTAAAGATTTCACATTCTAACTCCAAAAATTTCCAAAATTTACATTCTTCATGTAAATTTTTTCCTAAACTCAAAATCAACTTATAAAAATTTGCAATTCCTTCCAACTTCAAAGCTCATGCTTAAACCAAAATTTTGCAGCAAAGATCTTCCTATCCTAAGTTTAAAACCATACTTAAAACATCAATTTAGAAAAAACTAATAATCAATACCAAACTTTTTGTAAAAAGATCCAAACACTTGAATCACAAGCCTTGACTCTAAATCAAAACATCTCCAAGAATTCCAAAAAATAAAATCTTACTTCTAACATATTCATAGCATCATCCTAAGTTCAACCATGCTTTAAATCATCAAACTAAAGTCATCAAAATCACAAAAACACAAAAACACAAACTTTTTTCTTAACTAACTTTGATAAATCTCTTGATCCATGGCTTAAAAAGATGAAATCTTCAAATTAAAACATCACATGGTTTAAAAAATGTGTCCTAAAGAAGATCCAACCATCAAACTTAAAATCACATGGCTAAAACTCAATAAAACATGGATCTAACCCAAAAAATCAAATCTTAGGCCTAACCGAAATCCTCTTGCATAGAAAAATCATATCTTTAAAACTAATACTAAATATCTTCAAAATAACATCCTAACATGAAATTAAGAGACTTGGGATCATCATATAAAAATATCAAAGCCTTTAGAGTAAGATCAAACCACGAAATATTCAAATTTTCTCCGAACAAAAACTGTTTTTCCACTTTTAGTTTTCAAGTTTCTAGATCTAAGAAAATCTATCATCAAAAACTTTATTCATGCAACAAAACCTCAATCACTACAAGGATTTAGGCTTTTTGCAGTGATTTTTATGACGTTGCATTTGACATCGTGACTCACTCAAAAATGAGTAGCACAAAGGCTATCCCAAGTGCAGGAGGATGTCGTGTAATAATTAGGAATAAATTCCTAGATCGTCTCCTCAGGAAAAGTTACTTAAAATTAAACTCGTTGAAAAATATAAAAACTTCACAAAGAGAAAACAAACAGATGGTATGTGCAATGGATGGAAGAGGTTACTAGTCATGGGCTAGATTCATATTTTTAGATTTTTTTGAGTGTCGAAATGAAATGTAAAAGACTAACAAATTGAAATTATTAATCAAAGAGTCAACTAACTGAACAATCTTAATTAATCTAACAATTAAACAATGATACTGAAATTATTTAAGTCCTATTTAAACTTTAATCAATCTAATATGCAATTGAACTAAGAAATTAATAAAACTAAGCTAAGATTAAACTAGATTAGAAAGTAATTGATAAAACACAAACTGAAAAATGAAAATACCCAAAGAAATGAAAGATTAAAGAAGTGAGAAAAATAAATAACACGAAATAAGTAAGTAGAAAATAAATTGCCAAAACTTCTAAGCCAAAAATCTCAAAAGTATTCTATAAACTTTAAACTGAAGTTAAAAGAAATAGAGAATGAAAAAGTATGGACGAAAACTCCCCTTCACCATTCAATTGAAATCCGAAACAAAAAGAACCAAACAAAAAGAACCAAACAAAAAGAACCAACTTCTGCATGTAATACTCTTGAAAATTAATCTCCAAACCTTTAATGAAAACTCTAGAACAATTCCTCTACTCCATGAAATCAACTAACACACTTGCAAGAATTTAAAGTATTACACTTAATGAAATAAAATTCTAGAGCAATTGTTAGCACACTTAATAAAAACTCTAAAACAACAAAGCATTGCAACACAACACAACTCCTTCTTCTTTCACTCACACGTTCCCGCCTACTAACCAACTTAAAGAATTAGCTAGCAACAATTAAAGTGCAACCGAAACTCTTGCAAGAAAACATCACCAACTTCAATAAAAAAAAAAACTGCTAAGGAACATAAGAAAAATACTAAAACAAAGCAGAAAAGTTCTCTCCTTTCACTACACGTCCATCCTCTATTTAAAGAACCAATCCACCAACTTTTTGAATGTCCAAATCGGTGGAAAAACAATAGCACAATTTGGTGGAGACAGCAGCTGAATTCTTGACTTTTTCAATGATCAATTAGTGCAATTAATCCGGTGGAGACAGCAGCTGAAAATCATGACTTTTTGGTGATAAATTGATGCAGCAATTCGGTGGAGAAACAGCAGAATTTCATGACTTTTTGGTGATCAATTTGTTGCAACATTTCGGTGGAAAGAGCAGCACATATTCTTGACTTTTCAGCACAATAAAACAGCTTGTCTCCCTTGGTCGAAAACTCCTACACGGCACTTCTACTCACCCACTCTCCTATCTCTTTCTCACCTTTTCTTTCCGTCCAGCCACACACACACAGATATGTATGTATATATATATATAGTTGCCTCAAGTCCAAGTCAAGCACGGTTCTCCTCCAATCCCAATTCACTCCAGCCGAAATAGTCACCACCAACTCCACAAGTCAAGCACGGCACTCTTCATTATAGATTCAATGTACAACTCCCTCCAATCCAAGTAATGCACGACACTCTTTTTAGACTTTAACTTTGCATGTATTTGTCCACCGTAAAACATTTTCTTCTTTTTATTCTTCTCAACTTTTAGTCAAAAGTTTCAACCGGATCTCATTTGAATTTTATTCAAGCTAAAAATAAGAAGAAAAAAAATACCACTCAAAAATAAATTAAAAATAAATAGATTATAAAAAATAGACTATATATGTGAGGAAATATTGTCCCATTAAATCATAGTTAAGCATAAACATGATATCAATCAATTAAAAATCACAACTCGTATTTATGCTTATTAACCATTTTTCCATCTAAAACCAATAATAGTGTCACGAAGAATTTAAAATACATTGGTTTTAAATAGTTAAAATATGCAATATCTCAGCTCAATCAAACAATGGTGAGGATGCAACGAAGGGTGAAGAGGAGACTCATATAGCATAAATGAGATTCAAGAGACAGACAAGAAGGGAGGAAATATGGGGGGTAGATTTAGGTTATACTAAGTATAAATGGTGTCATTTAAAGAGTTTTCTTCACTCCTTAAACGACGTCACTTTAATATATATTATTTTCTTAAAATGAAACATATGGGTTGGCGGGTGGGAATTAGCACCCAAGCCCCAGCCGCATGTTATCTCTTATTTAAAGAAATTGCCCGCCCGCCTGCTTGATGCCAACGGATGGCTTGTCTGCTTGATGCAGGGGTAAGGTAGACTGGGTGCAGGTGCCTGCCCACCAGTTATCCTTTATCTAGCCTGTTTGTTGATCAACCACTTTCATGGTTATATTATGAGTCTTGGTCGATGAGCATCAACATCTCTTAAAATTAAATTGTTTTCAAATTTTAAAGTCCCATAGAAATTAAAATTGAAGTTTCATAGAAAGAGATGTAATATGGATCATATGTTTTAAAATTTAGAGTCCCATAGAAATTAAAATTTAAGAGTTCCATAGAAATAAAAAAAATATAATATGGATAATATCAAATATTTATTATTTTTGGTTTATGTGAGTCTTCTACGTGTTTTTCAGATGTTTAATATATATTATAAGATTCATTTCATTTTGTACATAATCTATTTATTGTCGAAAAAGTTAATTACTTTCAAGATCAGCATTAAATTGCAATTTTAGTATTATTACTTTTATGTATAAGGGTTTTCATGTAGGGCTGCATGGCAGCTATTGACGCTAACGCAGGTTGCTGTTTGTACATGGATCACCTCTTAGCGGTGCTTTAGCCCCTCCCTGAGTTGTCTGTTCTGCTTTGTGTGCCGAAAAGCATTGATGGCGAATTATACTTTCAATTTTCTAAGGAAGAAATATCACGTTCGGCAAAACCCTTCAAGTATTCCATTGTTCTAAAGTTTCTCAGGAAACACCCTTCACTAGATGCCATTTGGGCTTTCATATGTAGCTGATAGGGACTAAATGAAACCCTGGTTGTTTATGCAATGAGGCGTCCTTGAAACGTTTTTATCCGCATGTCTTCAGAGGCTGATTTTCTGAAAGAGTTGTCGCATGAAACCTGTGATATTGATGGTGATATCTACCGTGAGTTCCACTGGACGCCTGAGTTTAGTGAAGATGAAGAACCATCGTTGGTTCTAGTATGGATTGTGCTGCCAGGTTTGCCACCTAATTTCTACCATGAGTCGTTTCTACGTATTCTTACTGCTCCTATAGGAAAACTTATTAGGTGTAACAATTCCACTCGGTGCGTCACCCGAACTGATGGTGCTCGATTATGTATGGAAATGGATGCCGCCAAAGAGCCTATCCCATTCTTCTAGATTGGGGTCCTTGGGTTGGCATCGAGTCACAAGCAAGAAATCATGTACGAAACGCTTCCAACTTACTATTGTAGGTGCAGGGGCATAATTCTCGAACATGTTGCATTGGTAAGCCTACGACTAGGGATAAATTAAGGATTCGAAGAAATGGGTCCTGCTTCTGGAGAGGAATTGAAGAAAAATCATACTCATGTGATTGATGAGGAGCAACCTGTCGTGGAGCAGAAAGAGCATGAGAATAAGTTAGATGTAGGGAGTTTGTCGCTGAGTAATCAAGAAATAAAGTTGGCAGTGGATACTGGCATTGGAGATACTCAGGGTGATGAAATTGTTCTTGTGCAAAATCCACAATTGGCTACTATGGTTTCTAATGCTTTGATTAATGATTCTCATCCACTTCCAAGGGTGGATGAAGCCAAAATAGAGATTACGGGAGAGGAAGCACGGGATTTACAGAATGCAACTGTGGTGCCTCCTGAAGAAGATTTACCGAGTGTGGATAATCTTTGTCTGGAAGGGACATTTGTGTCGGATCCAGAACCTGAGTTACCTTTGGAGGTCTTTCCTTAGGAGAAAGACTATCATATAGAATCTGAGGGTTCTGTTGAATACAACGAAAAGCAATTTGAAAAAGTAAGGAGCTATTCTCGGGTTCATACCCGAACCACTAAAGTATCTCTATGATTGGTTCCATCTTTGTATGGAATATTGGGGGATAGGAACCTCTAAAGGTTTAAAAAAAAATTTAATTGGTACCCTTGAGCTTGATAATGTTGTTCTAATGGAGCCGTTTCAAAGTTTTGATAAAGCACAAGGTTTGATGAGATGTTTGCATTTTGAGATTCGTATTTCTAATAAAGAAGTTGGCGGGAAAGTTTGGATCTTCTGGACTACTGTTGTGATGGTGCAGGTTGTTTACATGAGTTCACAATTTATTTCGATTTGTATAGGGGTGGGACGTCAACAGTTTTTGTGTAATTTCATATATACGAAGTGTAATATGCTTGAAAGGCAAGAGTTATGGGATGCTCTTAGCTCACACCATCTTGGGGCTGAGCCTTGTTTATTTGTAAGAGACTTCAATGTTATTCGATCTGACTCAAAAATGAGTGGAAGTTGCCCAGGGCCTTGGGTTGCTATGGAAGAGTTCAATAGTTGGATCCATCAAGGTGGTTTGATTGAAATGAAGACAATGGGTAGAAGGTTCACCTGGTGCAACGGTCAGCATGGACTAGCCAGAAGCTGGCCAAAGCTTGATCGTGTGTTTCTTGATGCCACTTTAATCTCTTGATTTTCTAATGCTATTTATTCATACTTATGGAGATCGTTCATTGCCCAATGCACATTGAATTATCCAAAGATCCTTTTTCTTATGGCCCTTCCCTATTTCGTTTCCAACAGATGTGGGTTGATCACCTTGAATTTTATGCTTGTGTTTAGAGAGCTTGGATGGTACTTGTTGAAAGTATGGGTTTGTGGAAGCTTGCTAATAAATTAAAAAAGTCTAGGCGGCTCTTCATGAGTGGAATAAGGTGGTTTTTGGTCTGACTACGGCCCAGATTGCTCAGCTTGAAGAGCAAGTGGAGAGGTTTGAAAGCAAGTTACTGCAGGGTTGGGATGAAGATGCTGATAGGGAGTTAAGCTGGGCTTATGCAGAACTGTCTTCATGGAGGTGCAAGGAGGATACTAGGTTGGTGCAGACAGCTTCTGCGGATGGGGTTGTTTTTTATTCGCTAGAAGCTATATATCAAGGAGCCGTGGATTATTTCTTTGGTTTTCTTCAAGTGGACCTTTCTAGGGACTTTCTGGATCTTTCTTACTTAATCTCACCCATTATTTCCGGTGAGGAGAATGTCAGTATCTGTTGTACTCCTACTATGGATGAAGTATTTGCATCTATCTCTTCTATTCCAACAAATAGTTCTCCAGGACCTGATGGTTTTGGTGTAGGTTTTTTCAAGAGCTACTTGGAGATAGTGAAGGTGGACGTGTGGGAAACAATTTCGGATTTTTTTTTCTCTCTAAGCAATTGCCAAGATTCTATTCGGCCTCATTCATTGTCTTAATTCTGAAGGTTGATGTGACTACGGGTTTTGACAAGTTTAGGCCAATTAGCCTTTGTTCGGTATTCTACAAAATATGCTCCAAAATTATTGTCAATTGTTTGACGGGTCTCGTCCCTAAAATGATCTCTTTTGAGCAAGGTGTTTTCATCCCTGGGTGTAGCATATTTGAAAATATATCTCTTACGCAGGAAGTGGTCCATTCTATTAATAAGAAGTCTCATTGTGGCAATATCATCCTTAAAGTGGACATGGCTAAAGCATATGAACGGGTCGTTTCGTGGGATGTGGATTTGTTGGCTCATTTGGTGGGGCACAAAAATGTGGATGATATTCTTGATTCATTAGCTATTTGTAAGGAGGGCTTGAATGTGTTGATCTAGAAGAAGCATGACAGTGGTTGATTTTCTACAAAATCAGCTTGGGACTGTATCCGTATAAAGGGTTCCACTATGGTAGGGCATACTTGGATGTGGCATAAGCTGATTCCTCTGAAGGTCTCGATTTCTATGTGAAAGGCTTGGAATAATGTTTTAAGTGTTGATGATTGTCTTCACCGAATTGGTGTCCCAATTGTTTCTAGGTGTGACTGTTGTGATGAGGGTAACTATGAAGATCAAAATGATGTGCTATTTGAAGGGGATTTTCCTGCTCGGGTGTGGCGCTACTATGGTGCTATTTTTGGATTACCTTTTGGTGGCACTTGGAAAGAGACGGTGGCTGCATGGTTTCATCGGGCGTCCTCTTCTTCTCAAGTGGGGATAATTGTAGGGCTTCTTCCTTCTTTTCTCTCTTGGCATCTTTGGCGTTGAAGATGCGTCGCTAGCATGGAGGGTCATCTAGAGTCCTTCAGTGTTGTTTGGTAATTCATTCAATGTTTGATTAGTTCAGTCTTTCATGACATTCACAAGGTTTCTAATTGTTCTAGGCATGACTCGCAGGTTTACAATCTTTGTTTATTCCACCTTTAGTTTCGTCAAGGCGCACTCCTAAGTTGGTGGCCTAGAAAAAAACCATTCTAGGTTAGATCAAGTTAAATACAGATGGTAGCGGTTTTAGCAACCTTGGGCCCTCAGGGTTGGGTGTTATAATCAAAGATGATCAAGGTAATTTAATTCAAGCATTTGCTTCTCCTATAGGCGTTGGCTCAAATAATAGAGTTGAGTTATTAGCTCTTTTGCATGGTCTTAAGCTTGTAAAAACTTGGGGATTGGTTTTGTGGAAATTAGAGGTGTAAGAATAAACTGACAAACCGGAAAACTAGTCCGGACCGGTTGGTTCGGTCCGGTTTTTTACCGATTCGGTTTGGAATTGGTTCTTTCATTTTAGAAACCGGTCAAATCTAGTTCGAAATTGGTTTTATGTTTTCCAACATCAGACCAGACCGATTCACATATTATATATAATATATATAATTATGTATGAAATAATATATTATAATTTATAATATAACATTTTAATATTAAACATGAATATTTATTTGATCATATGTTTTAAATATAGAATATATTTATTAAATACATTTTATTGGATAATAAATTCTCAATATATTTATTTTGATAAATACATTAGTAATACTAATATACTTAATATATTAAAATCGGAAAACCAGACTGGACCAGACCAGAACCGGTAAAACTTAGCATACCGGTTTAGGGGTGTAACCGGTGCGTAATCGATTTTTGAAAATACAAAAATGGTACATACCGGTTCAGTCCTAGATTTTATCCAAAACAGGACTGAACCAGACCGGTTACACCCCTAGTGGAAATTGAACTCAATTCTCAAGTGGTGGTGTCGTGGTGGAATAGAAGGAGATGTGGGGTATGGTATCTGGAAGACTTTTGGGAGGAAATTATTGCCTTTTTGGATTCGATGGTTTGCTGTGTGCAAAATGTCGTAAAGCTGCAGATTGGCTTGCAAAGTATGGTGCGATGGGTCAACACATAGAGTGGCAAGTTCTTGGGGAAGTGTCGTGGCTGTTGAGAGATTTAATTCGATTGGATAAGATTTCTCTTCCTTCCCTATGTTGTTGCTAATTTATTTTGGTTTTTCTATTTCTAGTTTATTTCTTGGTTGATTATGGTTTTTTGGGTTGGTCTTGTATTTCTTTATTTTTGCGTGTGCTAACCATGTTTTGTAGGTTGTTCGTGCTTCTTTTGCTCTGGTGGTAGTGCTTCTTTCTATTTATTTTGTATTGTGGTTTTATGATTTAAGTCTTTTGATGCCTGGGTTTGGGTCTTTATGAATATTTGTAACCCCAGGTATCTGGTTGTAACTATAGTTTTCCTCTACTACAAGTGAGGGTTATCAATAAACTTGGGATACCGTCTGTTGAACCTAAGGCTTCAAGTTTTGTGTAATTATATATTTACACATGGATTTTGATGATAACAAATGAATTCATAGAATAAAGGAGTCTCAAGCTCAAGTTATCTACACAATGGAGTCAAGCACATCAAGAAACCAAGCATGAGCAAGAAGGGAGCAAGTTCACATTAAAGTCATAGAATAATGTTGTAAATCTCTTTAAAATTCGAAATTAGGATTAAGGCTCAAAAATTAATATTTTATCATAAAGCATTAAAATACATTTTCCACATGTGCATGAATATTTTGAAAATTAAATTTGAAAATTTTGAAAGATAATTGATTGTCATCTTTCACATGTGCATGCCATGATTAAAGGGTTGAACTTTGAAAATATTAAAGATGATTGATTGTCATCTTTCACATGTGCATGTTTTATTTGAATATTTTCAAAAGTGATTGATGCTTTTCTTGACTTATGCAAAAGGAAGATGCCTTTGTTTGAAAATTTTGAAAAGTAAAGTGTGCTCCTTTTGTCATATGCAAAAAGTAAAAGATTAGGTTTGAATTTTTTGAAAAGTAAAGTGTGCTCATTTTGTCACATGCAAAAAGTAAAAAGATTAGGTTTGAAATTTTTGAAAAATGAATGATGATGTCTTTGACATGTGAATCTTTTTAAATTTGAATATGAAGTCTCATATGCCTATAAATAGATCATTTGAGAGCTTCACATTCACAACACCAAGAGCATACAACTCTCATTCAAAGCTTTCATTCTCTCTTCTCTAAGCATTGAGCCTTAATCCTTTTTCATTTTGAGAGATATAGGTTGTGCTGTATTGTTCTTATTTCACTCATTGAGGAGTGTTTTCTGATATTCTACCCACTATCAATTCTTGTATCAGTAAAAGGGTGTGTACAACCCTTGTGCGTGTAGAAAGTGTTCTACACAGGGAATCGTTGAATCACCACGTGTAAGGTGATTGCAAGTGTAGAGGGTGTTCTACACGGATCCTTTGTAGCGGTGTTGTTCAAAGGTGTAATAGGTTTTTACCTCCACCTGAAGGAGGTTGAATAGTGAATTCGGGGATCCTCAAGGGGTAGCTTGAGGCGAGGACGTAGGCAGTGGGGCCGAACCTCGTTAACATACTGAGTTTGATTCTCTCTTACCCTTACTCTTTATATTTATTGCTATTTCGTATTTTGTTTATATTTGATATTGTATATTTGATTTATAATTTTTTTTTTTTTTTAAATACAACTCAATTCACCCCCCCTCTTGTGTTAGTCATCTGGGCAACAATTGGTATCAGAGCTAAAGCTCTGTTATAAGATTAACTATCTTTTGAGTTAAGATCTTATGGCTAACATTGCAGCTTCATTTGGTGAAGGTCAATCTAGCAGTCGGCCTCCACTCTTTTGTGGAGACAATTATTCATTCTGGAAAGTTAGAATGAGAATATTCCTTCAGGCTCAAGGTCGAGAGATCTGGAAATGCATTGTAAATGGACCTTATATTCCAACAAAAGTGGTTGGTGGAGTAAAGGTCAAAAAGGAAGAAGAAGAGTTTGATCGTGAAGACGATAGACTTTATACTTTGAATTTAACTGCTATGAATTTATTATATAATGCTCTCAATGGTAATGAGTTTAATAGAGTAATGACTTGTGCTACGGCAAAAGAAATTTGGGATAACTTGGAAGTTACTTATGAAGGAACTTCTCAAGTTAAGGAATCAAAAATTTATATTCTTACTCATGAATATGAAATGTTTAAGATGAATGATGATGAATCTATTTCTAGCATGCACACTCGTTTTACTAACATCATAAACAGTTTGACAGCTCTTGGTAAAGTTTATTCCAAAGTGGAAATGGTAAGAAAAATTCTCAACTCTCTACCAAAACGTTGGGAATCAAAAGTGACAGCGATTCTTGAAGCTAGAGACCTCAAGAAGCTCGAAGTGAATGAACTCATCGGGTCACTTATCACCCATGAGTACACATTGAAAAGAGGAGAAGAAGAAGGAAAGCCAAAGAAGAGCTTGGCACTTAAAGCTGTTCCTCATGAAAGTGAAAGTGATGAAGATGAGGAAAATGACGATAAAGATGAAGAAGTTGCGATGATAACAAGAAGAATTCAGAGATTCTTAAAGAAAAATAAAACTCCTCCGAGGAAATCATTCAAAAAGTTTTCCAAGAAAGATTCAGGTAAAAATGATACTTTAATTTGTTATAAATGCAATAAGCCTGGTCATATCAAGCCAGATTGTCCCCTGCTAAAGAAAGATCGAAACAAAGGCAAGAAAGCAATGAAAGCTACATGGGATGATGATTCAAGTAGCTCAGATAGTGAAGCAAGCAATGAAGAATCAGCAAATCTCTGTCTTATGGCTAAAGATGATATTGAGGTAACAAATTTTGATAATATTGAAAATCCTTCATATGAAGAATTGCAAAATGTTTTAGAAGAGGTATATGAAGAATTTGAAAAATTGGGTATCAAATATACTGCTTTGAAAAAGAAAAATTCTTCTTTAACAAACGAAATTGATATTTTAAGAAAAGAAAATATTGTTTTGAAAGACGAAAATCTTGAGTTGAAGAAAAAGAAAACTGATTTAGAAAATATTGTTGAAAACTTTACGAATGGAAAAAGAAATTTTGAAAAACTTCTTGGTAGTCAAAGATGTGTTTTTGACAAGGCAGGCTTGGGATATATGCCAAAACAAAAGTTCAAACCTTATAAAAACTTCTTTGATAATCCTTCTACATCAAAGTCTAATATTCAAAATTCTTTTCATAATAAGTTTGTCAAAAAAGGATACTATTATAATCATTCAAGATTTTCATATATGTCACATGCTATTTGTAATTTTTGTAATAGAAATGGTCATAATTATCATACTTGTCCTATTAGAAGAAAACATACAATGACTATTAGGGCCATATGGGTACCTAAAAATCTTGTTTCTTCTAATACTAATAAATAAAGGACCCAAAGAACTTGGGTACCAAGAAAAATCATTTTAATTGTTTTTATAGGTATGCATGAAGTCCTCTACAAGCAAAAACAAATGGTTTTTAGATAGTGGATGTTCAAGACACATGACGGGAGACAAGACTAAGTTCTTTGATCTTAGATCTAAAGAAGAAGGACACGTGACATTTGGAGACAACTCGAAAGGGAAGATCGTGGGAATAGGTAAAATTGGTAATAAATCTTCTCTCATAATTGAAGATGTTCTACTTGTTGAAGGTCTAAAACATAATCTTTTGAGTATAAGTCAATTATGTGATAAAGGATTTACAGTTACTTTCAAAATGGATAAGTGCATTATTTTGAATGATCATGATTATAACATTTGTTTTACTGCCTTTAGAAGTAATAATGTTTATACAATCGATTTTGAAGAAATTACCTCACAAGATGCTATTTGTTTTTCAGTACAAAATGAAACTAATTGGTTATGGCATAGAAGACTAGGTCATGCCAACATGGAACTTATTTCCAAACTTTCAAAAAATGATCTTGTGAGAGGTTTACCAAAGGCAAATTTTCTTAAAGACAAAATTTGTGATGCATGCCAATTTGGTAAACAAACAAAAACTTCTTTTAAAACCAAGAAATATATTTCCACTACTAGACCACTGCAACTGATACACATGGATCTTTTTGGACCAAATAGAGTTGCAAGTCTAGGAGGAAAATATTATGCTTTTGTTATTGTTGATGATTTCTCTAGATATACTTGGGTCATCTTTCTTGCTCATAAAGATGAGGCACATAATGCTTTTACCAAGTTATGCAAGAGAATTCAAAATGAAAAGGGCTATACTATTTCAAGTATCCGAAGTGATAGGGGAAAAGAGTTTGTTAATAAAAATATTGAAACATTTTGTGATGAAAATGGTTTTGTGCATAATTTTTCTGCTCCTCGAACTCCTCAACAAAATGGGGTAGTAGAGAGGAAAAATAGATCTCTTCAAGAGATGGCAAGAACAATTCTTAATGAGAACAACTTGCCTAGTTATTTTTGGGCCGAAGCGGTAAGTACTGCATGTTATGTTATAAATAGAGTTATGTTAAGGTCTAAATTAGATAAAACCCCCTATGAGCTTTGGAATGAGAAAAAGCCCAACATTGGTTACTTTCATGTATTTGGATGCAAATGTTTTATTTTGAATGACAGGGATAATTTAGGCAAATTTGATGCAAAATCGGATGAAGGTATTTTTCTCGGGTATTCTACAAATAGTAAAGCTTATAGAGTATTCAATAAAAAGACTTTAACTGTACAAGAATCTATGCATGTAGTATTTGATGAATCTAATTCTCTACTCTCCAAGAAATCCATTGATGAAGAAACAGGAGGTATAAATAATACAGAAAGTCTCAATCTCAACAAAGAGAACACAATAGAGGAAGTCCAACATGGAGACATCAGGAAAGATCATCAAAATTTAATACGAGATGCAACCAAACAGTGGAAATTTGTGAAAGATCATCCAGTGGAACAAATTCTGGGAGAACCTTCACAAGGTGTAAGCACTCGATCATCTCTTAGAAATATTTGCAATCATACTGCTTTTTTATCTCAGATTGAACCTAAAAATATTGATGAAGCACTTCTTGATGAATCTTGGATTCTAGCTATGCAAGAAGAGCTTAATCAATTTGAAAGAAATGATGTTTGGACACTTGTTCCTAAACCCAAAAATCATACTATTATTGGAACAAAATGGGTTTTTAGAAACAAGAAAGATGAGTCCGGAGTCATTACTAGAAATAAGGCTCGACTTGTAGCCCAAGGTTACAATCAAGAAGAAGGAATTGATTATGATGAGACATATGCACCAGTCGCAAGATTAGAAGCTATTCGAATGCTACTTGCATATGCTTGTTATAAAGATTTCAAACTTTTTCAAATGGATGTTAAAAGTGCTTTCTTAAATGGTTTTATAAATGAAGAGGTATATGTTGAGCAACCTCCAGGTTTTGAAAATCATATTTCTCCAAATCATGTTTTCAAACTCACAAAAGCACTATATGGACTCAAACAAGCTCCTAGAGCGTGGTACGAGAGACTCAGTGGTTTCTTGATTAAAAAAGGTTTCTCAAGAGGAAAAATCGACACAACTCTTTTCATTAAATACGAAAATGATGATATTCTTTTGGTTCAGATTTATGTTGATGATATAATATTCGGTGCTACTAATGAAAATATGTGTCAAGTTTTTGCTAAGACTATGCAGGATGAATTTGAAATGAGCATGATGGGAGAACTTACATTCTTTCTCGGATTGCAAATTAAGCAAGTAAAAAGTGGGACATTCATCAATCAATCAAAATATATTAAGGAATTGCTGAAGAAGTTTGGGATGGAAGGTGCTAAGGAAACTGGAACACCAATGAGCCCATCTACTAAACTTGATAAAGATGAATCCGGTAAGACAGTTGACTCGAAAGTATATCGAGGTATGATTGGTAGCTTATTATATTTGACAGCCAGTAGACCAGATATTATGTTCAGTGTGTGTTTATGTGCACGTTTTCAATCATCTCCAAAAGAATCTCATTTAATTGCAGTTAAGCGCATTCTTAGATATCTTAGTGGTACAATTAACCTAGGGTTATGGTACCCTAAACACACATCTTTCGATCTAATCAGCTACACAGATGCAGATTATGCTGGTTGTAAAATAGATCGAAAAAGCACTAGTGGAGCATGTCACTTCTTAGGTCATGCATTAGTTTCCTGGTTTAGTAAAAAACAAAATTCTGTTGCACTATCTACTGCTGAGGCAGAATATGTTGCTGCGGGTAGTTGTTGTGCTCAAGTTCTTTACATGAAGCAACAACTTGAAGATTTTAAACTCATGTATAATCACATTCCAATCAAATGTGATAATACAAGTGCTATAAATCTTTCAAAAAACCCAATACAACATTCTAGAACTAAGCATATTGAAATAAGATATCATTTTCTTCGAGATCATGTGCAGAAAGGCGATATAGTACTAGAGTTCACAAACACACACGATCAGTTAGCAGATATATTCACAAAACCTTTACCAGAAGATAGATTATCTATGATTAGAAGAGAAATAGGTATGATGCATATTATGAATATCTCTTAAAAGACAGATCAAAGTTCATAAAAATAGATAGATTTTTCTTAAATACTTTTACATAAACTTGAGGTTCTTAGCCTCATGTTTGAGACGCTCATTCTCTTCATACAATATCATGTCATCCCTATTCATGGGAACTGGCAAGCGGAATGAAGAATCCAATAGAGATTTCAACTTTTTATTCTTCTGCCGAAGGATTCCTTCCCTTGTGTGAGACTCTTGAACAATTCGTTGAAGTACAACAATTTGTTCCTTAAGCTTTTCAACCTCATGGTTTTTTGCTTGAACCCGCTGGGAAAAAGCAACAATAGAGGATGAGTAGCGAGTCCCGAGACTCACCAAGTCGTAGATAGCATCGGAGTCTGACTTATTTGCCATACTATTATTTTCTTGCTGCAACATAGCACCAATGGCAGCTGCAGAAAGGACAGGAGGTTGAGATGTAGAAGAATGAGCCATTGAGAAAGGAATTGAAAACTTAAAGCGAGAATGTTGAAGGAATGCAGATGAGTTATAGAGATAAGAAGAAAACTTGATGCGGATTGGATGAACTTTAAGACTGTTTTTATAGAGATAGTATAAAGAACAAGACGAGCTATCATCCAAGTCAAAGAGCAATGTGTTTTTTCCCGATCAGTGAAAAAGACATTTTTTTTAGAAACTCGGAGCCTTCAATCTCGTTTGTCAACAACATCAGGCGATTTGTTTCTATCTTCAACCGCACTAAATTCATAGAGTTAGGCCTCGAGGCTTTGCAGGACTTGTCGGGTCACGGACGGCTCTCTTTTTCAACTATCTACAGTGTTTTTTAACGCACCGTTTTCTTCAGTCTATTTACTTGCTGTCGATCCTTTTTAATGATGCCAAAAGGGGGAGAAGTTTTAGACTAGAACATTAATATTGTTTAAATTGTTAAACTTGTTATATATGCTTGGAATTATTTTTTTTTTTTTGCTTGAAAAACTAACGCACATTCTCAGGGGGAGCTTAAGTATTAATACAGGCTTCAGGTTCTATCAAGTATTTGTCATCATCAAAAAGGGGGAGATTGTTAAACCTAAGGTTTCAAGTTTTGTGTAATTATATATTTACACATGGATTTTGATGATAACAAATGAATTCATAGAATAAAGGAGTCTCAAGCTCAAGTTATCTACACAATGGAGTCAAGCACATCAAGAAACCAAGCATGAGCAAGAAGGGAGCAAGTTCACATTAAAGTCATAGAATAATGTTGTAAATCTCTTTAAAATTCGAAATTAGGATTAAGGCTCAAAAATTAATATTTTATCATAAAGCATTAAAATACATTTTCCACATGTGCATGAATATTTTGAAAATTAAATTTGAAAATTTTGAAAGATAATTGATTGTCATCTTTCACATGTGCATGCCATGATTAAAGGTTTGAACTTTGAAAATATTAAAGATGATTGATTGTCATCTTTCACATGTGCATGTTTTATTTGAATATTTTCAAAAGTGATTGATGCTTTTCTTGACTTATGCAAAAGGAAGATGCCTTTGTTTGAATATTTTGAAAAGTAAAGTGTGCTCCTTTTGTCATATGCAAAAAGTAAAAAATTAGGTTTGAAATTTTTGAAAAGCAAAGTGTGCTCCTTTTGTCATATGCAAAAAGTAAAAAGATTAGGTTTGAAATTTTTGAAAAATGAATGATGATGTCTTTGACATGTGAATCTTTTTAAATTTGAATATGAAGTCTCATATGCCTATAAATAGATCATTTGAGAGCTTCACATTCACAACACCAAGAGCATACAACTCTCATTCAAAGCTTTCATTCTCTCTTCTCTAAGCATTGAGCCTTAACCCTTGTTCATTTTGAGAGATATAGTTTGTGCTTGTATTGTTCTTATTTCACTCATTGAGGAGTGTTTTCTGATATCCTACCCACTATCAATTCTTGTATCAGTAAAAGGGTGTGTACAACCCTTGTGCGTGTAGAAAGTGTTCTACACAGGGAATCGTTGAATCACCACGTGTAAGGTGATTGCAAGTGTAGAGGGTGTTCTACACGGATCCTTTGTAGCGGTGTTGTTCAAAGGTGTAATAGGTTTCTATCTCCACCTGAAGGAGATTGAATAGTGAATTCGGGGATCCTTAAGGGGTAGCTTGAGGCGAGGACGTAGGCAGTGGGGCCGAACCTCGTTAACATACTGAGTTTGCTTCTCTCTTACCCTTACTCTTCATATTTATTGTTGTTTCATATTTTGTTTATATTTTATATTGTATATTTGATTTATAATTGTTATTTTTTTAAATACAACTCAATTCACCCCCCTCTTGTGTTAGTCATCTGGGCAGCACCGTCCTCTTTAAAAAAAAGGGTGAATGAAGAATTCATCTTACGTAACAATAAACCATCAATATATATACCCACATGGCCATATAGAAAGCAAACCCATAAGTTTGGTATATATAACTCTTTGAGTGAAGGTTTTTATTTATTTATTATCAAAACGATGAACCGAATTTCCATTTGACATTCAAACTTACCTTATAAAGCATCATATATGGCTTCATCCACATGTACATCCTTTTCTAAAAGATCTAAGGTAAGGGACAATAGTCTTTGCACCCTTTTGTTGCATTGTTACATACAGAGCTTCTTATGAGGGGTATAGAAACAAAGAGCCTATAAAAAAAATAACAGGTAAGAATTGCAAACCTTGCCTTGTTGATAATGAAGATTTGGTGCGCTTGAGTGAGTGCTCTAGGGTAGTCTATTATAGTAAAGATAAGGAGCTAAGGTGCCAGAGCAGTGCTTGAGCCATCAAGAACGAGCTGTAAGTTAAGGTTTCAGTGGAGGATGTTGCTAAGGGAAAACTCGTAGCTGGTACCATGTCAACTGGCCAGGTTTCTAAGCTTTTTGTTTGGCTAGAGTTGATGACCGTTGTGTGTCCTCTTTGTTCCATTTATTGGCCATATGCTCTTGTTTGGGACTTGGATTGCCCTAACTTCCTAGCAAAGAGTGTTTGTGCTTATTCATCCTTTGGGATTCTCATGGGGACTTGAGGAGTTTTATGGAGAAAATCCCAAAAACCAAATTTGTTAGTGAAATGAAATATAAATAACGAGTTTAAGGGAAGCAAACTTATCCAATTAGCTACTATTGCTGAGTTTAAAGCTTAGGGTTTGCCTTTTTTTTTTTTTTGCTCTGAGCTGAGCACTATTGCTTGCCCAAGCCTCTGGTGTGTTAGGGCAAGCATCATTGCTCATCCGTGATTATTTATTGTTGCCAAGGACTCCTTGTGGCTTGGGGGGTGAGCATTGTTACTCTATATAGTTTTTCTTAGTTGTTCAAGGGTGAGTTTTATTGCTCGGTGATATACTTCCCTATTGCTAGGAGTGAGCAATGTTGCGTACGGGTGAACATTGTTGCTCACCCATAGTTCTTTGTTGCTCAGAGGTGAGCATTGTTGCCTGCCAAGTGCTCAATCTCACTTGAGGGTGAGCATTGCTGCTCACTACTATCGTTTCTCGTCTCTCTAGGCTTTCCTTGTTAATCTATATATTGTGCCAAATTTGTTTTTTAGGGAAAGCTTCATGCACTCCTTTAGGAGTCTCGTGGAGACATGTGGAACCTTACAGGGTGAACATCCAAAACTCAAACTTGTTAGCATAGGTACAATTGTCTCATGATCGGGGTGAGGAAACCAGGGGAGCTTCATTTTCCTCCTTCCTCATTGCTCATCTTCTACGTAGCTTTGGAGTGTGCTCGATGTAGATGAATGTTTATAGTCTGGGCAAGCTTCATGTTTACTTGCCTTTATCATTACTCAGGCAGGCATCATTGCTCCAAGAAAAGCTCCATTGCTCCCAAGGGAGTTCCCAAACACTAGCAAGCTAATTGCTTGCTAGACTTGTCTCAGTTTGCTTCCCCTAGGCTCTCCATGTGTGAACGGTTAGATATCTGCCTTTTTTGTTCCTCTGGTGAGTTTGTTACCATTCACATCAAAGGCAAGGAAAAATCGCTAGAGAATCATATCATATTGTAAAATTAGCAAGAAATTTATTTATATTTGTATTTTGTGCATATATATGACGGAATCATATCATATTGTAAATGGATCTTCAAGATATCAAAAGATTTTGGGATATTACAAATTTATTTGTAGCTAGAGAAAATATTTAAAAAAAAAACAGAAAATTAAGAAAAGATTACGTAAATGTTATATAGAATTAAAAATAAGTTGATGTTTAGTATATTGTAAAGTTATTAGGTAAAATAGAAAAAGTAAGTTTTGATGAGGTATGTATCATAGATAACAAGATGCACAAACCATTCAGAGTACTCTAACATAAAGTTACAACATATAGGTTGTAAAATTTTGATCAAAAAATCAATTTCAACCTCATTCTATACATTTATTAATGATACATTACATACCAAGATAGTTTGATGAGTAAGAAAAAAAGGTGTCACGGTGATGACACAAATAATCTCATATGAACCATTTATATATATGTGTGTGTGTAGTCATTTAAGTACTTTATATATTCTTCGTACAAAATTGAAATAATATATAAAAAGAATACTTGAATCGAGATTATACATGTTGGAAATGCTTTTTTTAAGAAAGGATAACTTTATTAATGAGAATCAAAACAATCAATCATTATAGTATTTTTCACTCAAAGCTAAATTCAAAATCTGTATAGGACCGTCCTCTATCCACATCTTTTCATATGAATAAGAGAGAGCTAGCTTTGCAAGCTTGTGAGCCCACTAGTAGCTTCTCTATATGTGAAAGACACTCCATCTTAGTCTTTTAGTGAGCATACTTCTTGCATCATCAATCAAAGTTCCATAATCTATAGATATTTCCTCAATATTGTTAGTAACCATAACTACTATCTGGGAGTTACCTTCCAAAACCACACTTGATAGCCCACACTTTGTACATAAAATCATTGCTCTTCACAAAGCAAGGGCTTCAGCTATGACTGGTTGTAACAGTCTGCTAAAATTATCAGTTTTGGATTCTTTCCCGACAGCAATCACATCTCTCTCGTCTTAACCCTCTATCTTTAGTTATTTATGTTTAACATAGTTGATTTGGTTGGCTGTAGACTGTGTAGTTAGTGTTTGTGGAGTTCGCTGCGTAGTTGTGAAACGAAGTGTGGTTGTGAAGTGTTAGGCTTGATTTTGTAGTTTTGTGGACTGTGCTGTGAAGTATAGGCGTAAGATGGATGCCGTAGATGTGATACGGCGGGTTGTGTGAAGAGAATACGCGTGTAGCGTATTCTGTGTAATGCAGCGACGCGCCGCGCGACGTGCGCTGTAGTGATGTGGGTCGTAGAAGGAAGGGAGTACGCATGTAGTGTACTCCGTGTGGTATGGCGATGCATCGTGTGATGTGCATCGTGTTGATGAGTGTTGTAGCGAAGGAAGTACGCGTAGCGCGTACTCCGTGTCGCGTAGCGATGCACCGTGAGACGTGTATCGCAGTGATGGGTTTTGTAGTGTGAATGGAAGAGAGTTCACGTGAGTGTACTCTGTACTAAGTCGTGATACACCGGATGGCGTGTCACGAAGGGTTGGATGGCGTAGCAGAGAAGTGTGGAGCGTATGGTGTAGTGTTGGGAAACTGTATGACAGTGTCCCGAAGCAGTGATGATATGGATTATAGTCCGGGATGACTGGTGTCATCTTGTGGTTGACTATGGCTAAGAGTATATGGATTGAGAAATGAGTTGTTTGTTTGGTTGTTATTGATAATTTTAATGAACTTGTTTTAGTGCAAAGGCTTTCTGAAGTCAATTTATCTCTTCCGAGTATAGTGAAACCTCAAGTTGGCCGTGGTGTTGCAAGTGCTTACAATATGGCAATTGAGTTCAGAAGTGAAAATCTTAAGGACTTGAGTGTTCCTCTTCCAGCTGTTGTGCAGTTCCTCGTGTCTCGCGCTCTATTCTCATAGAACGCGACGATCGAGGTAAGTTAGCCTCTAACTTACTATCAGTTTATTGTGTATGTGTGATGGGTAAGAGAACTACAATTTATGTATGTATGTTATCGTATATGCCATGTCATGCTATGTCATTACATGTTTATCTGCTACGTATGATTTAATCTCTCATGAATAATTATCTGTTACATAATCTTTTCTGTCATACAATGATGTATGTTATAAGTATGCCATGTTAAGTATGCCATGAAATGTTATGATTAAATCATATTGTGCCATTTACAAGTATACGCCATGTTAGAAAAGTATATGATATTAATTAATATCTCATGCATTAAGAAAGATAAGACATGTTATGTTACGTATAATACGTGGGGCCACAACAACTGTGGAGTACGTATTATATCTTATGTTACGTGAATACGTGGGGCCACAACAACTGTGGAGTACGTATTATATTTAATGTTACGTATATACGTGGGGCCACAACAACTGTGGAGTACGTATTATATTTTTTTTTTACGTGTATACGTGGGGCCACAACAACTGTGGAGTACGTATTATTTTTTCTGTTACGTGTATACGTGGGGCCACAACAACTGTGGAGTACGTATTATATTTTATGTTACGTGTATTCATGGGGCCACAACAACTGTGGAGCATGAAGTATGGGGCCACAACAACTGTGGAGCATACACTACGTGAGACACAGCAATTGTGACACGTAGAATACGTGGGGCCACAACAACTGTGGAGTACGTATTAAGTCAAGTTTCAGATCAAGTGCATGATAAGTCAAGTTTCAGATCAAGTTCATGTTTTGTTATGTACACGTACATGTTATGTTCATGATCAAGTTATGTTCCAAGTTCATGTTCACATCATGTTAAGTTCACGTTTACAGTATGTCTCAAGTTCACGTTTATGTCATGATATGTTCAAGTTTATGTTATTTTCAAGTTCATATTTATGTTATGCATGTTTACGTTCATGCTACATTTCAAGTCCATGTTATGTTTTAAACTCAAGTTCATGTCATGTTAAGTCAAGTTCAGTTCACGTTTAAGTTCTGGTTATGTCATGTTATATGTCAAGTTATGCTATGCTTATGTACGACTTTACTTATGCATTTATGCTTTTACTGCCATGCATGCATCTTTAACCTGTGTGTGAGTTTTATGTTAACTTACTGAGATTTGTAATCAAATCTCACTGTGGTAGTCCCAACTACCATTCCCCCCGAATGGTAGATCTTGTTACAGGACCCAAAGGAGAATTGGAATCTGACCAACTGAATACGGTCGACTAGGCCACGGTGCGATGTTGATGATGGTATAGTATTTAACTTAGGTTAATACTTGTACTTTTGGAGTTGTATCTCAAGTATTCTTTTGATCACAACCATTTTGGACTAGTGTGATGATCACGGCTTTTTAGTATGCCTTTATGTATGAATTATATTTCAAGTATTTGGGATATATTTAGTTTGGTGCATAGTATTGCTAAAGAAAAAGATTATCCGCTGCGAATATTGCATAATGCTAGATGCATGTTAGGAACATTGCATCTTATATGTCATGAACGGGGGCAGGTAACCTTGTGTTGCATGTCTCGACGCTTCAAACGTTCAATCCCAAGCGGAATTTGGGGGCGTCACACTGGTTTCATGATATGATTAATATTTTAGCATAGAGAGGCCAAGATATCCCTAGCAGCATCTCTGATTATAATTCCAATTTCTACTTTCTTTGAATGTATATCCACAACAACATCCCAATTTGCTTTAACCACCATATCATTTGGCTTCTTCTAGTTGATCAGGCTTCTGTCATCATTTGGCTTCTTCCAGTTGATCAGGCTTCTCTCAGTATTTCTTGATTGGTTGTTCTCTTGTTGATGACTCTAAGCTAAAATCAATCCCTCCATCCCTATTTTGCAATTTGAAACAGATTTCTCAGATGCTCAAGCTTGTCTTAAAAAATTAGAGAATATCTTCTTATCCATATGCTTCTCATTGTATATGCCAACTCTACTTGCTCAACCTTCAACCTCACATTCAATTTCTTCCATAATTCCAAGAAACCCGCCTCAGTATTGGACCACTTTGAGCAGGATTGTTAAGTTCAGTCCAAACATCAATTGTTGCAGGATAACTCCACAAAGTATGGATAATTGACTCTACTTCTCTTTCACATACTAGACATAAATTAGTATCAATAATATTCTTCTTATAAAGGTTCAGTCTGGCTAGGAGTAGGTCATTTCTAGCCTCCCATACGAAATGCTTCAGCATACCTTGCACCCTTAAATCCTAGATCAGCTGCCAACCACCTTCGTTTCAGAGAAGTTCAAGGATTCCCCTTTTAGCAATCTCATTATTGTGTGCTCTAAATTATAAACACTCTTGATAGTGAAGATCCCATTATTGGTAAGGCCCCAAATGAGTTTTTCCTCAACACCCAATCTACTTAGGGGATACTGTTTATAACATTAGACTATTTTTTCCTAAAAGTATCATTAATCAAACTCTCCTTCCATTGACTAGTCCCTTGCTCAATAAGCTCACTCACATAAAAGTGTCTCTATCTAGATTTCTAACAAGGGATTGAACGCAATATGAAATGGGTATTGACAGTCATTTATCCTTCCAATTTTTATGATGATTTCCATTTCCCACCCTCCATGGCGCCTTTTTTTTTAACCAGATCTATGGATGAAAACAAACTCTTCCAAATCAATGATGGTCTAGTACACAACATGACATTTAACAATTCCCTTTGCTTGAAATATTTATTGTTCATAATTTTTGCAACTAAGGAGATGGGATTTTTTAGCATTCTCCAACATTGCTTAGCAAGCATGGCCTTGTTGAAGTATTCAATATCTCTAAAGCCTAATCCTCCTATCTTTTGATTACCCCACCTTAGACCAACTCTTTCCCTAAACTCTATTTTCATTGTGCTTATGGCCCCACCAAAATCTCAACATCATGGAGGTAATCTCTTTGCACAACCTTCTTGGAAGGTTGAAAACACTCATAGAAAATGTAGGTATTGCTTGTACCACATCTTTAATCAAAATTTTCTTCTCTGACTGAGATTAAAAAAAAAAAAAAATCCTTCCAATTGTTAAATTTCACCCAAATCCTCTCCTCCAGATGCCTAAAGGTATTACACTTGGATCTCTCCACCATAGATGGTAAAGCCAAGTGCCTCTCATAGCTACCATAGGCTTATTAACTAGCTACTCCACTCCCATTGTGCTCCAGTAGCCTTGATAAAAGCATGTCCCATAGTCATTCGGATCTGGTGAATTTAAAGGTTCTATCTATTTTAAGGCTTTTTTAGCCTATACTCTTGTAAACTCATTTTGCAGCTCTCTATTTATTGTTAAAGTAACTCTTCGCTCAATAGCACTAAGGCACTCCTCTATTGCATCCATGGAGGGGTTTGAGGAACTGAATATCTTCTGGAAATAATGGTGGAATGCCACTTCTATTTCTTCCATCTTAGTTAGTATCTTGCCCTAGGAATATTTTATTTGCTTGATCTAGTTCTCTTTTCTTCTCAGACTACCACATGTATAAAAATACTTGTTGTTTTTGTCACCTAGCTGATACTAATTTCTCTTGACTCTCTGCTTCCACTTCAAGTTTTCTTGCTCAAGAAGCAGTCATAGCTCCTCTTGTAACTTTTATTGTTGTAGCATTGTAAGGGCCTTCAGTCTCTTGTTCCTGTTTTAGTTTATTAGTTTTTGCACAATTTCCCTATCAACCTCTTGAGCTTCATGAGAATCCATCTAATTATAGCACCTCTACAAGAGTTTAATTTTTCTGCACCTTTTGAAAAAGATTCTGTACAACAGCATTTCTTGACCAAGTCTCTTGTATGATAGTCCCCCCTCTTCCTCCATAGCCCATTTAACTTCAAATTTGAATATCCTTTTCCTCATTACTAAATTCTCCTCATTTAGCTCTTACAAGATAGGCCTATGATCAGATCTCCTCCTTGTAGGCAAAACTTCCACCACCCCATTTCTAAAAAACTCTGACCACTAAAGATTAATTATAGCTCAATCCTACATCTCCTTTGTAAAAGTCTCATCTTCATGTTTTTTGCTCCATGTACACTTATCCCACTTCCATCCCAAATCAAAGAGATTGTTGGTTGAGCTTGTCTAAACTCATCCATCTACTTTTCTGGTCTTTGCCTACCCTTATCTTCTCATATTGAGAAATTATCTCATTGAAATCATCAATCGCACAACAAGCTTGGTCTATGGGTGGCTTTAACAATGATAACAAATTCCAAGTCTCTCATTTTACTCGGTTTAGGGTGACCATAGAAATTTATGAAAAACTAGTGAGTAATCTTTTTTAATCTATATAGGCTATTCTAGAATGAATATGGTGTTGAAATTAATTCGTAATTTCAAAGCCCTTTTCCATGTCCCATAGTAACATCAATCCCCATCTCCTACCCATTGGACCCACTACAAAATAACCATCAAAATTCAATTTTTTCTTAAGAATACACTTGTGGTGCCCTCAACCCTCGCTCGTGTTTTGGTGGAAATCATGATGCTATAATGTTGTTTGCTCGAGTCATACACCCTTAGCACATTGTGATATCAAGTGTGTGCATACATGCAATACCATAGTGTACTGTTAATTCGCAGTGAAAAATTAAAAAGGGCAATCATTATAATTCTAACAGTACCAGAAATTAAAGCTACATCACCAAGCAAATATCTGTAGCCCACAAAGTCTACCAAATTACTACATCACCAAGGGCAATCACAACAAGTAAACGAAAGGGGCAAAGGGCCCCAAATCTTCGCTTCTCAGACGGAGCTAGACCACCATACTCGTACCTATCCTCTACATCAAAGTCTAGAATTCTGCAAAGCAGAATCACAGGTGTAGACATCACAATGAGATTTTGTAAAATCTCAGTAAGTGAATCCAAAACACCAAGGGTAACGATCGTGCGAGTGACTTCGTAACGAGTGATGCCTAGTTCCACTCTCGACGCGTATGTGACTAGACATCCACTAACCTCTGCCAGCAGAGAGGCAATGGAGTCGACCTTAGAGCGTTACCATCTCGCCCAAGCTCGTTGTTGCTTGGCAAAAACCAATGGGGTGTCACTCAGTTTTACACACTCCCGAGTGATAAGAGGAGCTCCACCGAGATGATGCCCCATCTAGACTTGGGGTCGTGATACGCACGCACCCACAAAATATTCTTTTGACACCAAAAACCAACAATTTCATATATTCTAGCATACATACCACCATAGTCCAATTACAGAAATATTAATGGCAAATAACATTTACAATGCAAACAACATTCAACAGATAATTAATGAATGACATGACAAAAATGTAAAACATATAATAAAACCAAACTCATTATTTATTAAGACAAACAATATTTCAACAGCACAAACAATTCCAACTACATGTTTCAATCCCAACGCTACATAGGGCCCTCAACCACTTATAAATCTACTACCAATGCTACATTTCAACCCAATGCTTCTCATCAATTATTCGATCACCATTCACAACCAGAGTACATAATTCATCTATTCACAATTTTTACAACTACAAGTATTTTAAAATTAGTTCAAGAACCACTCATAGGGTGTAGGCAAATTCTTGGATGATTGAAGCGTCCCAAACTTAGTGGATGGTCATAAGCATCACCTTTAACATTGAGGTGGTGGTCCTTCGAGGAATCGTGTGGGTGTCTCGAGCATAGAGAGGTAGTGTGTGTGCATAATGGTTCTTGGGTTGTGGTTCACAGAAGTATTTAAAACGGAGGATGCGGCGGTAGGGTATATTGTGTGAGGCTTTAGTCGAGTATGGTGGTGGGCGCTTGCTGTAACAATGGTGGTGGCTTGTGTCTGGCGATTGGCAATTGAGGGTAGCAATTAAGAAATGAGAGAAATAGAGAGGGAGAGAAAGGCATTGGGATTGGGTTGAGAGAGAGAGAGAGAGAGAGAGAGAGAGAGAGAGAGAGAGAGAGAGAGAGATCAGAAAGGAAGGGGGTTGAGAGGAAGGCAGTCTAAGGCGGGACTGTTTCTAGGGTGGTGCAACACAACGGTGGTGGAATCCTAAGTGAGAGAATGAAATTGAGAGGGATCTAAGGGAGGTTTGACTGAGAGATAAGAGGGAGGGTCCGAGGGTCTTACAGTTGATCTTGGAGTCCAAAAATGATGGCGGATGGGGGCTTCTATGACGGAAGTGAAATGGAGAGGGAGAAAACAAAGGGAATGAGGGAGAGACAAACAAAGAGGAGGGAGGGCAAGATCAAGAGATGAGAAGAAAGGGCTTACCAGCACTAGTGATGAAACTGGGGGTGGTAGCAAGGAACTGGTAGAGGTGGCCAGCTTCAACATTTGGTGATGAGCTCATGGTAGGCATGGGGGCATGTAGGGCTCATAGCAGTAGTAGAGAGAGAGAGAGCCAAGGGGGAAGGGTACGACCCAGAAGAAAAGGAAGGAAAAAGGGAAAAGCTTAGGGCTTTGACCCTTTAAGCCTAAAACAAGTATGGGGTAAGCGGTTGGGTCTTGGTTTGGACTTCTACATGGGCCAAGCCCACAATAACAAAATATAAAAGAACTAGGTTTTGGTTTTTAGGGCTGGGCTTCACAAAACTTGCATGCAAGTAGTTTTGTCTCAATGAGAAAAACTACTTTGGGTTTCTTCTCATTTACCAAAAGGCAAAGGTCTTAAACTATCCGGGGTTTCCCAAGCCTTTGGCAATTCCAACTTAGGGTTCTCGTAATGATTGGCGGGCTTGACTTGTAGCCACTACCATAGACGAATTAGTTGGGGTGTCTTGATCAAAACCATCCTATCTCCCTTTTTTCAAAGGTCCATTCCCAGAACATCCACACCTAGCCCTATCTAAGTTACGTTTAGAACTAGAACTCGGTAAAGGATCAACATTGTTACCTTAGTTACGAGATTTTCTCTTCCATCTTCCTTGAGCAAGCTTCCCCTTTCTTGAATTGCTATCAACCTTCTCCACCAACAAGGTTCGGCTGTTCTGAACAGTTAAAAATGTTGGAAGATTTGGGCCTTACCTTTTGAATCATAGTAGGCCTTCACTGACCAAGACTCTCGTTGCACCTTTCATTCTCTTTTTCAAAATTAGGAGACTTTGTTTCCTTAGCACCTGCCAACATTAAAATCCTTAACTCCTTCCTAATTAAGGTTATGATTGCGATCACTTAGTTCCACCATTTCCTCCTCAAATCCAGCACCTTCAAATACAAATTTTTTAAATTTCTTGATTCATGCCTTTTGTTTCTCTCTTTCTTGAAGAAACCCCAGTCTCTATGTCAGCAGCCAGCACTGGAGCAGGTTTGGTGTTTGACGCCCCTCCTTGAATAGGTCTCCCTTGATTAGACTCCTAATCACTTTCATCAAATATTTCTTGTTCAATCCCAAATTTTCAATCAAAGTTTCTTTGTTGGGGCATATGATCAGCACAAGCCATGGACCAAACTAGAATCTTTCACCACTACTTTGTGAGTTTCTTGATCCAGTATTGCTACATCCCGACATCCCATGTACCACTCTCCCACACTTGAAAATACACTCGAGGAAGCTTTTCATAGCACATCAACACTCAAATTCTAGTCCCCAACTAGTTAGCAGTTTTCCCCCTTGAGATTTCCTTCCTCAGATCAATTTCTATTTTAATTATGAGATATTCTCCCCTTCTAATCCCATCCTCCCTTATATCTATGGCCTTGACAATGCCAATTGTCGCTCCAATTTATTTCCATGTTTCACAGTTCTTGCATGCTAGCAGAAGGGTTATGCAATTGGATCCAAAAAACATCATAGTCAAAACACATCTTCTTTAGGGATATTAATCCATCAAATGGATTCAAAATTAAAAGAATATGATCAAACAACCAAGGTTTCCCTTCTAGAATTCTACATTTATCCACTTGACTCTTAAACGTGATCACAAATAAGTTTGGACTGATGTCTTTGGAAAGGAAAGGACTTGCCCACTTTCCAAATCTTGGCTATCATTGACTGAATTACCTCCTTGACAATCATATGCACAACTTCTCTACCAAGCTCTTTTCCCCTCTCTTCATCACCTTCCCATATGCTCAGTTTCAAGATTTATCACTAAATTCTTCATCTCTTACTCAAGAGTAAACCAGGACTACTGACTCCACATTTCCCTTCTTTGTTACATTAAAGCTAGAGGAGACTGGCAATTTGCATAGTATACTCTGCAGGTTGGGTAGTCTATTAGTATGGCTAATTATTATTATTATTATTTAATCTTTTATTGAGACCCTTGCTTACAACCCCAATTACACACTATTAAATATCAACTATTAAAGAAATTTGCATGTTGCAACTTCCTTTTCAAATTTGGGTACCCCTTATGTAATACTCGACCTAGGCCAGAACCAGAAGTGAGTCTAGCCCTTGAAGGTTATATGACGTCGTGTAGGTAAGTGATTTGTTTTCCCTTTTCAATTTCAGTTTTCTCTCTCCCCCAATTCTTTTTTCTCCCTCCCGAGTCTCTCCCCTCATTTTCTCCTCAATAACTTTCTCTCACCTTTACGTTTTAGCAGTTACCTCATCTCGAAATTTTTCTGGTGTTAACTTCCTTTTGTTTACCTCACCCATAGCAAACCCTCGACTTCTCTTATATGAAATTCTGGAAATTCCTACCCTTCCACATCGTGCACCTCTTTTATTTCAGGCCTTGCAAATTAATCTTTTCCCTCTCTGCCGAATGATATCCTCATTGTTGCAAATATTCTTGTTGCCATCATTTTCTCCTGTTTTCTCTAGTGAACCAAGGTTGTGATACTATAAAAAGCCGGACGCAAGACTAAGTTAACGCATGGCAAAAGTGACGTAAGCGGAGTTCCAATACTAGACTTTGCATAAAAAGAAAATGAACTGAGGTTAACTTTTAAAATATGCATGTTTATTTTTGAAAAGAAATGTGGAAAACAACCTCAACTATTTGTTTTAGCATTATTCATAAACTATGTATGAAAGAGAAAGTACTTTTGTCATGACTGGTGTAGACATGAGCTTATTTTTTCATATTGTTTCTGAACTTTGTAAAAAGAGCAAAAATGAGAATTCTTAAAGTTTTGCTATGATTAAAATGAAGATATTTTGATCTTGTTCTATTGAACATATGAAATGATCTAAACCTACTCAATATTTTTATTCTGATATGATGTGATTGCTGAAAACCTTGGCATGAGTTTCTGTTTTTATATCTGAATATGATCTGGTTTCAATCATATTTTTGTTAAGGGCCTGTCATGGGTATAACAGTGGCATACGGCCCCGCCATGGGTATAATAGTGGCATTCAGGCCTGCCATGGATATAATAGTGTCATAAGGCCCCGTTATGGGTATAATAGTGACATACGGCCCAACCACGAATATAATGGTTGTTTATAACCCTACTACGGGGGTGAAACATGGAATACGGCATAGCCACGGGTATAATGGTGGTTTATAACCCTACCATAGGGGTGAAACATGATATGCGAGCCAGCCACGGGTATAACTGTGGTTTATAAACCTAGCACGGGGGTTAAACATGGTATCAGTCCCGATATGATGCTCTGATGCAATACGAAGATGATGTTTCAGTTTACGAAATGCCAAAGGGTTTATTTTTTGGAATAAAAATGTTTTACTGAAAACTTCACTCTGTTATTTTTTTTGTAATATGTTTGTTTCTACATTCTAAAAGCAAATTGTTTTTAATTTTGCAATTTTGAAAGTAAAAGTATTCTTATGCATTCCGAACTTTGTAAATGCTCATGTTTGCATACTAGTATAGTTTCTTTGCTTACTGAGTTATTGATAACTCACACCCTTATCTCCATAACTTTTTTCCAGATGATTTTGATGATACAGTTGGGGAGTAATGGAGTATGTGGCAAGAATAGTTGAGGGTTGTGGTTGAGTACCTTGGAGTACAAGTGCTGTTGGAAGATTTATTTATTAAGTAATTTGATTTTAGTATATTCATTATGTTAATAGAGACTTGTTGAGAAGTTGTTTTATTTTATTTGCATTATGCTATTGAGTTGTTGATGGATTGATTTGTATAGCTAATTATATTAGAGGAATTTATATTTAGTTTTTAAGTCTTTGCAAATATATTTTGGATATGAAAGATATGATAAAAGTTTGTGGAAGTGCTTATCAAGTCATAAGAGTTAATTTTCCGAACCTCCAGGATTGGGCGTTAAACCTAATTATGAGAATGATACATGCATTCCATTTTCTTGCCTAAAATAAATAAATAAATCGTTGACTTCAAAACATAAAATTAATTGTCAAACTTTTATAGGGAGTTAATTACGATTCTCACATCATCGGAACCCACTCATGAATTCAGCATGTTAAATAGCAATTTGATCCCTTCTAATTTATGCATTACAGTAAATTCTTTTCATCTAAACAATAATTTTTGAGTGTGTGGGCATTCAAAGTAAGGGCTACACCCGCCGATTAATACCACTGAAAAAAGTCACCGAGTCATGTTCAAATTTCTTTTACGAACACTTTTTTAAATTCTTTAATATTTGAAAAATGTTTGTGTGCCCTCTCCCCATGCTCCCTCAAAGTGACCGCTAGTCACAATTTTTTTTTTTAATTTTTTTTACTTAGTGATTAAGTATGTGATTTTAAGTGTATTAATATATATTTTTTTATTTTTTAAAATGTTTAAATATATTAAAAAATATGAAAAAAATGTGCATGTGGTCAAAATGAGCAGTGCACTCTGAGCGGTAGAGTAGCACCGCTCTTAATATTTTTTAAAAAGAAAAAAAATACAAACTCATTAAAAGACATGTCATTAACCATTAAGTAAAAAAAAAATAAAAATACAATCGATTACTGCAATATCCCATTTTTACCTCTTTTTTTATTAAATGATTTTTTTTAAAATTATTATAACTAGTGGTTTCCTTATTTTCAATTAAAGGTAATTTTTGCAGTATTATTTTATGATTTTTAAGTTGTGAAATTATTTTAATATGCTTTCTTATTATTTATTATTGTTTTGTATTTAAATTAATTTTTAATTTAAATTAGTTTATTTTTGGGTTTTAAAATTATTGTGTTGTTGGATTTTATTATTTTATTTTATTTTATTTAATCACTGTATTTGAATTATTTTCAAAACAGTGAATTATTTTATTTAACTTGCTGTTTTGAAAATAATTTTCGTTGGATCAGTTTTGTGATCCAAGTTATGAGATTTGGTACTCATTTCTTTTCCTTCATTTTTCTTTTTCTCATCTTTTTCTTTTTTCTTTGTCTCCTCCCCTGCTTATCTTCTACGCATGAGCCTTTCTCTTCCCCCTCCCTGTCGTTTTCTTCACAGTGCCACCGTGCGCCGACTATGTACCTTACCGCCGACTATGTACCTTACCGCCCCTCCCACCTTGTTCCTCCCCTACCGGCAACCCTCCCCCTCCATTTTCAGGATACCTCGAGCCACCATTAGCCTCCATGCGCACCACCAAGCCACGACCTCTTTTTCTTCTAGCTCCGCCATGCACCGCCCTTTACCGTTGTCGTTACTCCCATTCTCTTCTCCATCAGCCGGTGACCTCACCTCTCTATTTTCAACCCCTCTCGCGTCGCCTAGCTCCTCCATGCACAGCTTCAAGTCGTGCAGTCTTAGCCTCCCCGCGCCACCGTCTTGCCACCGTTAGCCTCCATTTCTTCACCATTTCATCACCACCCCTCTAGCATCCAAAACCACCCATCCCTGGCCCCGTTTCGCCACCGGTGAAGCTCAACCATCCCACTTTCCTTTTAAGGCTTTTTGGCTCTCAACTGCCGTTTGTGCCGCCACCCATGGCCAACCACCACCACCATTACCTTCACCAGCACCCCTAAGCCATACCCTAGTCTTCGTTTGATACTATTCAAATTTGGGTATTTTGTGACCCAAGGCCACAGTGCATTTTGCATTGTGACGTTGCCTTTCTGCCACCTTTTGCAACTCATTGATCTTCCAAAAATTATTTTATAGTGCTGTAAGTATTTTTCAAATCACCTTTAAGATTTAAATATATTTTCGCATTAACAATACTTGTGAATTAGTTGATTGTGTAGAACTGAGTCCGAGGAGTATGGGGTCGGTTGGATTGGAGGATGGAGCTGTGTATATGATTGATTAATGTTGAAATTTGTTGTTGTTGGATACTTTTGTATCTTGTCGTATGTATTGCATAGTGCATGCATGTTCATGTTTGTAAAATGAAAATTGGGTTTTCACATAATTGCATACATGTTCATGTATTGGAAATGAAAATGGGGTTTTCAAGTAAGAAATGATTCTTAGGTATGTTTGAAACGAATTGATTGAATGGTTTGAGTTACAGGTACTGTAGGGATGGTGGTAAGCAGAGATGGTGGTAGAGTCCCGCCTGTAATTCCCACCTACCGTGCACGCGGTAGGGATGGTGGTAGAGTCCCACATGTGATTCCCGCCTATAATATTCTGATGGTTGTTGGGCCATTTTCTGGGAAAATAGCAGCTATATTTTAATGGATATATTTTTGGGCCAAAATTGGATTTGGCGTATGTGGAAAATTGGTTATTTCGAAAAATGATGATTTTTGGGTCTCGTGCATATGGCATCATGATTATGCATATTGTTGTTACTTGAATGTATTTTTTATCTTATAGTTTGTTTGGAATATTACTTACGTACGGTATCATTTCTTGGGAGCCTAGATTTTGGTGTAGGCAAGGATGTTGAGATTGAGGATGCGGCTCTGCCGGAAGAGTGATCTGGGATCACTCTCTCATGGGTTGAGTTTTATTTCCTTTTTTTGGTTATTGATTTTGGTTTGTATTATATTTATACTGATTAGCTGTAATATTTTTATACGCTTGTTTTTAAGTGAAATTTGTATTTAAACAAATTTTGGTACTTAGTAGACTGACATTATTTATTCCGCTGCGTTGTTTTTGTTGTATACTTTTTATATATATACACACTTGGTACTTAGTGATAGGATGCATGACTCGGGTTGTCATCATCCTGATGTTTTGATTTCCACGTATCCTTACGTATAAGTTGAGGGTGTCATAATAACTTTTCTCAATGATATTCCTCGGTGGAAATATCATTTCTCTTATTAATAAAATATTGAGTCAATTGAACAAATAGTAATTTTCCATGTGGTCTAGAGTTTGATGGTGAGTTGAACCAGCATGTAAGTTATTAATTGCATATGTTTTTATAAGAGCTATCCTACTCACCAGTATTGCTTGATGTAGAGTCGTTTATAAATTATAATAGGATATTTGGATAGTGAGTTAAGATAAGATAAGATGAAAGTTAAAATTTAAATAAAATACTGTTAAAATATTATTTTTATTTTAACATTTCAAAAATTAAATTGTTTGTTATATTTTATGTGAGAGTTTAAAAAAATTATAATGATGAGATGAAATAAATAATTTAGAGCTTCTTGTATCCAAACAACTCCTAAATCTTTTCAATCTAACATGTCAGTTATATGCAGGGTGAGTCATCCATACCCATTTTGAAATAAGATTTTCTTTTTATAAATTTATATTAGATCCTCTCGGACTCAAATAAATCAAAACCTAAGAAATGACTGTTCCACAAAAATATTTCATAAGATTAAAATTTACAAAATTCTTTTACATTATATCAATTTTCTTATTATAAAATATATTTAACGTATCATATTTATCCATGTAAATTTATAAATTAATTTAATTTTCAAACCCTTGTGACAAGAACGGTACTACACACAAGCAAGCCATACACTTGGCTTTAAAGTTTTGGATTAAAGAATCTGTTGATTCCACACCGCGAGAATGAGTTGATAGCTATAGATAATTAATTCATATAGATAGTACATATACACGTACTTCACTTTTTTCACAAAACATTTTTTCTTCCTAAAGTAGCAGAAGATTAATGAGATGGATGATATCGAAGCTAATGCATGCATCTGGATTTCGTCACTGTTAGGAAGAAGCTATTGAAAAAGAAAACTAATTTTTTTTTTAAAAAATGTCCCTTTTTAGTGTAATTAAGCTGGTAAGTTCATGAATAAGAGAGTGAATTCTCAATTTCTCAAGAATATTGAACAAAAACACTTCCACATTATTAATACAGACCAAGGAAACCAATAAAAGGAGCATATTTATTTTGGTGCATAAAATCATGATCTTCATGTACCGATCAAGTTACCTGTTTCATTCACGATATCGATCATGTGTTTTTCTCTTCTTCTGAAAACCAAACCTTCCAAGAAAACCAGGAAACCATGTAATTTCCTTCTTCTTCCCAGGATTTTCCCGGTGATCTTTTCCTCCCTTGCTCATCTTCCTGGTTGGGTTCGCTACCATCGAGGCGACTCGGTTATTTGCACGAGAGAATGATCGGGCGATGAAACGCTTTGATCCACCGCTAATATTTGGCAATTTCATCAGATGCCGTTCGATGATATGAGCAAGTGAAACCAACTCATACGAGTCATATAGAGGGCTGCCACAATCCCATATTGCTAAAGCTTCTTCTCCTCCTCCTTCTTCTTCAATTTCTTTTCCTTTCAACGTTTTTGGCATCTGGGTTTTGAATAATTTTTTTTCCTCCTCGTTTGGTTCAAAGGGAGTTTTTACGAGAGATCAGACAGAAAGACAGACAGACAGACAGACATACATACATGTTTTTGTCCAGTATTAAAGAGATTCTTATAAAGTACTCCTTGAGTTGTAAATTTGAACTGGCCATTTAATTTGGACAACTTGGTTTGGTAAACAAGTAAATTATTTAGGAGGGACAAATCCATACAACAAGGAGCTGAATAAACATCTGATGAGGATGTTATGTCTTTTAAATTACAGCCCGGTCCCCTATAGTACAAGAAAACCAAATAATTTAATGTTTGGCGAAGAATATGACAGATCCAGTTGTTTAAATATTAACGTAATTTCAACTACAAGCAATTACTGTTGCAGCATCTCAGTACCTATAATTTGTTTAATAATGTTATACATCACACTCTTATTCTACTTTCATCCTGTTAAGTAAAATGTGACACATTTATCACCATTCAACGATAAGGAAGTATCCAATAAATGATTATTTAATGATAATAACTATATCACATTTTATTTAATATGATGAAAATAGGATGGTAGTATGTAGTTTAGAATTTTCCTAATTTTGTAACTGCACCACCTAAAGCATAATCTGCCTTTAAGAAGGTTCATAATAATCAGCACAGGCAGGCTTAATGAAACTATTATCAATATGATTGGTGCTATTGAGATATAAAATATGATATCCACATTAGAAGTGCATTATCAACAGTCGAATCGTGCTCAAAAGGTAACATACCAAACTGATGCAAATAATCGTGCCTATAAAAAGGTTTTGCCATAGCTGAATACCTCAACCTCTGTAAGTAGCTTACCAGGTTGGTGCTATTGAGATATAAAATATAGATCTATTAGTCAGGGCAAGCGTAGCCATACTTAAAAATTAGGTTAACGGGTTTACTAAAACTATGAGGTGAACTTAACCTTTGAAGATGATAATTATTCCAACATTTTTCAAATAATTAAAAAGAGTAATACTTTTATATTTTTTGACATTCATAAATAAGAAGTGATACAGTTACAAAAAGATTTTATAAAAGTAAACTCACAAATTGATATGAATTCACATAATACGTTAGATCTTACAATAAAAGTAGTTTTACAATTTATCATTCCATACCAAGACATTTCAATTTTTAAATTTCTTTTTTTGTAACATATTTGTAAGATGAGATGAGATAAGTTGAAATTAAAATTGAAAGTTAAATAAAATATTATTAAAATATATTATTTTTATATTAAAATTTAAAAAAATTAAATTTTTTATTTTATTTTATATAAAAATTTAAAAAATTTATAATAATTAAATAAGATAAGATGAAAAAATTTTATAAAAGTGAATGATACGATAAAAACATTTCTTTTATAAATTGCCCTAAATCCTAAAGGCTTCAAAAACATTAAACAGGAACATTAATGCAAATTGTACGCAGCACACAATGTAGCCGAACACGCCACCTTCCACTGCACACAATGTAACCAAACAGCCCTCCACATTGATAGAAGATGTGACTCGTCCAGTTGTCCAAATGGATTTAATTGCAGAAATAATATAAGAAAAATTTTAAATATAAGCCCTTAGGTCATATATCATTTATTTTTTTTATTTTATCAAATATTTGATATATAAATAATAAATAAAAAAATTTAAAAAATTTAAAAAGAAAAAATCTAAAAATAATTTTAAAAAAATTTAAAAAAATAAAAAATATGAAGTGCGTGATGTATAAGACTTTTATTTATTTTTTAGTCAGTGATTAACAAAATATTTTTAATAATATTCAATTTTTTTAAAAAATTTAAAATATAAAAAAAATTAAATAAAAAACTATTTTATTCCTTTATCAAGACCGAGCTCATGCTACATCCGCTGAATCTTTGGAGGATGTAGCACTGCTCATTGACAATTGGTGATGTCATTTTCATTTGTAGTACGCGGTTAGTTTAAAATTCTATCTTTAAATTTATTTATTTATACACTAAATATATTACAAGTTTGTCCCATAAGTTAAGATAATATAATAATTAGAGTAATAATTATATCTATTATGGCTACCAGCACATGAACAGGAATCTACAATAATTGTTGTTTGATATTTTATTTCCCATTTATGGCCCTGTATAACTGGTTATTATTACAGTTTTATGTCTGACTCTTGTATTTTACTTTCTGCTTATGTCCTTTTGTGAATCACTATTATTACGATTTTGCCCCTGATTCTTCTCGTTGGCGTTAGAATTCTTCTTATTCCTTCTAATTTTTGGCATCATGTGCATTATCTTTGATTCCAAATAACATAAACAAATTTTGGATTATATTCGAGTCCAAATAATAGAATCAGTACACATAGGCATGAGAAAAAAACAAAGCAAACACAATCTATAACATATGCATGGATCTAAATAAATTGGTGCCGAGAGGATTTAACAAATACAAGTTGCTTCTTCTGATTTTGTGAAAATTAGCGTTGGAAGTTGGTGGAATACCAACCAAACAGAGAGGAGCGAAGAGAGAGTCCGACAGAGTGAACGGGAGATTTATATATATATATATATATATAGAGAAAAGTTACCCTAGATTTTCTCGACGTCGTCGGCAATGGAGGTGGTGGTGATGATTTATCGTAGTGACTAATAGTGGCAAGACAGTGAAATGATGGTGAGAAACAAAAGGAAGAGAGAAAGATACGATTTTGAAAAATAGAAGAGGATTTTAGTGAAGGAGAGGAAGAAGGAGAAGGAGAGAGAGACGGAAAGAAGAGGAAAATTTTAGGTTTTGGAGACAGAGCAATAACGCAGAAAGGGAAGATAGAGAGATGGAAGGGTTGAAAAAGATAGAGAGAGACCCCGCCGGGGGGGGGGGGGGTAAGGATTGAAAAAGATTTAGGCCCACTTGGTTAACCAAAACCAAACATCTCATCTCAACTCATCATTACAACTTTTTCAAATTATTATACAAAATATAATAAATAATTTAACTTTTTCAAATCTTAATTCAAAATTAATATGAAAGAATTATATTATAATAATATTTTATTCATTACTATTCAAAACATCTTATCTCATCTCATTTGTGTAATCAAACGGGGCCTTAGGGTTTTAATTTTTATGTATAAACGGCTTGGATGGTGGGGCTACGCTTGTGCAAAATTTGGGGCTGGTTGGGCTTCTGGTATTAAGTTTTGACTTTCCATGTGGAAAACAATTACTATTATAAAAATCGGCCCAAGTAAAAAATTATCCTAAAAATACTAACTCTTTATAAAATTTTTATGAAAAGTACTGTACTCATAAAAAAACTAATCTTTAATTATGATAATTGTGATATCCCATTTGATAAATATAATAGTAGGTGGTATATGAGATCCTACATTGCTTGAGAATGAGAAATTTTTACTCTTTAAAGGTTCTAATTAGGCTCTAATTGTATTATTAACTATTCTTTTTGGAGTATATGTCATGTGGTTTAGGCCTTATATTGGAGCGTTATAATTGGTATCAGAGCCAGATTTGAGGTTCTACAGACTATAGTATATGAGGTTTTGTTTATCGGCAGACTTTAGGAAACAATTTTCAAATTTGATGTTTAGAATTCCGCGAACTTCAAGAAATAATTATGTTGATCTTTAAGGTTTTAGAATCTGTAGGCTGTAGGAAAGATGTCCTATGAAATTTAAAGTGTTAGATTTTGTAGATTTTATGAGCTGATTTCATGACAATTGAAGTTTTAAATTCTGTAGGCTCATTCTGTAGACTTTACAAAATGATTGTGATAAGATTGAAGGTTTAGATTTTGGAGGTGTATATTGTTACTATGATTGTGTGTACATTTTTGTATAGGTACTTTTATAATTGTGAAGTATTATATATATATATATGTTTGTTTTATGATTACAACTATTTGCATATGTTTAGATGAATTCTATATTTTGAAACGTTTATTATAAATCAAGTTTTTAGGATACCACCTCATCATCGGGTAAGAAACATTTCAGAGTTAAACACGACTGATGATGAAGGAGAAGCAAATCCAAGTGCTTCAAAATTATTTCAAGCAATGGCGCAACAGTTAATAGAGGAGTTCACGTAGAATCTCCCGAGTCACAATCACAGCAATAATGAAGGAGGTTGTATCATGGAACAGTTCAACCAGATGCACCCCTTTCATTTGATGGGAAAGGAGAGCCGACTCTAGCAGAGGATTGGATGTAGGATATCAAGGAGATACTTTGAGTCTTGAATTGCATAGATGAATAGAAGGTGTCATATGCCACTCTCAAGCTTATTGGTGAGGTGAAACGATAGTGGATTTCAGAGAGAACCATCACAGAACCTGATGGGAGAGGAATAGTTAGCTTGCACCATTTCAAGTAGATCTTCTTTGATCGTTTCTTCCCAAAATTGGTTAGAGATGCTAAGGCCAAGGAGTTTGCCAACCTAGTGCAGGGAACCATGACAATACACCAGTACGCAGCCATATTCATTGAGCTGTCATGCTTTGCTTCATATTTGATTCCCGATGAGGAGAGGAAGACTCGGAAGTTTGAGGAAGGGTTGAATAACAAGATATATGAATGAGTGGTGGCCTTTTAGATCCATAGTTTCTTAGAGTTAGTAGATAAGGCCACAATACTCGGGCGAAGCCTTAAGAGAAGCTTTGAACTTCAAGATTAGAGGAAGAGGGTTGCGCCATAGGGGTCTTATTCTACCATGGACCAGGGCTCGTGGAAAAAGAGGAACGAAGGCAATAACTATGGCCAGAGGCAGGTACAGAGCAACCAAGAGACTTATCAGTGCAAGGCATGCAACCAAGTGCATCCGAGGAGTGCAGGAAAGGGGTAGGATTGTGTTTCCATTGCAGCAAGCCAGGCCACTACATTAGGGATAGCTCGTTGTAGCTGGATAGCAACAAGACGCTCAAATCGCCACCATAGTGCAAGGCAACAACCAGTGCATGACTAGGCCATCTCGAGTCTTTACATTGATGCATAGAGAGGCTAAGGATAGAAATGACGTGATCACAGGTATTATCTCTCTCATTTTTGAGAAATTAACATTGTTTTCAATACAAGCTTACACCCACCTAAATCAATGGAGTATTCCAAACGTGACCACATGAACCCTTCCCCTATTTTCTAGTGATGCTATTGTGCTATTTGATTCTGGAGCTACACATTCTTTTATTTCTATGGATTATGCTAAGTTGTCCACTTTGGAAATTAAAAGGTTGAATTACAAGTTAGTAGTCTTTACTCCAAAGGGGAATTTAGTAACAAAGCAACAAGATTCTTCATGGGTGTTCAATATGTATTGAAGGGAGGATGATGCCAGCTAATCTAATAGTATTTCTCATGGTCGGGTTCGATATGATATTGGGTACGGATTGGCTGGCCTCCTACCACACTAGTATTGACTATTTTAAAAAGGGGGTAGTATTCAAGCCCCAGAGGAAGGTGAATTTTGGTTTGTAGGGTCGAAAGTACGTTTGCTTTCCTTAGTTATATGTGCTGTTCGGGTTGGGAAATTATTACGTGATGGTTGTCAAAGAGTTTTAGCCTGTGTGGTATATGCACCAAAAGAAAAGTTGAAGTTGGAAGAGATCTTTATCGTGAGAGAATATCGAGAGGTATTTCCTGAAGACTTGTCTGGATTACCACCTGAGTGAGAAGTGGAGTTTGCCATCAACTTAGTTACAGGCACGACACCTCTTTCTAAGGCTTCTTATCGAATGGCACCATCTGAATTCACAGAATTCAAAGAACAGTTGCAAGATTTATTAGACAAGGGTTTTATCAAGCCTAGTGTGTCACCATAGGGAGCTCCAATTTTATTTGTGAAAAAGAAGGATAGCACTTTGAAGATGTGCATCGATTATAGGGAACTTAACCGAGTAACCATAAAGAATAAATATCTGCTACCTCGTATAGAGGATCTATTCAATCAACTCCAGGGTTGATCTATGGTTAGGATATCATCAACTGAAGATCAAGGCAAGGAATGTGCCTAAGACAGCTTTCAGGACCAGATACGGCCATTGTGAATTCTTGGTCATGCCTTTTGGCCTGACTATGCCCCAACGGTATTCATGGATTTAATGAACATAGTATTTTACGACTTTTTGGGTAAGTTTATGGTGGTATTTATTGATGATATATTGATATACTCCAAAAGAAAAACTGAGCATGAAGAGCATTTGAGATTGGTGCTTGGGACACTCGGGATAAAAAGTCGTTTGCTAAGTTGAAGGAGTGTGAATTTTGGCTAGAGTTAATTGCATTTTTGGGGAATGTAATTTCAAAAGATGGCATTTCAGTAAACCCGAGGAAAGTAGAAGCAATTGTTAATTGGTCAGTGCTGAAGAATGTGCTTGAGGTTAGAAGTTGCTTAGGATTGGCAGGATATTATGGATGATTAATTGATGCTTTCTCCAGAATAGCAGTCCCACTTATTGCCCTCACTAGGAAGAATAACAAGTTTGAATGGACAACAAAGTGTGAAGAAAGTTTCTAGGAGTTTAAACAAAGGTCAGTGACAACCCATATTTTAACAGTTCCCACTACTAGAGGAGGATTTGTGGTCTACATTGATGCACCAAGGTTGAGTTTGGGGTGTGTATTAATGCAACACAGGAAGGTTATAGCATACACCTCACACCAATTGAAGGCATATGAACAAAATTATCCCACACATGATCTAGAACTAGTAGTAGTCATTTTTGCACTTACAATTTGGAGACATTATTTATATGAGGAAAAGTGTGAAATTTATACAGACCACAAGAGATTGAAGTATTTCTTCACTCAAAAGGAATTAAATATGAAGTAGAGGAGATGGCTTGAGTTGATCAAGGATTATGATTGTACCATTAACTACCATTCCGACAAAGCTAATGTTGTAGCTAATGCACTAAGTAGGAAGTATATGGGACCAACAGTTACAACTCTTACTAACCAACACTAGTTATTAATGGACTTTGAAAGAGCAGGTATTGAGGTTATCAACTTATCACTAGTGAGCAGTAGACTTTCATAGCCAGTTTGATGGTTCAACCAGCCTTGGTGGACAAATTAAAGTTGCACAGAAAGAGATTCGGGGTTAGTGAAGCTGGTGGAAGAAGTCAGAAAAGGGAATAAATCTAAGTTCAGCATTTCGAAGGATCTAGTGTTAAGGTTCAGAAGTAGATTGTGTTTGCCTGATGATAATGAAATAAACAGGTTAATTCTCAAGGAAGCACACCGTTCTTTTTACATAGTCCACCCAGGGAGTACCAAAATGTATCGAGACTTGAGAAAGTCTTTTTCGTGGAATGGCATGAAAAGAGAAATTGCCAAATTTGTGTAACAGTGCCTAACTTGCCAATAGGTGTAGGCGGAACATTAGAGACTAGCAGGCTTGTTGCAACCACTTCAGATTTCTAAATGGAAGGGAGAGCATAGCTCCATGGATTTTGTGATAGGCCTACGAAGCACACTGAGTGGACAGGATGCAATATGGGTGATTGTTGATCGCTTGACAAAGACTACGTGATTTGTGCCCATTAAAGTTTCCTATAAGATGGAAAAACTAGCTGATATGTATATACTGGAGATAGTGAGATTGCATGGAGGTATCGGTATCCATTGTGTCAAATAGAGATCCTCGTTTTACTTCAAATTTTGGTGAAGCCTATAGGAGGCCAAGGGCACTAGGTTGAATTTCAGCATTGATTTTCACCCCCAAACAGATGGACAGTTAGAAAGGACCATTCAAATTCTAGAAGACATGTTGAGGGCCTGTGTTATGGATTTCAAGGGGACCTAGATACGACATTTACCATTGGTCTAGTTCGCTTACAATAATAGTTATTACACGAGTATTAAAATGGCACCTTATGAAGCATTGTATGGTAGAAGGTGCAGGTCCCCTTTATATTGGGACGAGATGGGTGAAAGACAAATCTTGGGGCCATATATCATTAAGAAAACCACAAAGAAAGAGGGGTTCATTCAGGCTAGAATGAAAGCAGTTTAGAGTTGACAAAAGAGCTATATAGACAATCATCATCACGAGTTAGAGTTTGAGGTTGGGAAGAAGTGTTCTTGAGGATTGCACCAATAAAAGGAGTTATGCGATTTGGAAAGGAAGGCAACTTAAGTCCTAGATATATCGAACCCTTTGAGATCCTTGATCAAATTGGCCTAGTGGCTTATATGGTGGCACTACCACCAGCACTTTCAGGAGTACACAATGTATTTCATGTCTCTATGTTAAGGATGTACATCCCCGACCCCACTCACGTTATTGATTATAAACCACTTCAAATTCAGGAGAATATGACCAATACTGAGGAACCAATGCAGATTCTAGATAGGAAAGATAAAGTGCTATCGACCCGAACTATCCCTTTGGTTAAAGTGTTGTGGAATAATCATGCTATTAATGAAACTTCTTGGGAATTTGAGGAAGAGATGCAAGTTAAGTACCCACACCTATTTGACGAAAATTTGGATAGCCTGTAGCAAATTCCAAGGACAGAGTTTTTATAAGGAGGGAGGATGTAAGGCCCAGGCCTGTGGCCTAGGCCTAGACCCAGAAAAAGACCCCTTATGGTCAAGTATGCTCTTGTTCTCTTCTGTTTTCCCCACCCCGATGGTTTCTTCCTCTCTCCCCCTCTTCCCTTTTAACCTTCCTCCCCCATTTTCTCTCCCACAAAATCCCATTTTCCCCACTTTCCTTTCCGTTGTTCAATCACATTCTTTTTCCCTTACCCTCTTAATTTCAACCACAGTAAATTTACCCTCGCTCCATCTCATTTGTGCATCGGTCAAAGATCTTGGTACTTCAGGCTGCCATTCCTTGCTTTTTGAGTCTTTGCTGTTCCCATCGCCTTAGCAATGCAGGTAACGGCTTTGCCATCTCTGCTCACTCCTTGATCTCACTTTCACACACACCCACTCTAATTCTCGACTTCTATATACTCAACAAATTTACATTCACAAATTTTCTTCATATATCACCTCCTTTATTCGTGTCGTGCCATTACAATAGTTAGGATCATCGCTCTTTATATAAAGCAGATTCAAATAATTTTCAAATATCCAAAAAAAAAAAAACGGCGTTAGAATATCTTTACATAATTATGCACAAATATCAAATTTAATATTTGGGCTTTCACTTTTGGATTTTTTTAGCTTCATATTTAGTCTATTTTACAAAAGGATTTTTTTTATGGGTTTTCAAATTTCAATTTTTCCAAAAAATTAAAAATTAAAACTAAACCATTCACTGCTAATTTACTTCTATATTATTATCTAACTTATTTTTATACAAGACTTATACTATAGTATCTAATTACATGTTATCATACTATAGTATTACATATTATTTTTGGTGTCTAATTACATGTTATTATAAATTACTATTACATGTCATTATACTAATGTATAACTTATTTCTAACTTAATTATATATTAGACTTTCTAGTGTCTAATTACATATTATTATACTTTAGTAAATTAGAATATGAGTTATTAACTTATTATATTAGATTTATTTAAATACTATTATCTATCTTATTTCTATATTTGATTATGTATGGTAGTAATACTGTGATGTTTACATATAATAAACTATCATTAGTCTATTTATATTACAGTATAAGTATATTGTGTTATAATAATTAGTTCATACTAATATATTATTGAATTTAATTGTATAAGTTCTAGTTATATAACTATATACTATACTAGTATATATGATAAATATATAAATAAATATATATTTTTATAACACATGTACAATATTAGAATTTTTTTTTTAAATAACCTCTTGTATTCATTGTGTAAAATCATCCATTACAAAATTTGTCCTTCACCATACCACTAGTTACAGTGTCTAGTGCTTCCTCAATTCATATTCTTTCATTTTCAAACTGTAAAGCTACTCAGCTAGTGTGTGTGCCACATTAATTTTCTCTCTATTAATTTTCTGTCTATTTACAAATTTCACCTTCCACTCTTTTCTATCATAGAGATATTTCTTGATCTCTTGTATAATGTTCCCGTAGCTAGACAAATCTTCTACTTCACTGTTAACTGCATTTATGATCACCTTTGCATCACCTTCTAGTATCACTTTTGAAAGATTCAAATCTCTACATAGCTCTACTGCCCTTCATAAGGCTAAACTCTCTGCTGTAGTTGGTTGATGGAAGAACTTTCTCTGAACACACGCTGCTATCATTATATCCCCTTTCTCATCTCTAATAATTATTCCAATTCCTACTTTCTTGTTTTTTAAATCCACTATTGCATCCCAGTTAGTTTTAACAAAATTCTCCTTTGGTTTCTTCCAAAACTGGCAGTGTCTTTCAGCTGTAACTGTGTTATTAGCCCTCTTCAACAACTGGTTTGCTGCCTGGTATTCTTGAAGGGATTCCCTTGTTGATCTGATAACACTAATGGGGCTTCTAAACTTATTATCAAAAGTTAACTCGATTCTCCTTATCCACATAGCCCTCATTGTTGTTGCTGTCATTTTCAAGTTTGCTTCTGTTAATTTCTCTTTCAGTTTTTCCCACAAGCTAAAGAAATCATCTTCTGCTACTTTCCACTTCTATAGAGGGCTTTTCATCCCTGCCCAGACATCGTTGGCTGCTAGACACTACCATAGCAAGTGCATAATTGTTTCATCTTCAAACTGACAAATGGGACAAAGTGGATTATCCACAATCTTTTTCTTGAAAAGATTCCTTCTTGTGGCTAACATGTCATTACCTGATTTCCAAAGAAATTTTTTTACTCAGGGACATTTAGCTCCCAAATATTCTTCTATCTGCCATCAATCTTGCTTTCCTCTAAAGTTTCACCTTGGATTGCTTTTTTCCTATTCACTTCCACATGATAAACACTTTTTACTGTAAATAAACCTTTCTCTAATGGGCCCCAAGTTAGTTTATCTTCTGTACTCTTACTACTCAAGGGGATGCTGCAAATCTGTTCAATCTCCTCATGCATAAAAATACTCCTTATCAACTCTTCATTCCTCCCATAAGTCTAATGGTCAATAATATCCTTCACCTTTGCATCTGCATTCAAAATCCTAATTGGGGATTGAACTTTATAGGAAACAGGTTAAGACAACCATTGGTGCCCCCATATTTTGATTGTTGTGTCCATTACCCACTCTCCATCTCAAGCCTTTTTTCAACAGCCCCATAGCTCCCCACACACTCCTCCATAGTAGTGAAGGTTTATCTCCCAATTTAGACTCTAGAAGGATCTTGTTTTAAAGTATTTCTCCTTGAAGATCACTACCACTAGACTATTAGGATTCATGATAAGTCTCTAACCTTGCTTAGATAGCAAGGCCATATTAAAACACTCCAAGTCCCTGAAACCTAGACCTCAATTCCCTTTCCGTTTTTCCATTTTTTCTCAACTCCTCCACTACACACAACTGCTCTTCTATTGATTTCTCCACCAAAACTTAGCACAAATTACATTCAATGCCTAACACAGTTTCTTGGGAATCTTGAAGACACTCATGGTATATGTTGGAATTGCATGCAATACTGCCTTTATCATGATTTCCTTCCCAGCCCCAAACAGGTAAACGTTCTTCCAGTTGTTTATTCTTTGCCATACTCTTTCGTTGATACCTCTAAAGGTATTGTATTTTGACTTACCTACCATCGTTGGAAGACCAAGGTACTTTTCAAAACTACCCCACTGCTGCTCCCCCTGCTGCTAAGACATCCCTTTTATCTTCTATTCTAGTGTTGGAACCAAAATATATTGCTATCTTATCTCCATTCAAAAATTGTCTAGATGCATTTTTGTAACAGCCCGCTAAAATTTAGTCTTATCTCCTCACCCTTCTCTTTCTTTTTCGCGCATATTGACAGCACGGCAATCAGTTTTGGATTCTTTCCCGACAGCAATCACTATCTCTCTCGTCTCTACCCTCACCCGAAATCACGTGCATAATTTATCTTTTTCCGTAAATCACGTTACTTTGTTCTTCACCGACAACTGTAAAATCATGAACATAATTATCCTAAGCGTTGTACCTCGATGACGTATTCCGGATCTTATCCACCGGATTTCAAAATATTAGATAAGCTTGTCTTTAAAGTAGCACAATTATAATAATTTAATGAGCTCTGAAAATATTATAATTGTGGATAATTACTTAAATTAAATATTTTAGTTGTTTTAAAATATTAAGAGGTTTAATTTTAGTTGAAAATTCTTATTTAAATTAAATGGTTTTATCCTCTTTGAGTGATTAAAGATACTTTATCATTTTAATAATGATGAAGAAATATTATTTTATAAACCTTAGTTTATAAAATAATAATCTATCTTAATTCCTCTTAGTGTTTATTTAAGTGTTTTATGCAGTTTGATTAATCAATGATACTTTATCATTTTATATAATGATGAAGAAAATATTATTTTTATAAACTTTAGTTTATAAAATAATATTCTATCTTAATTCCTCTCAGTGTTGTAATTAAGTGTTTTATTAATTTAAATGATTTTATCCTCTTCGATTAATTAACGGTACTTTATCATTTTAAATAATGATGAGAAAATATTATTTTATAAACTTTAGTTTATAAAATAATATTCTACCTTAATTTCTCGTAGTGTTTTATTTAAAGTGTTTTATTGAAAATAAAACACTTACGCATTTTCAAATCAATGTTTTAACTCATCGTTGGATTATTTGAGAACCCCAAAGCATAGGATTGAAGTTAATTACCTAGGCCCCTACCCTTTTCCCTTCAATTTTTCCTTTTCTCTTTTTCTTCTTCCTTTTCTTTTCTCTCTCCCCTCTTCCTCTCCATGGCCGATTACACGTAGCTTTGTTTTCCTCCATAGCCGTTTGGTCCAAGCTTCCAACCGGCGCCACCTCCGGCCACCTTGCCTCACCTCCCTCACTGGCGTGTTCCTCCCTCACCAGCAAACACAACCTCACCGGTGGTGAGATAAACCGGCCACCCACTCTCTTTCCTTTCTCCTCCAAACAAATGGGTCTTTAAGGCTTTTTCACCATTTTGGACCACCATACACGGCCAAATCAGCCACCAAGCACCACCAATGGATTCTCCTCATCAAGGGCTTCCTCCCCATGTCTTTCTTTTCCCCTAACTCTCACTCTTTCTCATATGGGTCTCTCAAATCACACATTCGGTTGCACCACCGTGCACCACCATACACGGCCACCAGTGGTGTTTCACCACCACTAAGAAATTTCATGGCCAACGGAGCTTTGTAGAGCTCTCACTCTCCCTCACTCTCCAAGGCCGAAAATGGCTTCAAACGGCCGATCCGCCGCCGTACGACCACCACCTCGCCACCACAGCTCCACCACATGTTCATATACCTTTCCCTAGCTTGCAATGAAGTTCTATGGCATTTCGCTACCTCACGTCTCCTCCCACCGTTCGGTTTTACTGTTCACGGCGTGATGCCGCCATGCTGCGCCACCTTTGACCATCACAAGGCGACCATGAGCCTTCCAAGGCCACGCCTAGCTATTCTAAAGCCAAACTACCACTTTATGTGGTGGACAGCCACCGTACGCGGTGTTACCGCCACGTACGTTCCTCCGACGCATGTTCGTGAGGAGCAGCGAGCGACGCACGGGTTATCCCGTCGATGGTATAACCCTTTATCTCTAGTTATTTACGTTTAAAGTAGTTAGTTTATTGGTTTGCGGACTGTGTAGTTGTATTTGTGGAGTTCGCTGCGTAGTTGTGAAGCGAAGTGTGGTTGTGAAGTGTTGGGCTTTATTTTTGTAGTTTTGTCGACTGTGCTGTGAAGTATGGGCGTGAGATGGATGCTGTAGTTGTGATATGGCGTGTAGAGTGAAGAGAGTACGCGTGTAGCGAATCCTGTGTAATGTAGTGACGCGCCGTGCGATGTGCACTATAGTGATGTGTGGCGTAGAAGGAATGGAGTACACATGGAGTGTACTCCGTGTTGTATGGCGATGCATCGTGTGATGTGCATCGTGATGATGAGTGTTGTAGCGAAGGAAGTACGCGTAGCACATACTCCGTGTCGCGTAACGATGCACCGTGAGGCATGTATCGTAGCGATGTGTGTTGTAGTGTGGATGGAAGAGAGTTCACGTGAGTGTACTCTGTACTAAGTCGTGAAACACTGGATGGCGTGTCACGAATGGTTGGATGGCGTAACAGAGAAGTGTAGAGCGTATGGTGTAGTGTTGGGAAACTGTATGACAGTGTCCTGAAGCAGTGGTGTTTTGGCTTATAGTCCGGGGTGACGGGTGTCATCTTGTGGTTGACTATGGCTAAGAGTATATGGATTGAGAAAGGAGTTGTTTGTTTGGTTGTTATTGATAATTTTAATGAACTTGTTTTAGTGCAAAGGCTTTCTGAAGTCAATTTATCTCTTCCGAGTATAGTGAAACCTCAAGTTGCCCGTGGTGTTGCAAGTGCTCACAATATGGCAATTGAGTTCAGAATTGAAAATCTTAAGGACTTGAGTGTTCCTCTTCCAGCTGTTGTGCAGTTCCTCGTGTTTCGCGCTCTATTCTCATAGAACGCGACGATCGAGGTAAGTTAGCTTCTAACTTACTATCAGTTTATTGTGTATGTGTGATGGGTAAGGGAACTACAATTTATGTATGTATGTTATCATATATGCCATGTCATGCAATGTCATTACATGTTTATCTGTTACGCATGATTTATTCTCTCATGAATATTTATCTGTTACACAATCTTTTCTGTCATGCAAGGCTGTATGTTATAAGTATGCCATATAATATATGTATGCCATGGAATATTTATGATTAAATTATATTTTATGTTACTTATAATACGTGGGGCCACAACAACTGTGGAGTACGTATTATATTTTATGTTACTTATAATACGTGGGGCCACAACAACTGTGGAGTACGTATTATATTTTATGTTACTTATAATACGTGGGGCCACAACAACTGTGGAGTACGTATTATATTTTATGTTACGTATAATACGTGGGGCCACAACAACTGTGGAGTACGTATTATATTTTATGTTACGTATAATACGTGGGGCCACAACAACTGTGGAGTACGTATTATATTTTATGTTACGTGTATTCATGGGGCCACAACAACTGTGGAGCATACACTACGTGAGACACAGCAATTGTGACACGTAGAATACGTGGGGCCACAACAACTGTGGAGTACGTATTAACGCACGTTATTAATCAAGACAATTGAATAAGATTCCAAGTTTATATTAAGTCAAGTTTCAGATCAAGTCCATGTTATGTTATGCTCACGTACATGTATGTTCATGATCATATTATGTTCACGTTTATGATATGTTCAAGCTCACGTTCACATTATGTTATGTTCACGTTTATGTCATGTTATGTTATTTTCAAGTTCTTATTTATGTTATGCATGTTTACGTTCATGCTATATTTCAAGTCCATGTTATGTTTCATGTTCATGTTATGTTGTTAGTCCATGTTATGTTTTAAGCTCAAGTTCATGTCATGTTAAGTCAAGTTCAGTTCACGTTTAAGTTCTGGTTATGTCATGCTATATGTCAAGTCATGCTATGCTTATGTACGACTATACTTATGCATTTATGCTTTTACTGCCATGCATGCATCTTTAACCTGTGTGGGAGTTTTATGTTAACTTACTGAGATTTGTAATCAAATCTCACTGTGGTAGTCCCAACTACCATTCCCCCCGAATGGTAGATCTTGTTACAGGACCCGAAGGAGAATTGGAATCTGACCAACTGAATACGGTCGACTAGGCCACGGTGCGATGTTGATGATGGCATAGTACTAACTTAGGTTACTACTTGTACTTTTGGAGTGTATCTCAAGTATTCTTTTGATCACAACCATTTTGGACTAGTGTGGTGATCACGGCTTTTTAGTATGCCTTTATGTATGAAATGTGTTTCAAGTATTTGGATATTTTTAGTTTGGTGATAGTATTGCTAAAGAAAAAGAAAATTTAAATTATCCGCTGCGAATATTGCATAATGCTAGATGCATGTTAGGAACATTGCATCTTATATGTCATGAACGGGAGCAGGTAACCTTGTGTTGCATGTCCCGATGCTTCAAATGTCCGTTCAATCTCAAGCGGAATTTGGGGGCGTCACAGGGTGGTATCAGAGCAATACGTCTCTGGGTTGTAAATGCACATGTCCTTAGAAAATGCACCAAATACTAGGCTTGAGATTTTAGTCTTCATTAGGCTTGAATTTCTTCGAGATCATGTGCAGAAAAGCGATATAGTATTAGAGTTCACAAACACACATGATCAGTTAGCAGATATATTCACAAAACCTTTACCAGAAGATAGATTATGTATGATTAGAAGAGAAATAGGTATGAAGCATGTTATGAATATTTCTTAAAGGATAAACCAGAGTTCATAAAAATAGAGAGATTTTTTTTTTTTAAAATGCTTTTACATAAACTTGAGGTTCTTAGCCTCATGTTGGAGACGCTCATTCTCTTCATACAATATCATGTCATCCCTATCCATGGGAACTGGCAAGCGGAATGAAGAATCCAATAGAGATTTCAACTGTTTATTCTTCTGCCGAAGGATTCCTTCCCTTGTGTGAGACTCTTGAACAATTCGTTGAAGTACAACAATTTGTTCTTTAAGCCTTTCAACCTCATGGTTTTTGGCTTGTACCCGCTGGGAGAAAGCAACAATAGAGGATGAGTAGCGAGTCCCGAGACTTACCAGATCGTAGATAGCATCGGAATCTGACTTATTAGCCATACTATTATTTTCTTGCTGCAACATGGCACCAATGGCAGCTGTAGAAAGGACAGGAGGTTGAGGTGCTGAATACCTCATGGATGGATCTAGAGAAATGTTAGAAGAGTGAGTCATTAAGAAAAGAATTGAAAATTTAAGGCGAGAATGTTGAAGGAATGCAGATGAGTTATAGAGATGAGAATAAGTTTTGATGCAAATTGGATTAAGTTTAAGACTGATTTTATAGAGATAGCTTAAAGAAGAAGACAAACTATTATCTCTTCAAATCTTATTTAGTCAAAAGAAATACAAGATATGCTGGACACGCTTTGTCAAAAGTTTTCTTACTAAGCCAGCTAGTTTAACAGTAGATTGTCCCTATTTCTCTAGTAAACGATGAACCTCTGCTGTTATCTGCCGATGTTGACCCTGTATCTGAATCCTTTCTCGTTCCAGCTCTTCTATTCGTGGTTGCAGATCATGAGCATACCAATCTGTAAATTTTTTCAACTCTTTGTTTTCTTGCTGTAGCCTTTTATTCTCTCTATCCTTTTTAGCAAGCTTCTATCGTAACTCAGATATTTGGATGTTAAGATGATCAATCTCACATACGTATTATATTTTATGTTACTTATAATACGTGGGGCCACAACAAGTGTGGTGTACGTATTATATTTTATGTTACTTATAATACGTGGGGCCACAACAACTGTGGAGTACGTATTATATTTTATGTTACGTATAATACGTGGGGCCACAACAACTGTGGAGTACGTATTATATTTTATGTTACCTGTATTCATGGGGCCACAACAACTGTGGAGTATACACTACGTGAGACACAGCAATTGCGACACGTAGAATATGTGGGGCCACAACAACTGTGGAGTACGTATTAACGCACATGATTAATCAAGACAATTGAATAAGATTCCAAGTTTATATTAAGTCAAGTTTCAAATCAGGTCCATGTTATGTTATGCTCACGTACATGTATGTTCATGATCATATTTTGTTCACGTTTATGATATGTTCAAGCTCACGTTCACATTATGTTATGTTTACGTTTATGTCCTGTTATGTTATTTTCAAGTTCTTATTTATGTTATGCATGTTTACGTTCATGCTATATTTCAAGTCCATGTTATGTTTCATGTTCATGTTATGTTGTTAGTCCATGTTATGTTTTAAGCTCAAGTTCATGTCATGTTAAGTCAAGTTCAGTTCACGTTTAAGTTCTGGTTATGTCATGCTATTTGTCAAGTCATGCTATGCTTATGTACGACTATACTTATGCATTTATGCTTTTACTGCCATGCATGCATCTTTAACCTGTGTGGGAGTTTTATGTTAACTTACTGAGATTTGTAATCAAATCTCACTGTGGTAGTCCTAACTACCATTCCCCCCGAATGGTAGATCTTGTTATAGGATCCGAAGGAGAATTGGAATCTGACCAACTGAATACGGTCGACTAGGCCATGGTGCGATGTTGATGATGGCATAGTACGTAACTTAGGTTACTACTTGTACTTTTGGAGTTGTATCTCTAGTATTCTTTTGATTACAACCATTTTGGACTAGTGTGGTGATCACGGCTTTTTAGTATTCCTTTATGTATGAAATGTGTTTCAAGTATTTGGGATATTTTTAGTTTGGTGTATAGTATTGCTAAAGAAAAAGAAAATTTAAATTATCTGCTGTGAATATTTCATAATGCTAGATGCATGTTAGGAACATTGCATCTTATATGTCATGAACGGGGGCAGGTAACCTTGTGTTGCATGTCCCGATGCTTCAAATGTCCGTTCAATCTCAAGCGGAATTTGGGGGCGTCACACTTTTCATATCTGCAAAGAATTCTTTGAATTTGTAACCATTCATCCAATCTAGCTCTTCTAAAAAGCATGCAATCATCCACAAATAAAAGATGATTCACTCTTGTTCCTCCCCTTACTATAGCAACCCCTCTTGTATCCCCCTTAAAATCATAATTATTTAGAATGGAGCTTAATCTCTCGGCACATAAGATAAACAAATAAGGCGACTAGGAGTCTCCTTGTCTTAAATCCGTTTATCATAACTGAATATGACCTAGTAGAAACACACAGCATAATCATCTCTGCCCATTTGCTACAAAATCCCAACTTCCTCATAATTTTCTTTAGGAAAAGCCACTCTATTATGTCGTAGGTTTTAGACATATCCATCTTTATAGGCAGACTACCCTGAGCACCTTTTTTTCTAACTTTCATAGAGTGCATCACCTTATACACCAACATAATATTATCTGTTATCAATCTCCCAGGCATAAAAGCACTTTGATTAAGAAAAATGATATATGTCAATACTTTCTTAAGTCTATTGGCCAACACCTTTGACATAATTTTATACAGGACATTACACAAGCTAATTAGTCTATACTTGTTTGTGTGTGGGGTTCTTTATTTTGGGAATAAGTACAATATGAGTAAAGTTCACTGAGGGATTTAAAATATTACCATTCAGACAAGCCAGTACAGCTGAGCTTACGTCATCTCTTATTGTACGCAAATGGTTTTGAAAAAAACATGCTCCAAAACCATCTGGTCTGGGAGATTTAAATGGGGCTATTTGGTTTATTGCATCTTCTACCTCTTTTCTGGTGCAAGTCCTTGTCAAACCTATCATTCATCTCTCTTGTCACTTTGGTTTCAAGATCCTTCAAGCAATCCTTAATATCCCATGTTTGGCTGGGTAGATGTAAAAATCTTTTCAAAATAGGATCTGAAGTCCCCTGTACAATATTAGAATTGGGTTCAAATTCTGATGACAAAGTCGGAGTACATGAGTTATAAAGTCGGAGTCGGATTGGGTCAGAGTTGGTCTAACGACACCTCCGACTCCAACTCCGACTGAAAAGTTTTAAAAAAAATTGAAGTCAGAGTTGAAGTAGAACCGAAGTGGAGTCGGATTCAGAATTGAATTTTCGAGTTTTTGCTCAGCCCTACATGTTGGAACTTAGATGGATGGATAGTGTGAAGATCACAAAATAGGCCAATGCCCAGGAGTATCATATGTAGCAGTCATCACCGAGGTCCAAACCTCCAATAAATCCAGTTTTCTTCCATGGTTAAGCTTCTTGTCCTTGAGGCTGTTTCTGTACGCTTCTCTTTGAGTTGCTGGGTCACTTTCTAAGATTGCTTCCTTGAACACCACGGTTTAGCCACTTATATATTCATCGCCTCCTCTTGGGGTTCCGGACTACCCTGTCTCTAAGCTAGCGGTTCCTCGCCGGTTTAGACTTATTCCCAACATTTTCCAAACAACATCATAAATAAAGCAGTCACGCAATCCAAATAAGTTTTCTGCAGTAAGGCTCATCAACTACTCTTAAATATTTTAATCAAATGCAATAATTTTAACAGACCACTACATATTTTTTGATCTTCATCTTTTGTATATTGAAAATGATTAACCTGCAGCTCTGTTACATCTTTTTTATAACTCTATTGATTGTAAATATATTATAAAATAATTATTCATGTATTATTATTTTTTAAAATACTGATATAGACATTGATTTGGACGACAGTATGGTGATCTGTCCTCTAGGAGAAAGAAGGCTAGTCGATATCAGCCGAAGAATGGTTGGATCCTATAGCCTAAAGGGTGGGCCCATTTATGTCTAACATTTTAGTGCCTTGAATGCAATTCTGTTCTATTCGACTCGACTCTTGAGGCACCCTATCAATTTGATGCCCTTCTAGCAGTGAGTGTTGGGCCTCGAAAGGTTTTAATGAGGCCCATAATGAGGTCCCAATATTCCTGAATCGATTGGCTCGATAAGATATTACAAATATAGCTGTTTATTACAAATTCCAATCCAAACAGAGCCTTAAAAAAAAATTGACCATAACGGTTTGAGATGAATGGAATCAATGTAAAATACCAACCTCTTTTTATGCATAGTTTTGTCTGTTTTGTAGGTTCATCCACAGAATAATTCAATGCTTCCCTTCACTAACATCTTTCTTTACCACAATCAAACATCCCATGTGGCTATGTTAATTTCTAGTTGTTATCCTAATCCTTGCGGGAGGGAGGGAGGGAGGGACAGAGAGAGTGACAGGAGACAGAGATTGAAATCGATATGATATGGGAAACATCAAATTGCAATTACAAACATATTTAAATTATAATGCAACTAGAAAGCAGTACTAAAGTAGCTCTTAACAACATTAGCACACAAGATTTGCAGCACCAGGTTGTTTGTTGGGCCTACACATCTTGGTGTTTTAAACTGGCTAACAGCAGCTCCTAATTTTAGATAATGATCTAGTATCTTCTGGAAAGTTCCTCTCCGGAGAACTCGGAGTTCGAGTGCTCCTATGGTCTTGACCTTGCGCGAGCTAACATAGCCTGCATCAATAAAAGACCTGTCCAAGCAGTTGCAGCATTCCTTAAGAACATCCTCACTTGGTTCCCCATTTATTTCCCAAAAGATCACGTAGTGGCCAGGATCTGTGGATGAGTCCACATGGCTAGAGTAGTCAACAACATCCAGCTTTTCTTCTCCTAATAGCATGGCGGCCGCCTCCACGGCAAGCTGTAAATCTTTCTCGGTGTTCTTGTCGATGTTTATGGATAGCAGAAGGTTCCTCCTGCAGACAAATTTAAGTTCTGGGGTGGAGTTATGGAATCCCACCACCTTCACTGCATCTCCAAGCCTATAGCGGTAGAGACCTGCAGTTTATTTCAAAATTAAAGATCTGAAAAACAGGAATTCAAGCTGGTGTGAAAAAAATGCATTTTTAATGCTAGTTGATGAAGTGTGTATTATGTCTGCATTTCTAACATATCTCATATCCATACTATTTGTGGTTAAATTAAGAACAAAGAAGAAGAAGAATATGCTATGGCATCAAAATCCCTTTAAAAAAAATGTAGAAAAAGTCAAGGTCAGTTGCTAATAACTAAGATAGAAGACCGACCTCCATTAAAAAGCAGGCTTCAAACTACCCCTCGAAACAACAAATAAAAGAGCCCACTTTTCTAGCAACTAAAATATGTAGAAGTTCAACTAAATAATTTATAACTAAAATAAATTAATATTTTTATATTAAGGGAACCAACCTGTATTACAGATTCGTGTCATATCAAGAAGAAACAGTTTGATAGTCATACAAAATTCATAAATAAATGCAATATTATATGTTATCTTAAAACTAGTGGTAGGCACACTGAACAAGAAAACAAAAATGTCTTTAGTCTCTTGTGAAAATCTGACTGTTGCATAATTAATAACAACTGATTTTCAAGCATCGATTTGTCAACAGAGACGGGACAATAAAGATGCCAACAAGACCTTCTGAATGTTACAGTTGAGGAATCCATGCCATATGCTAATTAATTGGATGTCTTTTGCCAACCAAAATAATCAAGTTCAAACAATTACAGATGCATTTGTCTTAGCCAGCTGGTTTAGTCATGTCAACTAGTGGATTAAGAATCTCATTGTCTTGAGACTGCAGCTAAACAACAACAAATAACCAAATAAACATGACAGAATAGATAGAAGGAAGAGATTTATAATATACAAGTAAATTAAAGTTATGTATGTGTATTAATACAGATTTTTTCATATTTAAAATTTAAATTGCACTATTTTCAATAAAATTTACTTTTTGACCAATCATATTAGATTGGTGCACATATTAATGCACAATTATGCTTACAACTAGATTTTTCCCAGAAGGAATACTGCCAAAGGATTTAGGAGCTGTTCTGCCGACACCTACTCTCACATGATATGGACACTAAGATGGAAAGACAATCCTAGATGTGATTAGGAAATAGAAAACTTTAGATGAATAACAGCATTTCTTTGTTTAAAAAAGAATGTAGTACCTGCAAAATTGGTGAGGACGATCTCATACTCTTCACCGATCTTGACTTCAGTTAAACCCACAGGTTCAGGCTCCACACACAGGAAACTGGACTCCATCCCATTGTGATCCTGATTCTCAATGTTGTCCCTCAGAGGGATGAATTCAAAAAACCCAATATTAGGAAGAACGGCGAAAGTGGCCAGCTCGGGTGGCAAATGTGGATTGACATTTGCTCCAATCCATCCTTCAGAAGACCCATAATCAGCACTCAACAGGGGCAGCTCCCCTGCATAGTGCCTCAGTTTTTTCAAATAAGCCTCCATTGATCCTGTCAGGATCCCGTAGATGTACTTTGCATTAGGAAAAAGTTCTGGTATTAGTCGATACCAATTACTCAGGCCTGTGCACTTTCTATGAATCAAATCTGCCAATTCAGGGTTTGGTTTGAGCAGTTTTGACATAGCTATACGGATAGGCGGGAAAGTGATTTTGCTGCTGAGGACCCCATACCTGATATCAGTGCACAGTTCTTCCCAAACTTGTTCAAAGGTTATGAATGCATGGATGATGCTATGGGCAAAAGTAGAGGTTACAAACTGAACTTCATCGCGAAAGATTAACCCACATAAGAGATGGCAGTACAGAGACTGATGGAAATCGGGACCAAAGATTACTTCATCAGGGCTGCAGGATTGGGACTGCATTGCCTTCATTGTCCTCTTGAACTTAGAGTTACGGAAGACATTAGTGGTAGCAGTTCCAGCTGCCAGGCCCCCTTTGGTTTTGAACTGCTTGCTGCTGTAAATCAACTGCAAGGCCTTTCCATTCCCAATAGGAAACTCTCTGCAGAATTGGATATCATTTCAAATCAGCAGAAAAGGGTTAGATTAAACATTAAAAAGGCATCATGGGATATCATATATTAGTCCAACAAGGTACGGTCTATGCTCAGAAAACTAGCAAAAAGGTTTGGGTTTTTTTGGACACAAAATATATATATATATTTTAAATCAGTAACATTAATTTAGAGTTTATTGATTACCTGTTTCGAAAAGCAAAAGATGTCCGATATATCTGCATGGTGGATTCCATCAACTCCTCGTTGAAGGGTATGAACTTTTGCTTTCCCTGAGTGGTACCCGAACTGCAGCAAGTCAAAACTTATTCTCAGAACCATAAACTTTTCTTAGAACAAGCTCAAAGTCCAGGTCAAATTAGAAGAAAAACCAACAGGAAAGATTACAAAGACCTTAATGAGATGGTTGTGATTGGTTTTCCAGTGAGAATGGGAGAAGGATCACCGTCTACAATTCTCTGAATGTATGGTTCCAGTTCCTTGTGGGTAACAAGGGGAACACATGCCTTGAAGCCCTCAGGATCAGTTCTTCCATTGAGACCAAGATTCTGTAAGTACTCTGCCAATGCATTCTGTTCAAGAATCTTCTTCAGGGCCTCTCTCTGAACCTTTTCAGCGTCCTTCGTTATTGCTTCGAATTCCTCTACCACTCTCTCCGAGTCAAATTCTTCCATCTTCTCTAGCATCTTCACAGAGCTTCGACTGCAGGCAAAAGAAAAGCTTGAGCACTAGTTAAAGTAAACAAAAGGCAACCACTGAACTGAACTTGGTAGTAAAAAAGAACAAAGTGTCTCGAATGTCCCCAGCACATGCTCGCGCAAGCAAATAACAAATGTCGATGAGGAATTCAAACAAACTGAAAGACCCTCCCTCCTTTTGGTTAGAAAAAGATGAAAAATCTAGACATACGCGTGCAAACTTTTGAATTATATCAGAATTGGATAAGTTCAAAAAAGCAACACTTCCAGTGCATAAAGCTTAGTACAACTTCCAAGCTGGCATGGTAGAGGTGGATCATTATCATCTTAGCAAAACACAGGAAGTGGAATATATGGGGGGGAAAGCACTTTACATTAGTTTTTCTAACAAAAGACCGAAAGTTATCGTTTCTTATATTTATTTATTTATTGTCTTTCCCTCGGGTTTCAAAGCAACCAAACAGAGCTGAATGAAGATCTAAATGATTTGTCAGTCTTTTAACAAAAGCCAAAAGTTAAACAAAATATAACCATAGTTTAATACGACCAGGTTGATCATCGAGAAAAATGAAAGCGAAAGCTTGGGAAAATTTTCGAAAAGATGCAAAAGAAGAGTCAAGAATTGAATAGCAACGTAGAAGTAAAGGAAGTTCACCAAACCCGAGAACCAGTAGTTAAAAACAGGTCTCCTCAGAGCTCAAATCATTCGTCTTTTTTTGACGGCAGTCAATTTGGTCAACTCTACGGAATTTCCTGGAAACAGATTCTCAGACAACAGAGAGAGAACTAAAGACTGAAAACCAATGTAAAGCAGCAACTACGATTGGTTTTACTATTGCTCCAAAACGAAGTTCTAGCTTCAAAGCTGAAAATTCCAGAGACTCGATCAGCATCCCAGTTTTACTCCCGGTTTGGCACGCTGAAAAGTCAACACGGAAAAATTGAAAGCAAAACAGCTCTCAAAACTCGTTTTGGCCGACAAAAAATCAGTCAAACCTGGAGTACGTAGCAGCTAACGAGAAGAGTATCGAAACCGGAAAAATCAAGTAAATAACCCAAAACGGAGAGAGCTCACGTGGCATGTGATGTCGAGCTTGAAAGGCACCTCGCAAAAGGTTAGGAATTTGGAAGGACGAGGGACTTTAAAAGACCCAAGAGATTAATTTGAAAAGGCATGCATGCTCGAACACCAAGAACGTGTAGAAAAAGCTCTGGAAAAACTATACCTTCAAACGTACTCTTGAGTGTCTCGAACTCCCACAGAAAACAGAGAGAAACAAAGAAAGAGATGCAAACTCTCGAGTCCCGATCTCAACGAATTACAGTTGAAAAGAACGTTAACACTTCACAGACTTCAATGCAAACTGTCTCTCCCTCTTTCGCACACAGTAAACAGAGGGAATCAGACAGTTGGGAGTTCTTAGCTGAAGAAAGTTCAATGGCCGGATTGGAATGTGTGAGCGAAGATTCTTCGGGAGTCGTCATTATATATATAATAATATTACTAGCAGGCGCTAAGATCACTACCGTCCACTTTTTATTTCTACTGACTGGAATACCAATATTGCCCCTCGTTTTCTGCCGGTATTACGGGTAAGGCCGGCGTGTGGGGACATCGTGGGATGACGGTCCTGGGCTCGATTCTTCCGTTGAATTACGAAAATGTCGTGGCTCTCCATTTCTGGATTTTAATTTTTTATCATTACCAAAAGCGGAGGTAATGAAAAGGGAAGAGATTTATAGGCAGGATTTTACGGGGCCCACTTTAGATTCTTAGTTTTAATTTTGAAAAAATTTATTTATTATCTCTGTTTTCAGTAATTTATAATTTTTTTTAATGTAAATAGTTGTTATTTCTTATAATAGAGATTAATGTTAAGATCTAATTCTAAGATCTCTATGCTCTGATTTATTGCTATAAAAATTTATTTGTTACATCTTTTTTGGCTGAAGGGTTAATTTGGTTGTTGGGATGTATTGAGATCAATTTAGTTCAGTTTAATTATAAGTTGAGTCTAACATTCAAATAAACAACTTTCAAATTATTAAATTCATTTTAATTCAAAGTTTCATTACATGTAAGAGTTACAATATTTTTCAACTCAATATCTCTTTATACGTAGGACCCATAACCTTTTTCAATTTTTCATAAATAATACTTAAACTCATCTTAACATCCAAACATATCTAAACTTATCTTAGATGGCCCCACAAAACTCACTTTACCATCTTAACTCACTACTATTCATAAAGAACTCAATTCAGTTCAACCCGGCTCAACTTCCAAATGCAATCTAAACATAAATTAATAAGAACACTTAGATATATTAACTTCGATAAATGAGTTATTAATGCTTTGACTCATTTTATGAATATAATGAATCTGATATTGATGATGGGTTACACACTATTCTTGTAAAGTACATAACTTGAAATCTATATGATAAGATTCTCGCTAATATAAAATTTGAGGTATGCTACACAACCTCCCACACACAACACTCCACTTTTTTTTTCAATTTTTTAATATTTTTTTAATATTTTTTTTTGAGTTTATTCTTTTTAAATTAATTTAATTATTTTATTCATTATTTATATATTAAATATTTAATAAAAAATAAAATAATAAAAATTAAAAAAAAATGTGGAGTGGGGAGGTTGTGTGAATAGTAGGAGGTTGAGTAGATTTTTTCATAAAATTTTGATGTTTTTCTTAGAAAGAAAGTCCATTTCATTTTAAAGAATTAATCATTACAGAGTTTATCCCATATTACATAACTATGAATAGCAATTAGTCCATCTTCAATCCAAAGTTGTTCCTCATTAAAAGATAGAACAAGTTTAGCAACCTGATGAGCAGCTGTGTTACAATCTCTATAAGTAAATTGAATCTTCCAATCAAGTCTTCCTTTTAGTACGTTTCTAGCATCATCTATTAGCCGGCCTGTACCAAGACCAGTCTTCTTCTTCACTGTTGATTGAGCATCACCTTCGAATACCACACTGATGTATCCTAGCTCAGAGCATAATTTTATTGCTCTCCATAGTGCATTGATTTCAACTATAGGAGGTTCTGTCACATTCCTTTTATTCGTGCAAAGTGATGGCATAACCTTCCCCCTTCGAGTTTCTGAATGATAATGCCAGTACCTATTTTCTTTGTCTTGAGATCAAGACTTGCATCCCAATTTGCTTTAACAATTCTATGCTCTGGCTTTTTTCATCTTACTATTACCCTTGCAACTCCTCCTGTGCTTTGTTTCTCCTTGAGGACACTAAGCTTGTTGAAATCTTCGAGTCCCTAACCTACAGTTTTAACAATCATTCTTGGGCTTTCAAATTCTTCAAATATGAGTGCATTCTTTCTGAGTCATATTATTCTCATTATAGTTGCTACCGGTTCTATCTTATTCTATTGTAGATTCTTGATCAGATTCTCCTATATATTTGAAAAGTCTTCCTTCCTGCTTGACCATTTCAAAACAGGGCTAGAGGCCGGATTCTCTCAAACATCATTTGCTGCTACACAACTCTATAAAGACACTATTTCCTCATCTCTTTCCCAGATTGGCCATAGTGGATTATGATCAGTAACTTTCCTATGAAATAAGCTTAATTCTCTTGGTTGATAGAATGTCATTGCTTGCTTTCCATACAAAATCTTTAACCACCCCTGGCAGTGCTGGCACATTAATTGATGTTTCACATTTCTTTCCAACCAGCATTTTTAGATTTTTGCCTTGATGACTCTCCCTTTGCCTTCCTTCTTCTTGATCTGATTTCCCTGATAGGTATGAACTTATGACAGAATAAGTCCCTGATTTTGTGTGGCCCCAATAATCTATTTGTCTTTGACTCCCAATTCACTAATAGGTATGCTACAAACCTGTTTAGCCTCATCACTCTTTATGTTAGTATCTCTTTGATAGCATTTTCATTCCCGTTACCACTATCTCCATCGATAAATGCTTTAGCTTTTGATTCTTTGTCAAGAATCTATGTTTGGTTTATTCATTAAAAATATCTTAGTAATTATTTCAAAACATCACTATATTCCTCTACATTATATAAAGCTTTTACAAATGTTTCTTCTATTTTGGTTTTCAACAAGTTAAAAAAGTAACATAAAGTTCTTTAACCAAATAGTAGCATAACAAGTTCATTAAACCAAATAATATCAAACATAAAAGTATCCAATAAAAAAGATCTAAATGATTTCATAGAAAAAAAAAATCATTAACCAAAGATTAATGCCACAAAGATTTCATGAACTCGCATTTGTATTTGTGAGCACTTGAATCACATAGTTATATTTGTAGTCATCAAGCAACGTAAACAAATTAATCAAACCAATATTATCGGCTGTAAGTAAAATTATATAAACAAAATTATGTATTTAATTAAGAAAGTAATAAGCTTTTTTTTTTCATTTAAAATATTCCAAGCTGGTGATGTGAAAATTATGTGAATTCCTACCTTTTTATAAGGGAATCCACATTTCTTTCAATAAGGGATTGCCATGATCAGCATTTAAGTTCCCTCCACTTAATCTATCAAAATGCATGGGATCGAATCTAAATTTTGACGTGTATTAGGATTTCATTCAATCAAATCCAAAATAAATGGAATTAATGCTATGTCCTAATATTATAAGATTTATTTTTTTATTATTCTTCAAGTCATTGTCAAGTTCTATAGATATCCGGATGGAATGGAAATCCAAATGCCTTTAGACATTTGGATTCCCTCCACTTATAATGTCTATCTAAATGCTACGGCCATAAATAGAGTTAATACTATGCCTGAATATAATTATTTTTTATTATTCTACTTATCATTTTCAATTTCCATGATTATCTGAATGGGATGATGCTCGATCTAGATTTTCATCTACATTTAGATTCACTTCACTTAAATTCATAAGCGCCTCCATAAATGGAATTAATGATATTTCTTATTAAGAATGATATATAATTGCAAAATATGTAGTAATTGCTAAGGTTGGCAATTCGCATTTTCATATTCGATTCATGTTAGGTCAAGTTGGATTAGGGTTGTGTATCATGAGTCAACCCCAACTCGAACCATATAATTAGAAGGTTCAAATTATTCAACCCGGCCTAACCCACTACTTTCATATTATGTTTATATTGGTTGCGTGACAATAATCATTTTTTTAATGTTACGTGTTAAGTTAATCTTGTTTGAAATTAAGCTCAAGTTATATAGGAGCCAATCATAAGCTAACTTATTTAATTAAACAATCAAATCCTTCAATCTCAACTCATTAATTATAAGTTAAACTTGCAATGATTCGCAAGTCATGTAAATAACAATCAACCCCTAATTAATGTTAGATAGCATTAGTTGATTACCTCACATAAAATCAAAATGGGTTGTTGGAGGATAACGTGGACAAAAGAATATTATATTGTTTCCTAAAAAATATTACAAAAGTGTTTTAAATATATGGTTGATAAGCAGTAAATATCTTTTTAATAGTAGAGCTTATTATTTAAACTCTATAACTACAAGCCTTAAACTAAAAGCTAAATTACTTACCACAATTTCAAACATGATCGTAGTTTTAAAAAAAAAAGTCTATTCAAGTTATTGGAAAGGTAAGTACTAAAGGTGACATTAATTATAATAATTTATGAGAAATGTTATTTATTATCTTAAATGTTGTTATTTTCAATCTCACTAACGTTTGAGATGACACATTTTAATTTGGTATGATTATAGATGAAAAATAACATTTCGCATATGCATATAATGTCTTGCTAGATTGTTCTGTCTTTGCTTAATTATCTGTCAGAGAAAAAAAAAAAAAAAAACTCTTTATACTCTACTCATGCCTCGTTCATAAGTCAATTTTGTGGACGGGGTAATGATAATATCGATCCTTATATTTCATTTACTATTTAGTTTACTATACATAATTTGTTTTTGCTCTATGAGTCAATTTCTATAAAATTAAATTTATTTTTAATTAAATTACATGATTAAATTAGTTGATTGGATTTATTTTCTTTTAGATTATGCAAGAAAAGAAAGTCATGTTCTTGAATTTTTAATCCAAATTCGAATAGCAAAAGAATAAAAAAAATATATAATTGGATAATAAAAGAGTAGTAAAAGAGATGTAGGGATATTATTACTCTTTGTGGAATTTAACTCGTCGATCGATACTCTCTAAACTCAACAAAATTTGAAGTTTATTAACTATTACATGTGACCTTATGGAAGGTCAAATACTGATCATCTGCATCATCCTCTTCAAAAAATAATAAATAAATAAATAAAATAAAAAAACCATCATCATCATCTCCTAACTTCAAAGTTTTGGAAGCTCGAAGGGTCTAATCATATATCTTATTTTCTTTGCCTTATTTGTCAAGACATATATATACTTAATATATGGAGTGTTTTGGAAACAAAGAAGGTTCTTCTCTTTGGATATTCTTTGGATATTCTTAATTCCTTGAAATAAGTTTTTTCCTCTGGCTGCACGCTGGTAAGGACATGCTTACGATGATCTATACATATAGGAAAATGGATCGTCAACTATAGCATATATATGTGACTTGATTAATTCGTACTAGAACTCTGGCCTTCTACAAAAGGCTAAACCTATATTTAGATTATATAGATATATGACATGTCGAGGCCTAGGGTGTTTCATGCATGATGATCAATCAAATTAAATTATTGCATGGGTCATGGATAAGTTTTGGAAAAGCACCAGAAATAATGGAAGGATAAAAAGGTAAGGTATGGGTGGTGTACTGCTGGTTTCAACCTATCAGATCATGCATGCAATCATGCACTTCGTGATCAAGAACTACTATATCGTGATATATCAAAACTCATGTAGACCTCAACGTACGATTCTTTTTCCTTTGGGATGAGGCTTTGAAGTACATGATTGCATGTCCCATGCGATTCACAAGTTTGTTTATCTACTGACATATCCATATGAAAACCTTTCAATCAGTCAATAATTAAGATTAAAAAAAAAATTAATGGTATTTTGAATTTCTTTTTTCTTTCACATGAATGGTCACAAACTTCTAAAAATAATTTATGTTTCATACCGACTCGATCGTAAGTATAGATCGACGACTTTCTCCACATGATTCACTAGCTAGTTTGTTTATCGACTAATATGTTAAACATGCTTGCTGCTGATATGAAACCTTTCGATCAGCCAATAATTAAGACAAAGAAAATATTAATGGTATTTGAATTTCTTTTTCCTTTCACAACTGTCACAAACTTCTAAAAATAATTTATGATTACTTACCGACTCGTAAGTATAGATCGAAGACTTTCTTTCTTTCTTTCTTTCTTTTTTTAGTCTTACGTACGTTGGAATATATAGTCACATGAGTAGTTGCTATCACTTGAAAATTTGATCATTTCTCACATATATAGATGATGGTAACCACTATTCCTCCATTTGACTATCACCGAGTAGTCTGCCACTAGGCCTAGATATTAGGCAGATTGTGACAAAGAGAGCATTATAACCAAGATGGTGGATTGATTCGATGCTCATATAATTTTTGAAGTCGACGGCTCAGATATTTTCTTTTCACTACTCTTCTTCTAGATAAGTTGAGAATATTATGACATTTTGGAAATTGGTGTCATAACTCTAATTATTATTCAAATGAAAATTTCATGTGTTTTGGAGAATATATACTCTCACTGGAACGAGGACCCAGATCGATTATAATGCTCATAAGCACTTTACCCATAATTTATGGCATTAAGGCATAATGCATGATTAGTTTGCATCAACTTCAACCCGTCCATAAAATTATATGTTTTCTTCTTTCTTTTCTTTTTAGAGATAAAAAAATAAAAAATAAAATCCAAAATAAGTCCATTCATGATCATAGATTGGTATATTCTTTAATTTACGTCCCCTAAAGTTTCTATCTGAATTTTAGGATTTAGAATGAAAAATAAAATATATTGTGGATCCCATAATATTTATTAAGCATTTAATGATGTATGAGAAATTTATTATAATCATCATAAATTTAATCAAACACATTTTATATGTCTATCTCTCTTATTGATCTAGACTGATTTAAAGTTCAGACAAAATTAAAACTGTAAAGTTAAAGCATTTTTTCTTTTATATATGTATACATACATGTACATCAATTAAAAGTTGCATTTTTCAATTTTCTTCTCGAGTAGAGAATGAAATCTTTCATAGTGATCGACGTTATAATTATGATTATTAGTTGAAGAAAATGGTTAGATAGAATGCTGGGCGTGTTGAGAGGACCCATATCATGAGATGCCATTGGCACCACATGACAAGCTAGGCACAATGGATGACTACCCTGCAGCTACAACTGAAATGGGGCACTAAAATACACACACACACACACATATATATATATATATATATATACACACGCACACACACACATATTATATATATATATAAATAAACAGTTAGCAGATAAATGGTAAAGGAATCCATTACTTAAGATGAGTCAAATCAAAATCAAATCTGCATCGCACAGTTCAAGGGTTGAAATTTCCTAGACATTGATTGGTTTTAAACCTTTCCTTCTTTGTTTTTAGAATATATATTATAAACAATTAAATAAAAAATAGTTAAGGGGAAAAGGAATGAACATAACGAGACAAGACTTGGGTTGGAACTTGCTGTAAAAGCTCACAACTCACGAGCAAATAATTTGGATTCGTAGTACTTTTTGCAGAGAAAAACTGGGCATGCCTTAATATTTTATTAAGTTCCTTTTTGGTATGGATACGATGTTTGTTTCTCAACAGATTTATAGATAGCTCAGTGCTATCAATATGTGGTTTGGAAATTTGGGAGCGGATGGTAAAAGAAAGGGACGATCAGGGTAAAAGACAATTTCTGTGTATGTATTTTGCGGCTAAAAGTAATCGACATTAATAAATCGGAATCTTTAATTTTCTGCAAATTATGGCAAAGGAAATAGACCGCGTGGTCCTGTTTCTTATCTTTCCCCCAAAAGGCCTAAGCAAAAGCCACAGTAGCATCCCAAACCAATTATTGGAACGACTTGATGAGAAATGGTTAATATTTTACCTTTCCTTTTTTTTTATTTTTTTCATTGCGGACAAGTCTAATTACAAAGATTACACAAGATTTAAATAGGAACTAATGACTAAAGAGAAGATGATCTCAGGATAAGTTCCAATTTCCCAGGAAATGTCTTCTTTATGTCTAAAAAGATAAATACAATAGAAAAAGGACAATTTCTGGTTATAAAATTATTTTTATCGTATAATAGATTTGAAGTATTATATAAATTTACATTAATTTATGAGATTATTTTTATAAAATTTCTTTCATCTTAACACTTCTATTTAGTGTATACATCTAAGTACGTAACATTTAAAGCTTCACCTCAAACAAGGGACCAAAACTCAAAAGGTCGAAGATCATCATGATTTCCTGGATCGATTGGACATGAGTGAATGGTTAGGCTCTATGCAAAAATATACTCTTTGATGCTTTGCTCATCGAATTTATCTCTGTTATTGCACAAGATTGACAAAGAAGGCTTTTTCTTTTGTGTAGGGATCAGTTCTGACTTCGACAAAGTTGGAATGCCCACTTTTGATCTCCGACTCCGATTATGATTGGAGGTCAAAATGTGCTTCAACTCTGACTCCGATTGGAGTCGAAGTTCGACTCTGGTTCGATCAGAGGTTGGAGCCCAACTTGGAATTAGGGTTTTTTTTTTCATTTTCTTCTCACTTTCCCACTATCCAAACAATATTTAACAACATTCAAACAAAGATTAAGAAATTTCTTACTTAAATCTAATCTATCTCCTTTGTTTTCTTGGCCTAACAAAACCAATCTCACCTCTGCCAACAGATCTGATCGATCTCAGTTTAGCCACCAGCTCTGTTAGATAGCATGCACCATCTCTATTGCACCATGCTTCTCTTGACTCTCAACACCGAAAAGGTGAAAAGTGAAGAAGGCTAAAAGAGGGGGACTGTGGGGGCTTCTAGGTGATGTTCCAGGTGTGAATGCAATGGGTGTTAAAAGGAACTTCAAACACACGGTCACTAACAAAATGAGGATCGTAGATAGAAAGAGGGATAAGGAATTTTGAAGTTTGAGCCTAGGCCCGAAAAATGTGAAGGAAAACCCATGTGTAAACCTTTGCTAATCATGCGATTAATGGCATTGTTGCCACCCTCGCTGACCCTGACCACCTTAATCTTGGCTTATTCCACTAGGTGAAAGGAGCAACTAACCACCCCAAAATGGCGTAGTTTCCTAAAAGTGCTTCTTCTTTCAGAAACACTCTAAAAGGGAGTATCTTGTGGTGAAATGGTGTGGGAATTGAAGAGGTTGAGATTAGCTTGTTTGGATGTGTCACTTTGAAGGGTGAGTGACTAGGTGTTACTCGGGAAGAAAGTGAGATTGTTTTTGTGGGAAAGAGTGAAATAAGTTTGGGGTTGGGGTATGGTGCTGTATGGTGCCATTTTAGTTAAAAAGCTTAAAAAGAATTTGTTATCGTGGCTAGGGCACTGCGGGCTCGAATTCCAGTCATGAAGATTATTAAAAACAGGAGAAACCATTAGGCTAATTGAGCATCATTTATTTATGTTGTAATATTAAATATATTAAGTATATCTATTGGAGTCAGAGTCTCTAGTCCGGAGTCTTGTTCAACTCTGAACTCCAACTCTGACTCTGACTATTTTTACTCTCAAATGTTAAACGTTGACTCCGACTTCGAACTCCAACTTTTCCGATTCCAAGAGAGTCAGAATCAAAGCGGGTTTCGGCCAAAGTCAGAGTCGCTAGAGTTTTTGCCCACCCTTACTTTTGTGTTTTTTAGATCTTCTAAGAATCATGAGTTTTATTTTATTTTATTTTATCTCATCTCAATTTCTAAATTATGTTATATATATGTCAAGACAGTAATATATCAAGTCTACAACAGATAATTTCTTCCAAAACAATATATACAAGACACAACAAAATTATTATAACTTTTGCACAACTTTTTAATGAAATATTATTATTTTTTGAGTTCTTTTAATAGGTTTAAATTTAAAAATAATAATATTGTATTAAATAGTATAAAAATTATAAACGTAGTCGTGTAAGACGTATCATTTACTTACTAATTTCTTTCAACTGGATTAATGATTGTTAGTGCCTATGCAATCGCATGCATTACAATATTTTCTTTGTAACAATAGGTAGAGTATTACCTATAAAAAAAAAAAAAACAATAGGTAGAGTACACATCATGATCATGCCATTGTTGACCGAATAGTTTATTAGTTCTACAAAATGATCAAAACTTTCTACTCCAACCATATATATATATATATATATATATATATATAAATGTTTTGATCTCGAAATTAAAGGTCAAATTCTGATGGGCAGGATCAAAGAATTAATTTGGGCGACACAAGGATTGAGTTTTTGCAAGTATGTACTACAAATTTGAAAAAATCAAACACAAGTAGTCATGATCAGAGGTCTTTATAATTATTATTAGTAGCGAGTCAAGTTGAGTATAAATTTATCTATGATCTTGATTAACGCTAGCTAGTCATGTCTCACGAGAACCTCATGCAATTGATCATCTCAACAATCGTGTTTCAAAATTCAGCATATATATTATTGATCCAAGCTGTCATGTCCAGGACTTTGAATGAAATAGGAAGGAAAAAAGTCAATAAGTGACGTATACGTGGTTGTTCGATCGTTGCTGCACATAATTCATATATAGGAACAACCTTTCTCTTGATCTGAAACGCATTTTTTGATGATCAGGACATTCTTCAACTAATGAAGATGCATGTCCATGCATATTGCATCTGCAAACTCTCTCTCTCTCTCTCTCTCTCATTTTTATCTTCTGCAATATTGTCTTTCCGACAGAGCCAGGCATTAATCAACCATAGCTTCCTTTTCTTATGATTTTAAGTTTCCTACCCATATATTTGAACGATTTCGTCTGTTATTGAGAATTGTTTTTTTATCGATCAGAAACTCAGCAAGCAACCCAAAGATCTATGAGGTGGACGAACGTTTCCCGAATATATATCACAAAAAAGAAGAAAAAGAAAAAGAAAACATAAATTAATTTGGTAAAACCCCATTGACTTGTAAAATCAGTAAAACAGAAGAAGGAATGGGAAATGAAAACTGCATATAGACTCAGTTTTTTTTTCTATTCTTCTTGTCTACCATACTTTTTTTTTTTTTTTTTTTTTCGAAATAGACTTCATTCCATTCAATGAAACCGAAATTATATTTGTGACTAATTAATACAGAAAAAATCATATTACTAGCCAAACTATATATCTGTTAGGGGCTCCCCCACCAACAAATTTCTTTGTGACGGAAAAGAGCCAAACTACACTCTACCGCACTTGCAGCATAATGGTTAACATGTCTGTCTGTCCTCATTGTAATGTCTTGTTATTATCAATGAAAAAATTCCTGAGAATTTGACCCACCCCCGCATCTTATTAATCCAACAGTGAGAATTATTTTGACGAGAAAGGCTTTAGCGCCATAAATTATTTTTATAAAAATAAATTTATAAATTGACAAATTGATGTGATTCTATTGTTATAATTTGTAACTGCAATAATTTGTAATTGTAATAATTTTCTATTATGATATTCTAAGTTCTGTAAATTTGTTATTTTTTTATAGTTAGATTATTACATAAAGAATAATATATATATATATATATGTATATATCACTTTTGATAAGTTAGATATATAAATAGTAAGTACTGTAAGATAGCTATAATAAGTTTTATAATATCAAGTGATGCTTTTATCCATCGATTCGTACGTAGCCGAAGATAATAAAGGAAATTAGCAGCTGATCATGGCCGTTCTCTGAAACCTTGTGGAGAATACAGACGAGAAGTTTGTGCCGACACCTACCTCGTGTGTGTACCGTAATATCGAAGGGTCTTTGGAAAAAAAAAAACACTAATTTTGTGGCCATAGGACATGAAGTAGAAAAAACAATGCTCTTGGCTATATTTTCTTTTCTGATAATAATTAGATGACCGCACAATATGACAAAGATCGATGAGCCCATATTCCAACCAAGACTCCTCGAGCCATTGTATGCCATCTGAGTCAATAATATTGATATTGCACCATATACATGCATGTCTACGGGACTTTAAAGTCCCGTGGACATTCAAAGCTTTGAATGTCTAATTAGACACCAAGTTCAGGATTTTTTGTTAGTAGGCCACATCATGAATGACCTCAGGAAAGGGACCCCTTTTCATTCAAACATTTAAAAGAAGAAGAAGAAGAAGAAGAAGAAGAAGAAGAAGAAGAAGAAGAAGAAGGAATCAACTGTAAATTTCTATCAATCTATTCGGAAGAAAATAATTAGGGTGTAAATGAATTAATATACTCAAGCTCGATAAGTCATGTCATGGTCTGATTGAGAATATATATAATTGTTCTATATATGATGCTTTCAGACTTTTTACCATTATTTGCTATTATTTATAAACTATTTATTACTATCCATAAATTATAAACTCTTAATAATTTATAAAGAAGAAAGCGGCTTGTACATAATCTACGCTCTTTTCATTGAAGGAGTCTAACGTGCGCATATATACTTGGCTTGGCATGACTCGGTTTGTATAGATATGCGTAAATTTCTTTATTGTATATAATTTATAATGAGAATATCAAAATTATTTAAGGAGTTGAGGAAACATTTTTCTTAATTAATGCAATATATATATGGCATTTAAATTCTTTGCATTGGGTAAAATTTTAAGATTTCTTTTACTTACTTTTATTTTGCTTTCTTTAAGGTCTAAAAAGACATAGTACAACTACAGCTTTTCGGCAACTCCTGAGAGACATGTACGATACAAGCAAATTCACAAATTAAAAATCGTTCGGAGGAAAGTGGTAGTTGTAGAGCTCCAATTACATCATAATGAGGATATCCAAAATTGTATCTAATCATAGATGTAAGTTTCTCTAATGAATGAATGATGACAGTTTTCCTTTAAAAAAAAAAATCTTTGCAATATAAGTTTTGTTGATATAATATAAGCTATATTAATTAGTTATGTGTATATACTCCAAATCTGTAGAATCAAATATTGAACATAAAGTCATAATTAACTAGATAAATTACAAATAGTTCATATGTGATTTAATACAAAATACGAGCTAATAATTTTGCATAACTAACTAAAATGATATAATATTGAAGTTATTAATTAAATATCTAATCGTTAATTAATTGGAAAGAGAAGAAATCAATTAATTAAGGAATTCTAAAAAATTTCTGATTAATAAAAGAATTCACGATAGTAAATATAAAACATAAATCAATAATAAATTTGAAATTCATTTTTATTCCAAAAAAATTAAACGAATATAACTTAATAAGCATTTAATTAATACTTGATAGGCTCAATTAATATTAATTACAACCCTAGCTAGATAGTAATTTGAATTCCCAACAAACATGATTTATTTCTCAAACCTGCTTAGACTAATGGTTTGTTTAAACTTATTATAGTTTGGTTTAATAGTTAATAACTGGAATGAGATTATTATCCTTGATCTTTAGCCTAGGCTATAGTTACATTTTTTTTTTTTTTTGGATATACAGAGCATGTTTCTTTTTCTTTTTCTTTTTTTTTTTTTTATGGAAAAAAAGTATAATTTATATATATGTGTGTATGTAGGCAAGCGCTTTTGGAGTCCAAAATGGAGATATTAAGGGTTTGATCGTTTGAGAAAGCAATTGCTCTTAACTATTCTCATATTTTTTTAATTATAAATTATTTATTAATATTTTAATTATTATTTACCGATCATCTGAAATATTCTTAATATTCAGATAGAGCATAATTAACTAATTAAGCTACAAAATAAAGGCAAAAATTGGTTTTAATTTCGTTCTGTGTGTGTGTGTGTGTGGGCGCTAGCTACTCAAACTATATGCTAATTATATGAGATTGAGGGTACTCAAACCATTGTGGGCGCTAGCTAGCTAGGTTCCGTTGTCATTTAAATTATTCAAATAACAACAAAACCTCGATCCTCTACAGATAAATTAATCCTTGACTTTGGTACTCATGATGTAGTAGTAGGTAGGCACTCTCCTTCCACATGCATTATTTCTTGTTCTAAAACGGTACCTATCACACCATGTGAACAACAAATAGTGCTCTCTCCAGCCGAAAAAGCTTTGGAGCCCAGGCCTAACTTTTCTATTTATCCACGTTGATTATTATTATTTCACATGCATGGTACGTATTATCTCTCGTGTTTTTTCTTATCATTCTATATCATATATTTTATATATTTTAATATTAATTTTTATTTTATTTTTATTAAATTAATTAAATTATTTTACTTATTATCTACATAATATATTTTTTTTATAAATAAATAAAAAAGATTAAAATAAATGTGATAAGAGATGATAAATAGATCAATTATTATTTCTAAAATCAAAGCTGGACCCAGTTACAAATTAATGCCACGTTATAAACGTTCCGGGACAAGCCCTTTTCTTATCTTTTATTTTTATTTTTTCTTGAAGGCAACCTTTTCTTATCTATTTGCACGGTGCATGTGCTTTTATTTGTAGGACAATCTTCACAACCGGCCAGAATTAATGCTGCTTGTCTCCCGTTGAGAGGCGCCAATCCTCTAGCTAGCTCTTTGGCACAGTCTACCAGGTAAGTTAGATGGAAGTTCTGGTTTACACCCATGACGGGGACTTTTATATTAGAATGATTCTACTTTATGTCTCCCTACATTATATATATTTATTTTTATTTTTTTATTATCTGAAGCCTGATTAGGTTAGTTAATGTTGGAGGGTACAAATTTTTTTTGTCTTAAAAATGATTTTATCCATGCCTGCAAATAATTATAATAATTAAAATATGGTAGATTATATAGTTGAGAAAATCTTATTGTCAAATAAAGATTTTTTCTCCACTATTCTAAGATAAAAGACTTACTTAATAGTAACTTGACATCTTTTTAATGCCTTCTCTGCTAATATTCCTACAACATCAAAATACTTATTTTAAGCACCAAAAATATGAAAGCTCCAATAAAGAAGTCTAATCGCTTTATGGATGACGTACAACTGTACATGTAGTAGTCCATTATTTAGTTTTCTTTTTGAGAATAAGGTATGGTCATTTACCAAATTTTTAATTTTGTTTATGTTTATATTCTAAATACAACTCTAGCAATAGAGTCGACATTCTTTTAATTTCTTATTAGAATTTGATGAGAACTTTAGATACAAGATAGATAAATATAAGAATTGAATAAATCTTATAATATTTATTAAAAATTAAAACTATTTAAAAAATCTACATGGAAAGTATTAAATATTTACTATTTCTCTTTAAGTTAGGCGTCATTTGTATAATAAGTTGAAACCAGATGAATTGAGATGAAAGTTAAATAAAATATTATTTTTTAATATTATTATTGTTTTGAAATTTGAAAAAGTTGAATTTTTTTTATTATATTTTATGTAAAAATTTGAAGAAATTGTAATAATAAGTTAAAATAAAATAAGATAAAACACTTTTACTCTCCAAACTCGGGACTATGTTCAAGAATTTAAGGAGATATTTTTCTCCATATTAGAGGTAGAAAGTGGTGGTTTTATTGAATATACTGTGAGAGAACTCAGCATCTTTAATTTATAATAAGTGCAATGAAAACGAATATCTCTTTGATATTTAAAGATCAAAAGATTTTGACCAAATTCAAGTCTTTTTTTTCAGCTATAGAAACCACTCTTCAAAACTTCATTGAGGACCACAAATTAACTACTTCTGGCCATCTGCATGCCCGATCAGCAATTTCTATGTATGTTTTTCTTCGTCCATAATAACCTGCATGGTCCTGCAGTACCAGGATCGACCACCAATACCCAAATGACAAGCTCGATCCTTTGATTCTTTCACCAATAACCAAAAATAATGGACTTGACTTTTTCCTTCTTTCTGATCAACGATTTGTGCGTACGTACATCTGTGTATTGATCTAAAGATATATATATATATATATAGATGCCTCAAAACGATTCGTTTGAAATTGGATTTAAATAAAAAAACAACCACGGCCACTAGTAGTCTGGATTCTGTGTATGAACACTGTAACTGAACCCATAGTTAATGTAAGGAAGCATATATATGATCTCTAGTACTGGTGAAATGAACACCACTCGAACAACCAGCTTGGAACAACATCATTGTATTATCACGTACGTGTCGCATATCTCTAGTACTCATCATTGGAACACGATTAATTCGTGTATCTAATTAGTCGGTAAAATACAAATTATGTCTACTGTTTTAGTCTATGTAATGTTGACAGATATTTTTCTATCTTTGCATTTTTACATCAATACAATGGTTCTATTGTTTTCCAATTAACTAGCTCACATGGTCCCTACAAGAAAAATGAGTTTTTCCGATCAATTTATAGCAACGAAAAGATTATTAGCAACCAAAAAATTTATAACAACGAAAAGACTATTAGCAACCAATTTTTGGTTGTTAATAGTCTTTTCGTTGCTATAAATTGGTTGCAAAAATTCATTTTTCTTGTAGTGGTGACGCTAAATAGAATAGGTGATTATTCTGACGACTAGTTCAACAAAAGAAATTAGAAATTGAGAAAGCATCAGACAGATAGAAACTCTAAGATTAAGGTTTATTTATAAAAATCAAATAATAGTCAAGATCCTTCTTAAGCCCACAAACCAGGTTTAATTAAATAGTTAACTGAAAAGGAAAAATTGTAATTAAGGCCAAACATTAAAATATGGAATAAGACTATAGTTAAATTCTACACTAAGAATTTGGAATAAAATTGTTACTAAAAATAAACATTACTATCAAAGTATTTCAGTTTCCAGATAAATATAATTTACTTGTATTGCTTAATTGTATGTTTACTTAAAGTTACAAAACTGCTTTTATATAGAAAGCTGAAGTAAGTCGACTACTATAAATGACTAAAACTTAAATAGAAAGCCAACTAAATTTCTATATGTACATGTGTGAAATAAAGACAGAAAGTCATATATATTCTAAGTCTTAATACTTTCCCTCAAGATGGACTATATATGTTTACTAGTCCAATCTTACCAATGAGATGATTGAATTGATACAATCCAAGTGACTTGGTTAGGATATTTTCTATTTGATGACTAGACCTCACATGAAATAGTTTAATATCTCTAACTTGCAACTTTTCCCTCACAATGTAACAATCCAATTCAATATATTTTGTTCTCTCATGATATACTGGATTTGAGGAAATATGGATTGCAGCTTGACTATCATACTACATTAGAGCAGCTTGAGAATGAACAATGCCAAAGTCTACTAACAAATTTTTCAACTAAGTTATCTCACAAAGAGCTACTGCCATTGCTTTATACTCTGAACAACAGAACATCTAGAGATGGCATGTTGCTTTTTCGATTTCCAGCTAACTAGGTTGTCACCCAAGAAGACAGTATACCTAGTGACAGATCTTCTAATATCTGGACATGCTGCCCAATCAGAATCTGTACAAACCATTAGCTAAAAATCAGTTGAGGTAGAGGAGAAAAACAATCCTAAGCCAACTGTGGTTTTAACACGCTGAACCACTTTGTGAGCTATTGCCATGCGTGGTTGCATTGGCTTGTGCATAAACTAACTCAATCTCTTAATAGAAAAAGCAATGTCTGGCCTTGTGATGGTTAGGTATATCAACTTGCCAATTAGTCTTCTATACTGAGTTGGATCTACTAACTCATCACCAATTCCTGCACTCAGAATCAGACTCTGCTCCATTGGAGAGCTTGCAGTTTTACAACCACTTAAGCCATAATCTTTAATCATTTCCAAATAATAATTTCTCTGACAAAGATGAATCCCTTTAGAACTGGCAGCCTCTAGAGCCAAAAGATACTTAAAAGGTCCTAAATCTTTCAACTTGAAATGAATGTTTAGATATTCTTGTAAAGAATCTATAGTTGAAGCATCATTGCTTGAGACTAAAATGTCATCAACATAGACTAAAAGAATGATAACTGAGGCACCTTCTACTTTGCTGAAAAGTGAATAATCTGATTTGGATTGAGTAAATCCATTGGCCAACAAAGTCAAGGAAAACTTTGCAAACCATTGTCTTGAGGCTTGCTTCAAGCCATACAAAGACTTTTTGATTTTACAAACCAATTTTGACTCCTCTTTGCTGTCAAAGCTAGATGGTAAAGACATTTAAACCTCTTTTTGAAGATCAACATTCTAGAAGGCATTATTCACATCAAGTTGAATAATAGGCCAATTTTTCACAGCAGCTATAGATAAAAATATCCTAACTGTTGTAAGTTTAGCTATTGGACTAAATGTTTCATAGTAATCAAACCCATCCATTTGAGTATACCCCTTGGCTACTAATCGAGCCTTACATCTCTCTACATTGCCATCAGATTTACGCTTCAACTTGTACACCCATTTACAACCCACTCGGTGTTTAACATCTGGTAAAGGAACCAGATCTCATGTTCCATTTTGTTCTAAAGCTGAGATTTCAGACTGCATAGCATCTCTCCATTCAGGGTATAAAATGGCTTGAGAGTAAGTCTTAGGTTTAATCATGATAGAAGTAGCAAGAACAAAGGACTTATGAGAGGGAGTCATTTTGTCATAGGTCAAATATTGACTGGATGAGAAGCACTTGAGGGTGTAAAACTAGAAGCTTGTTGATCAGAGAAATGGAATGAATGCAAAGTAGCCCGTTGACAATGATAAGAATGAAGATATGAAGAAAGATGTCCAGGCCTCGTTGATCTCTTGGGAGGATTAGTTTCTGTTAAAGGAAGTGAACTAACAGAATTAGGATTAGTTTCTGGAAGTGGAGCAGAAACTAGAGCAAGAGTTGGAAGAGAACTGTAACAGCCCGCAAAAATTATCAGTTTTGGATTATTTCCCGACAGCAATCACATCTCTCTTGTCTTTACCCTCATCTGGAATCACGCGTATAGATTATCTTTTCCGTAAATCACGTAATTTGTTCTTCACCGACAGCTGTAAAATCATGAGTCTTCCAAGACCACGCCTAGCCTTTCTCAAGCCCAAACTACCACTTTATGTGGTGGACAGCCACCGTACGCCGCCACGTACGTTCCTCCGACGCATGTTCGTGACGAACAACGAGCGACGCACGGGTTATCCCGTCGATGGTATAACCTTCTATCTCTAGTTATTTTACGTTTAAAATAGTTAGTTGGTTGGTTTGTGGATTGTGTAGTTGTATTTGTGGAATTCGTTGCGTAGTTGTGAAGCGAAGTGTGGTTGTGAAGTGTTGCGTTTGATTGTGTATTTTGTGGACTGTGCTGTGAAGTATAGGCGTGAGATGGATGCCGTAGATGTGATACGGCGGGTTGTGTGAAGAGAATACGCGTGTAGCGTATTCTGTGTAATGCAGCGACGCGCCGCGCGACGTGCACTGTAGTGATGTGTGTCGTAGAAGGAAGGGAGTACGCATGTAGTGTACTCCGTGTTGTATGGCGATGCATCGTGTGATGTGCATCGTGTTGATGAGGTTGTAGCGAAGGAAGTACGCGTAGCGGTACTCCGTGTCGCGTAGCGATGCACCGTGAGACGTGTATCGCAGTGATGGGTTTTGTAGTGTGAATGGAAGAGAGTTCACGTGAGTGTACTCTGTACTAGGTCGTGATACACCGGATGGCGTGTCACGAAGGGTTGGATGGCGTAGCAGAGAAGTGTGGAGCGTATGGTGTAGTGTTGGGAAACTGTATGACAGTGTCCCGAAACAGTGATGATATGGATTATAGTCCGGGGTGACTGTGTCATCTTGTGGTTGACTATGGCTAAGAGTATATGGATTGAGAAAGGAATTGTTTGTTTGGTTATTATTGATAATTTTAATGAACTTGTTTTAGTGCAAAGGTTTTCTGAAGTCAAATTATCTCTTTCGAGTATAGTGAAACCTCACGTTGCCCGTAGTGTTGCAAGTGCTCACAATATGGCAATTGAGTTCAGAATTGAAAATCTTAAGGACTTGAGTGTTCCTCTTCCAGCTGTTGTGCAGTTCCTCTGTTCGCCTATCTCATACAGATCGTATTAGTCTAACTACTTCATTGTGTGTGTGTAGGTACATTTTATGTATGTTCATATATCTCATACAGTTTATCTGTAGCATGATTATCTAGATATTTATACAAACAGTCATGCGTTTTTAAGATGCCGTTAAGTATGCCATATGTTCATGTATGCATATGTATGTATCATATGTGCATTACAGTTACCAGTTAGAAAATCATGTATTATTACTATGCATAGAAGATATGTTTAAGGTACGACTAGTGTTCCCAGTATGTAAGATGGAGGACAAGCTGTTCTCACGTTAGTTAAGTGACGGATCTAAGCATCACACAGTTATGTATCGGTGGGACTAAGCGTGTTCCCTTATGTTATATAGTTCATCATGTTCAGTTAAGTTATCATTCATCCGCCTAATCGATGGTAATCTGTGGACTCCTTTCAGCTGAGTGTCTAATAGTGTGAATCCCGTTGACAAGTCGTAAGTTCAATGCTAGTAACTTCACGGCGCGCCAGGCCTAACGAGTGCTATTATGTTACGTGTATTATGGCACCAACTTGATACGTAATTTATGCTATAATGCGTGGACAACAACTGTGGATACGAATATTTAGATATATCGTGGCACAACTGTGGTACTATTATATATTATAATATCGTGAACACAGTAGATATATTCTATGTATATAACGTGACCAATTATACGTTATAAGTACTTATAAGCTGGGCACAAAATGTAGTCGATTATATCTGGTATGATAATACGTGGGGCCACAACAACTGTAGTAGTATATATCATGTTATAAGTGGAAAACTGTGAGTACGTATATATTTATGTTACTTATAATGCGTGGGGCCACAACAACTGTGGAGTACGTATTACTATGTTATTATGATAATACGTGGGGCCACAACAACTGTGAGTAGTATTATATCTATGTTATATAATGCGTGGGGCCACAACAACTGTGGAGTACGTATTATATTTATGTTACTTATAATGCGTGGGGCCACAACAACTGTGGAGTACGTATTATATCTTATGTTAGTTATAATGCGTGGGGCCACAACAACTGTGGAGTACGTATTATATTTATGTTACTATAATGCGTGGGGCCACAACAACTGTGGAGTACGTATTATATTTATGTTACTTATAATGCGTGGGGCCACAACAACTGTGGAGTACGTATTATATATGTCGTTGGGGCCACAACAACTGTGGAGTACACTAATAGACAAGCATGTGACATAGAAACGTGGGGCCACAACAACTGTGGAGTACGTAATATTTTATTATTTTCATGGGACAAATGTACATGAAGTATGGGGCCACAACAACTGTGGAGCATACACTACATGAGACACAGCAATTGTGACATGTAGAATACGTGGGGCCACAACAACTGTGGAGTACGTATTATGTTTTATGTTACTTGAATACGTGGGGCCACAACAACTGTGGAGTACGTATTAAGCACGTTATTAATCAAGACAATTGAATAAGATTCCAAGTTTATGTTAAGTCCAGTTTCAGATCAAATACATGATAAGTCAAGTTTTAGATCAAGTCCATGTTATGTTATACTCACGTACATGTTATGTTCAAGTTTATGTTATTTTCAAGTTCTTATTTATGTTATGCAGGTTTACGTTCATGCTATATTTCAAGTCCATGTTATGTTTCACGTTCATGTTATGTTGTTTGTTCATGTTATGTTTTAAGCTTAAGTTCATGCCATAGTTAAGTCAAGTTCAGTTCACGCTTAAGTTCTGGTTAAGTCATGCTATATGTCAAGTTATACTATGTTTATGTATGACTATAATTATGCATTTATGCTTTTACTGCCATGCATGCATTTTTAACCTGTGTGTGAGTTTTATGTTAACTTACTGAGATTTGTAATCAAATCTCACTGTGGTAGTCCCAACTACCATTCCCCCGAATGGTAGATCTTGTTACAGGACCCAAAGGAGAATTGGAATCTGACCAACTGAATACGGTCGACTAGGCCACGGTGCGATGTTGATGATGGTATAGTATTTAACTTAGGTTAATACTTGTACTTTTGGAGTTGTATCTCAAGTATTCTTTTGATCACAACCATTTTGGACTAGTGTGTGATCACGCTTTTTAGTATGCCTTTATGTATGAATTATGTTTCAAGTATTTGGGATATATTTAGTTTGGTGCATAGTATTGCTAAAGAAAAAGATTATCCGCTGCGAATATTGCATAATGCTAGATGCATGTTAGGAACATTGCATCTTATATGTCATGAACGGGGGCAGGTAACCTTGTGTTGCATGTCTCGACGCTTCAAATGTCCGTTCAATCCCAAGCGGAATTTGGGGGCGTCACAAGAACAGTTAGGGGAATTGTTCTTGGGAGGTGGAAATAAAGGATATTGGGTAGGTAATGGTGTTCAAGAAGAATTATCCAAAGGAAAAGCATCTTCATAAAATACTACATCTCTGGAAATGTAGCAAGTCTGAGCCTCTAGGTTTAGTAATTTATAACCCTTAACACCAAAGAGCTATCCTAGAAAATAGACTTTATAGCTCTTGGAGAAAATTTTAAACATGTATGAGAGAGTGTTGAACCAAAACACAGACAGCCAAACACTCTAAGATATGAAAAAGAAGGCAGCTTGTGATATAAGAGCTCAAAAGGAGTCTTATTCGAGAGAAGAGGACTCGGGGTTCTGTTAATGAGGTAAATAGATGTGATTATACTGTCACCCCAACAACAGAGAGGAAGTTTAGCATGAAATAGGAGGGACCTTGCCTCATTGAGAATGTATTGATGTTTATGCTCTACAACAAAGTTTTTTTGTGGAGTAGCAACACAACTCAATTAGTAAAGGACTCCTTTAGAGGCATAGAAAGCTTTTAAAGCAAACTCAGGGCCATTATCAGAACCAAGTGCTTTGATTTTGACATTGAATTGAGTTTTAGCATGAAGGAAGAAAGATTGCAAAAGAGAAGTAGTTTTAGATTTAGATTTCATGAGGTATTCCCAAGTAGCTTGAAAGAATTCATCTACTACTGTAAGAAAATACCTAAAACCATTATAAGTAGGAGTTGCCATTGGTTCCCATATTTTACAATGCACCAAATCAAAAGAGGCAGTACATTTATGATTACCAATTGGGAAGGGTAAACGTTTTTGTTTAGCAATAGGACATGTAGTACAAGAATTAAATTTGGAATTCAAAACAGGAATGTGTTTATGTAAGAGTTGTAATCTAGAAAAAGAGGGATGTCCTAATCTAAAGTGCCATAAGGCTATATCAAATTAAACATAAGAACAAGTCGAGAAAGAAGAATCCCAGGGAATAGTAGATGAGCTAGGGACAATCAACTTGTAGAGACCATCTTACAATTCACCCATCCTAATCATCTTCCAAGTTACTAGGTCTTGCAAGAAACATTTATCATCTTTAAGAATTAAGCAACAATTGAGTGCTTGGGTTAATTTGCTGACTAAGAGAAGGTTGAAAGCAAAAGTAAGAACACACAAAACATTGGTTAGGATAAGAGAAGGGCTCAAGATGACTGAATTAGAGATTACAGTAGGTGTGCTAGTATAAAAACTTGGAGAAAAAAACCATGTGATCTGAAGCGCCACTATCAATTATCCAAGAACAGGAATTAATTAAGCTGGTAGCAGCACAAATAGGTTTGTTGTTACCTAAAAAATTTGGAACTAGTGGATGAAGTCTCAGAGTTCTGGACTGCATTAATAGATGCATTGCCACCTTTTGACTTATCTCGAAACTTATAGTTAGGAGGATAACCATAGAGTTTATAGCATTTGTCGATATTGTGTTCAAGAATACCACAGTGACTACAAGTGACTTTGTTACGAGTAGTTGCCTTAAAATTCTAAAAGGAATTGTTTGGTTTAGTAGCTAAAGCTACAGACTCAACAAAGGCAAAAGAAGAATGTATTTGGCTAACAAGCCTTTAGCACTTTTCTTGTATGACAAGAGAAAAGACCTTGTTAATAGATGTTAAGGGATCCATCATCAAAATTTGACCCCTCACAATATCAAAAGCATCAGTGAGTCTCATAAAAAATGTCATCACATAATTCTAATGATGTTATGCAGCAAAAATCTTTGAAGAATCACATGTGCATACTCTACAATGACAAACAAGTAAGGGTTGATAGTTCAAAAGTTCATCCCATAGTACCTTCAAACTTATGAAATAGGAGCCAACGACATTCTGATCTTGACGTAGGGTAGAAATTGCAGTTTGCAATTCAAAAATTTGAGGTCCATTACCTTGAGAAAACCTCTCCTTCAACTCAAGCCACATTGCACGAGAAGAATCAACATAAATGACACTCTAAGCAATCTTTGAAGACAAAGAATTGAGAAGCCAGAGGAGAACAATTGTGTCGCATTTGTTATAAGGAGAAAACAAATAATCATCCTTGTGTGGAACAGAAATGGAGCCATCAATAAAACCTAGCTTATTGCATTCTTTCAAAGAGAGAAACATAGATCGTGACCATGAATGATAGTTGTTTGTAGTTAATTTCTCACTAACTAAAAGAACACCAGGATGATCAGCAGTTATGAGAAAGTAAGGGCTATGAGGATCGGATTTAACATTAGCAACAAAAGAAGTAGCAGAAACGTGATTGGCCATGATCGATAGGAAAAATAGAGAGAATACCTAATTTTTGTCTGATACCATATCAAAGCATTCTAGTTTCCAGAGAAAAGTAATTCACTTGTATTGTTGAATTGTATGTTTACATAAAGTTACAAAACTGCTTTTATATACAAAGCTGAAGTAGGTTGGCAACTATAAATGACTAACACTTAAATAGAAAGCTAACTAAGTTACTATATGTACATGTGTGAAATAAAGATAGAAAGTCTTATATATGCTAGTCTTATTAATTACCATAAAAGAAAATTTAAAAAAATGCAAAAATTAACTAATTAAAGTGCCAACAAGCACCAAGAGTCTCGACAGAAAGAAGAAGTGCCAACACGGAGATCCGAGTGCCAACAAGCACCAGGAGTCTCGACAGAAAGAAGAAGTGACAATGACCAAGAAGAAAGGAAGCACATACAAGATGAGCTCCGCAACCTTAGAGGGAAGTATGAAGAAATGATGAGGAGGATGGGAAGTTCATCAACAGTAGATCAACTGCTTGTCAGCATGGGCTTACCATACATCACAAAGGTGATGGCAGTTCCATTATCGCCAAAATTTCAAGTTCCCCTTATGGAAGTATATGATGAGAACTAGGACCTGGTGGAGCACTTTGAAACTTTCAAGGCCCACATGACATTGCATGGGTTCCCAGGGGAGGTGGCTTGCAGGGCCTTCCCGTTATCTTTAAGGAGTCTGGCGAGGATGTGGTTCAACTCTCTGGTGCTTGGCTTCATCGAAAATTTTGACGAGTTGGCTTGCTTATTCCTCACCCACTTGATGGCTAACAGGAGGAGAAGGTGCCCTACCACATTCCTCCTCACCATCAAGCAAAGGGAAGATGAGAGTCTGAAGGCCTACCTGGCCAGATTCAATAAAGAGCGAATGACCACAGAGAATTAGAATGAGAAGATTACCTTGGTAGCACTCCTGGGAAAAAGTATGGCCCCGATTCGTGTTTATGGCAGGGCTGGCCAAAAAGACTCCCACGACCTTCCAAGAATTCATGGACCAGGCCGAAAACTTCATCAATGCTGAGGACACCCTTCGTGCCCTGGCCGAACCGTGGTGAAAAGAGCTAGAATGAGTGGACAGGAAGGGGAAAGCCTCAACAAAAGGCCATGTTCAAGAGAAGGTTGAGCGGAAACAATGGGAGGCAAGGAAGGAAGAGCCTACCACGAGAAATGCATCATACCAACATGATTGATCAACATTCACAATCCAGAGGGAGGAGAGAGGAGTGACCCAGGAGGAACATCGCTACTGCACCTACCATTAGTCGACCACCCACAACATTGAGGAATGTCGTTCGCACTAGGGGAACTGTGCAATAGCCAGGCACTCTTCACCCTGACAAGGAGAGCGACTAAGGGGATGCTCCCGATAGAGGAGCCCCGATAGAGGGTATCAGCTGAGGAGAGTAGAGAGCCCGAGAAGAAGGGAAGCCAAACGAGAGCCACCACATGCCCCTTCATGACAACCACACAGAGAGGTGCCTCCAATTGGAGAAATTTGCACTATTGGATGGCGCTTCACTAGTGGTGAGGCAACTTCATCTGGGAGGAAAGGCCATGCAAGGGAAGCCTAATACCGGGATGTCTACTTGGCCTCCTACCGCCCCACTAAGTACTGGAGGGGCAAATCCGCCCCTATAATTTCCTTTGGAGAAGCTGACGAGGAGGGAGTCCTCTATTCACATGACAACTCGTTGGTGGTAACCATGCAGATTGCTAACTTCACCACCAGGAGGATTCCAATCAACAATAGCAGCTCGGTGAACATTTTATTTTGGGAAGCATTCACCCTTATGGGAATAGACGTAGCCTGGCTCCTATCAGCCCCAATGCCGCTCAAAGGCTTCTCAAGGGAGACAATCCAACTAGCGGGGACGATCATCTTGTCTATCTTAGTAGGTAGCGCTCCTTGCACTGCCCATGCCATGGTCGACTTCTTGGTGGTAAGAGCCCCTTCCTTGTATAACAACATCATCGGTCGACCAATCCTCAACAAGTTAAAGGCAATTACCGCCACCTACCACCTAAAGGTAAAATTCCTGACGGCCTAAGGGATAGGTGAAATCCAAGGAGAACGAGGCGAGTTAGGCTTACGCGCCTCTCGACCTCTACAAAGGAGTTATGGGTGAGCATGGTTATACATACTGCTCAACCCTTCTTGCTGAGCGCGAGGGTCAACAAGGCGAGTTAGGCTTACTCGCCTCTCGACCTCTGCAAAGGAGTTATAGGTGAGCATGGTTATACATACCACTCGACCCCTCTCACTAAGCGCGAGGGTCAACGAGACATGCTTAGTCATTGATGTGAACCCCAATTGACTCTCTTTAAGACCCAACAACAATATTAGAAAAACAAACCCAAGAAAGCCAAACTCAAGTCAATGGATGGAGAATCTAGACCCGATGAGAAATCATTTCAAGAACCTAGATTATATGAAAATCTATACCCATTGAAGAACCCAGATTACAAATGAGGAACGCCACAAACGTTGTGATTTACCTTTGATAAGTTCAAACGTTCAATAAAAAACAAGAGGAGATAAACTCAACTTACAATGAATAAAATTCATCAATTTCAATAATGTCTTTTTTTCTTAAATGAGGCTCCAAGTGGTTTAAATAAACAATTCCCAAAATCCTAAAGGAATAGTGCCGCGGGTACTATAGCGTGAATAGTGTCGCGCTACAGTAACTTCTAAAATCCTAGTTTGTAAAATAATAACTATCCAAATAAGCCATTGGCCAAAATACAAGGCCTTCCCAAAAATCCTAGTTCAATAGAAATAAGACGTGTGGGCTGGACATCCCCAAAGCTAAATTATTCTAGATTAATTCCTATGACTAACAAAATAAGCCATTTTAATAAAATAAATAAGTCCATGGCCTTCAATAATAATAGGCCAAAGTTGTGTCTTACATAGCATATCACATGGATGAAAACTGGATCCTCTTCTCTCAAGCCCATATTGAATATTGGGCTCTTACTAGACTCGTTCCAAGTATATTTCACCCATCCTTCCATAGCTTTCTTGATCTTCTTAGTTCTCAATCTTGTGATTATCCCATCTGGAACTTGCAAAAGATCTCTAAGATTTGGTCCACCTTGGGGCCCATCATTCCCCCTCTCCTAAAAAAGATTGACCTCGAATCTCCACCTAGATCAAAGGGAAAAAGATCAGTAATATTGAAAATAGCAACACATGATACTTACCTGGAAGATCAACTAGATATGAAGAAGTATCATTAATTGTTTCAATAATTTGAAGAGGTCTATCTAAGCTACTCCTGTCATCAACAAGCAAAGGCATCAAAATTAAAGGAGTAAATGAATTAAAACTATAAACAACTTCAAAAGGACAATATGAAGTAATAGTATGCATGGTCCTATTATATGCAAACTCTATAAATGGCATATGATACTTTTGCAAGTGTTCATGCGACAAGTCAATGAAAGGAAAATGATACTCCCACAAACAAACGTTCATGCAACAAGTAATGAAAGACAAATAATACTCCCATAAACGTTCATTAATCACATCTAAAGTCTTCCTCACACCAAAATGATAATTGTGATTATATGCAATCTCAATGAGTGGCAAATAATATTTCCACAAACGTTCATACAACCAGTTAATGAATGGAAAATGATACTGCCACAAACGTTCATCCACACATCAATAAATGGCAAATGATACGCCCAAAGGTGTTCATGCAATACGCCTAAACTCTTCTTTACACCAAAGTGACCACTCCAACTATATGTAAACTCAATGAATGGGAAACAATACTCCCACCAATGTTCATGCAATATGCCTAAAATATTCTTTATACCAAAGTGACCACTCCAACTATATCCAAACTTAATGAATGGCAAGTAGTACTCCCACCAATGGTCATGCAACACGTCTAAAGTCCTCTTTATATCAAAATGTCCCAACAAACCACATCCATGCACAAGCAACTCATGCATAAAACTAGTAGGCACACAAAGTCTTTTCTCGCTAAATAAGTACCAATCTAGTCTATAGAACTTACAAAACGATGTTTTCTCACATACTCTATACACACTAGCCAAGCCATCATCATTAACATACAATTTCTTATCATATTCAAGTCTCAATAATTTTGTATCTAAAATGATGACAAGGACATACCTTCTTGCTAAAGCATCAAACACAAGATTTTTCTTACCATGTGTGTACTGAATTACATGAGGAAATGTCTCAATGAATTGAACCCACTTGGCATGCATTCTATCTAACTTAACTAGTCCCTTCAAGTGCGTTAAGGACTTATGCTCTTCAAATAAAGGTCGGCTAGGGATTGTTGCACCTGGCACAAGATCAATATATTGCTCTATCTCTCTAATAGGTGGCAATCCACTAAACATACCGCTAGGAATCATGACCTCATATCCCTGCAACAAAGAGATAACAACACTAGGCAAAGATTTGTTAAGTCCGTTGGTATTAAAATTTGCCTTAGCATAAAAACTCACTTCTCTTTTTGTTTTTCTCTCACTTTCTTCACTCTTGCTTTTCTTTTCACCCTCTTTTTTTCTTGAGGTTTCAACCTCACTCTCATTTTTTTCTCTCTCATATTTCTCTCTCTCTCATTTTTGGTCTCACTATTTTTTTCTTCCTCAATCTCATTCCCACTCTTTCTTTTTCCTCAACCTCACTTTTACTCTTTTTTTTTTTTATCAATCTCATTTTCTCTCTTTCTTTGTTGATCAACCTCAGTTTCACTCTTTCTTTTCTGATCAATCTCACTTTCTCTCTTTCTTTTTTGATCAACCTCACTTTTCAATTTCAGTTGGTCCTCATAGACCTGTGTTGGAGTTAAAGGAGCAAGTTTGATTGTTTTTTCATCCTTTTCAAAACTGTACATGTTTCTAAACCCATCATAGATCACTCTCCTATCACACTGCCACGGCCTCCCCAACAAAATATGACCACAATGCATAGGCACTACATCAAAAGGACCTCATCCTTGTACCACCTAATTGAAAAAAAAAACTAACACTTGCTTATTTACCCTAACCTCCCCACAATCATTCAACCACTCAACTTGTATGTCTAGGGTGTTTCAAGGTAGGTAAATTCAGTTTCTCAACTAAAGTAGTGCTAGCCACATAATACAACTTCCTCCACAATGATCATACTACATACCTTGTTGTTGATGTGGCATCTAGTATGAAAAATGTTCTCTCTTTGCTCTCTATATCATCTATCTTAAATTCTGTATTGGGAGCACGCCTAACAACAAGAGACTCGCCATACTCTTCATTCTTATCGTACTCATTCTCAATACTAAGCTCACGTTCCTACTATCGCTCCCACTTTGCAAATCTCTAATCAATGCACCTTGTTATTTCATCTTATCCCTCACTTTCCCCAACTTCAAATTTAAGTCACTATTATGAGACATAGTACATGCTGCATAGAAAAGAATGTTAGTAAAAAAAAAAGACCTCACACGTTCCCTTACGTGTTTACACTCGAATAATGACACTTCACTCATGTATCACACTCTTAATTGGCTTTTTCCCGATAATGATCTCACACTCTCTTGCTTTTTACCTTAAGAATTTTCCCACTCAAGTTCTTTAAGAATTAATTGAACTCAAGTAAGACAATACAATATTGTTTTGTTCCAACTAGTAATTAGGTCCAAAAAACAAGAACAAAAGAAAACACAGAAGGAATAAAAATGACCCGAGACTAGAAAGATGTATTAAGCCCCTTTAAAGATAAGGCTCAATCAATGACAAATCACTTAATTTCATATGGCAAAGTATTTCATACCCAAAATTCTTCTCTCCTTTTTTTTTTTTGGATTTTTTTTTCGAATTTTTTTTTTCTTTTCTCTTCTCTTCTTTTCTCAACAATTCAACTACAAACAAAAATATCCAATTGTGATAATCAAACAATTGAATTCAAACACATAAAAATTGACAAGGAAATAAAAGGAAATGAATGAAACCCTAGAAATTTCAAACCCTAGATGGTGCAAATTTTGGCAGCCCTAGAAAAATGAATTTTTGTGCTTTTTTTTTTTGGCAAACCCTAAAACATTGAAGCCCTAGAATTTATGATGCAATAAATAAAAGATAGAATCAGACCTGATTGGAAACCTTGCTCTGAATACCAAATGATATGAACCCCAATCGACTCGCTTTGAGACCCAACAACAATATTGGAAAACCAACCCAAGAAAGCCAAACTCAAGTCTATGGATGGAGAATCTAGACCGTTGAGAACCCGTTTCAAGAACCTAGATTATATTAAAATCTAGACCCATTGAAGAACCCGTCTCAAGAACCGGATTACAAAGGAAAAACGCACAAAGGTTATGATTTACCTTTGATAAGTTCAAATGTTCAATCAAGAACAAGAGGATATAAACTCAACTCCCAATGAATAACATTTAGCAATTTCAATAATATCTTCTTTTCTCAAAAGAGGCTCCAAGTGGTTTAAATAAACAATTCCCAAAACCCTAAAGGAATAGTGCTGCGGGTACTATATCGTGAACAGTGCCGTGCTACAGTAATTTCTAAAACATTAGTTTGTAAAATAATAACTATCCAAATAAGCCCTTGGCCAAAATACAAGACCTTCCCAAAAACCCTAGTTCAATAGAAATAAGATGTGTGGGCTGGACATCCCTAAAGCCCAATTATTCTAGATTAATTCCTATGACTAACAAAATAAGTCATTTTAATAAAATAAATAAGTCCATGGCCTTCAATAATAATAGGCCCAAGTCGTGTCTTACATAGCATATCACATGGATAAAAACTAGATCCTCTTCTCTTAAGCCCATATTGAATATTGAGCTCTTGCTAGACTCGTCCCAAGTGGATTTCACCCATGCTTCCATAGCTTCCTTGATCTTCTTAGTTCTCAATCTTGTGATTGTCCCATCTGGAACTTGCAAAAAAGATCTCTAAGACTTGGTCCACCTTGGGGCACATCAGTCATGCACACCGCACAACCTTTATTAGGAGTCATAAACAAAGGCCTTACATACCATGCCATGCCCATTAAGGAATGCGGGCAAGCATGGCTTATGTTGCTAAGTGGTTTTTGGCCAAGGTTGGGCCTGTGCACAAACATCACCAGATGCTAAGGTTAGCCCAATTCAGCCTAAGTACTGTACCCTCACGAAGGTAAGCGGATGAAAAGGCCATTATACTCAACGGGGTACCACCTAGCATTTGGAATCACTCTCGTAGAACAGGAAGTTGGTCACTCGGCGAAATAAAAGATGGGAGCTAAGCCTCAACGAGCAATTAATATACTGCCAGCCACAAGGGGCTCTTGCAAAAAGTAAATGAGTAAACCAAAAATTAGCGATAATGTTAAAGGCATAAACAAAAGGACACTTTATTCATCAACTGTCAGAACCACTACAAAATGAAAGAATATAACATCTTCGCAAGAAACCATGCAAAGAAAACATCAATAGAGTTGCCTGAGGAGAACCCACCCAAGTTGTTGGAGGAGATGAAGATAAGAGCGCGAGACCAACCCAAGTGACCAAAACCCACAACTGTCGAGGACAACCAAAGGGGGAAACCAGCCTAAGTCAGAACCACTCCCGCACAGGCTGGGCCTTATGTGAAAGTAGCAAATAGAGGCTGAACCCCCGTGGTCACTATCCAAATCAAAGACTGGGGGGAAGCGAAGAACTTGAGTTGAAAGAAACCCTCTCATTGGGACAAGGGCCCCTCTTTCTCCTCCCTTGGCCGGCAAGGAAGTTCCAGAACCATGACAGGGCCAGGCCGTCAGAAATACCCTTTGCCTACCAGGGATGAGTGAGAAGCCCTGCTCCATCCCAATCATGGGAATGAACTTAAATGTAATGATGGAACATGAACTGCACGATGAGTTTTGAGATAGGCAAAACCATCGAACGACGCACTCACAAAGTTTCTAGTGCACCACCTTTGCAACACATCTCATAGCAACGAGGGGTGACATTGCTTTCAGAAAGACATCCTCCAAAAGCTTCAAGAAACTACTAGACTCCTGTCTCAACAAAAGCCCACCGCAGGATACAGTGCAAAAAGGCTGGCCTAAGGCCAGATGACCCCATGGGAGTCAGGAGTAACCAACTACGACTCAGCATATAAGGAAGGGAAGCTTTGAAATGTTTGAGAAACAGGAAGGGAGATCTGATGGCAAACGACGAATGCAAGGAGGGACTATATATAGGAAAGGAGCGACGATTTGTTTCCTAATATTCGGGAAGCACATGCATCCTAAAGCCTCACCAAATCCAACGTGAATGTTGCGAAAGGCCCAGCAAAAATCCCATGATGCATGCGGCAAGCATTATCCAACGCCATCAATACAAGGAGGAGACTAACAGATATAGATTAATGGCCAACTACCCAATATCCATGCAAATTCACGAATGGAACATCGACCACTGAACCAATTTCATTGGAAAACCAAAAGCCAGCATACGACAAGGTAATCGAAGGAACAGAATACGAAGCACCCATTCGAAAAGGAAACCCCCATGGTAGGCAGGCAAACAGGCCATATAAAGAGAAGAAGCCAAAGATACAGAGAAACCATCATGGCATAAAGAAGATGTATTATCATACGAAATTTACATATAAAAATGAAGGGATACGTAATGTCCATGGTCTCTACAGATAGAGAGCAAAGGCAAAAAAAGAATACATCATAGTTTGTAAATAAAAAATAAAAAAATTAAAAAAAGAAGAAGAAGAAAGAAACATGGCAACAACACCAAATAGGATCAGTCGCAGGAAGCCCTTGAGTTCCCCTCAGGGTTAGTAGGGCCTTCCTCGAGAGGACCCAGTTCCAACCTAGGCTCTGCGAGGTCAGTCTCAACCCCTTCAAAGCTGCCTCCCCAAAAATCGGCACCAACGTCACCCCTAGAAGGACGGTTGAGAGGATCATCTTCTTCTAGAAGAAATGCGTCCGGAATCATCGCCTGTCCAATCTCACCAGCATGATTAAGAGTAGTTGGATCAGGCTCAAGTTCTTTTAAAATCAACGGCCCGCAAGTGCATCTCAAATGCTTTAGAACTTTCTTAAGGGTTCAAGATGACATAGTCGTGCATCCTTTCAAGGCCCTCAAGGTACCTGTGACATCAAACTTCATCCCGAACAAAGATGGCCCTCCCAAGTTGTTCGCTCCACCAAGTGGTGACCTCTTACACCTACGATAAGTCACTCTGCAAATCCTAGATAACCACGTCTTGGGTGGCTATCCTCTAGTCTGCTGCTCCCAACTCAGCCAGCGCCTCATCCTCCCAGATTTTGGCTAAGGACAACAAGGCTCCTTGGTCCTCTGCAATAGTCAACAAGGTTGAGTGTTCCTTCTCCAACATTTTGAGCTGCTAGATGAAAAAATTCCTAAGGCCCCTTAACCTCTCATTCTCTGCTTGCGCCAGGTCTAGTGACTCCTGAAACTTGCTTAGTAACTCTTGGGCCTTCACAGCCCACTCTCTAGCCATAGCCAGCTCCGCCACCAGGCAGTTTCTCTCCTCACTCTCTCCACTAGCGTAATGGAGAGTTGCCATCATCATGGATCAAAGCTCCAGGTTCTCCCACTTGACTGCCTCACGACGGCTCACAATATGCTTGGCCAACCATTCAAACCCCTGCAAACTCCAAGGTTAGAAGAAAAAGGTGCAGATAAAGAGGAAGGAAGAAAGCATAGCTAAGGAAAAAGCACAGGACAAGAAGAGATCTTCAAGAGAAGTTTTTGTAGCTGCCTAGACACACGCTATAGGGCCTCCGCTCGCCAAGTTCTATCCTCAAGCTTGGGAGAAGCTAGGATAGCCTCGTATGCATCTTTTAAAAAGTGTAAGTCCACCCCGCCTCCCCTAGATTCGCCTGCGATCTCCTCACATGGCTTATGGCTGGAAGAAGCATGAGCACCCTCAGTCACTGGGAGGGGGACACGTGAAAGATGACAACCCTTCCTCGCCATTAGGGCTACATCGACTTCCCTCCCTGGAATTCCTAGCTCCTGTCGAGGTTCAACCACAGCGGCCTTCCTAGGATTCGACAAGGTATGAATAGCAGGTCTCAATTGCCAATTGGTTGTCTTTGGCAGCACCAACAGTTGTGTCCTTTGGTGGCTCGGCAGCGGCAGCAGCAACAACAAGCAAAGCATCGCCCGTAGTGAATCCTTCTTGAGGAGATCTTCAAGCAAAAGTGCCTTCTTCGACAGACTCCAAGTCCACCACAAGAAGGCCCAAGACTTCCAGACTCAAAAGCCTCAGCCAAGGAAAAACGGTAGACGCCGATGAAGGAGACATCTCCTCATTCACCTCTGAGGGTGGTTCCACCACTCGGGTTCGACGAGGCACCCTATCCATAAGAGTGCCTCATAAATGCATTTGGACCAAGTTCCCACTCTGGGATAACTTCCGCAACTTCACGACAACACCTAGGTCCCTCAAGTTAGGGGTCGTGGCAAGCTCCACAACTAAGGCCACGTGAGAAGGTGGCGCAGTGGATGTATTGGGATTCGTGAACTCACCCTCCCTAGGACACTGAGTCTTCCTCACGGAAGAGGAAGGGGGAATGAGGGGTCGCACAAGCACCATGGAACTAGGGCGCTTAGCACCAACGGTCTTCGGGAACCCAAGGTCATCCCCACTAGGCTCAGTGAGGGCTTTCTTCCCCTTGCCCTCAAAGGGAAAGTCTAGAGCCTGTTTCCTTGACAAATCAGAAGACAGGTAGATGAAGATGCCACAGGTGGAAGTAACAACGTGGCTCATTGGAGGAAGGAAGGTGGCGAGATTATCCTCCTTAAGGAGAACCTCTGAATGGACAATAAGAGGATGTTGAGTCACCCAATCCCGAATGATCACAATACGGCGCAACTCATCGATTGTAGCGGTTGGGAGCACGACCCTATCACTAGGTACAATCAACCATGAAGCCCTAATGGGGAACTCTAAATGACCAATCTAACCAACCGGGAACTCCCACACACAACTAGACATGAAGAAGAATTTGCCAGTCCAGTCAGAAGCCTTAAGATATCTTGGCTCCAATACCATCAGGGAGTTCATTCCTCTAAAGCTACAGATGTCCCAAACACTCCTCTTCATATTATGAGTTAAGAGAAACATGTGATAAGTTAAATTGGTGTGCTCAGGGTCAGACTTCAACATGGCCCATTGCCACAGAATACAACAACAAATCAAGATTCGCTAGGCATTCAGATGAAGTTAAGCAAAGGCCAACCTGAGGCGCTACAGGACTTCACAGACCGGACAAGGAAAAGGTAGTCTCAGCGCACAAGAGAACATGTTAGGGAAAAGGGCAATGCAAGACGTCGATAGCTCTATCGTCTTGATCTTCTTAGTTCTCAATTTTGTGATTGTCCCATCTGGAACTTGCAAAAGATCTCTAAGATTTGGTCCACCTTGGGGCCCATCATTCCCCCTCTCCTAAAAAAGATTAGACCTCGAATCTCCACCTAGATCAAAGGGAAAAAGATCAGTAATATTGAAAATAGCATACACATGATACTTACCTGGAAGATCAACTAGATATGAAGAAGTATCATTAATTGTTTCAATAATTTGAAGAGGTCTATCTAAGCTACTCCTGTCATCAACAAGCAAAGGCATCAAAATTAAAGGAGTAAATGAATTAAAACTATAAACAACTTCAAAAGGACAATATGAAGTAATAGTATGCATGGTCCTATTATATGCAAACTCTATAAATGGCATATGATACTTTTGCAAGTGTTCATGCGACAAGTCAATGAAAGGAAAATGATACTCCCACAAACAAACGTTCATGCAACAAGTCAATGAAAGACAAATAATACTCCCATAAACGTTCATTAATCACATCTAAAGTCTTCCTCACACCAAAATGATAATTGTGATTATATGCAATCTCAATGAGTGACAAATAATATTTCCACAAACGTTCATACAACCAGTTAATGAATGGAAAATGATACTGCCACAAACGTTCATACCACACATCAATAAATGGCAAATGATACGCCCAAAAGTGTTCATGCAATACGCCTAAACTCTTATTTACACCAAAGTGACCACTCCAACTATATGTAAACTCAATGAATGGGAAACAATAATCCCACTAATGTTCATGCAATATGCCTAAAATATTCTTTATACCAAAGTGACCACTCCAACTATATCCAAACTTAATGAATGGCAAGTAGTACTCCCACCAATGGTCATGCAACACGTCTAAAGTCCTCTTTATATCAAAATGTCCCAACAAACCACATCCATGCACAAGCAACTCATGCATAAAACTAGTAGGCACACAAAGTCTTTTCTCGCTAAATAAGTACCAATCTAGTCTATAGAACTTACAAAACGATGTTTTCTCACATAATCTATACACACTAGCCAAGCCATCAACATTAACATACAATTTCTTATCATATTCAAGTCTCAATAATTTTGTATCTAAAATGATGACAAGGACATACCTTCTTGCTAAAGTATCAAACACAAGATTTTTCTTACCATGTGTGTACTGAATTACATGAGGAAATGTCTCAATGAATTGAACCTACTTGGCATGCATTCTATCTAACTTAACTAGTCCCTTCAAGTGCGTTAAGGACTTATGCTCTTCAAATAAAGGTCGGCTAGGGATTGTTGCACCTGGCACAAGATTAATATATTGCTCTATCTCTCTAATAGGTGGCAATCCACTAAACATATCGCTAGGAATCATGACCTCATATCCCTGCAACAAAGAGATAACAACACTAGGCAAAGATTTGTTAAGTTCGTTGGTATTAAAATTTTCCTTAGCATAAAAACTCACTTCTCTTTTTGTTTTTCTCTCACTTTCTTCACTCTTGCTTTTCTTTTCACCCTCTTTTTTTCTTGAGGTTTCAACCTCACTCATTTATTTTCTCTCTCATATTTCTCTCTCTCTCATTTTTGGTCTCACTATTTTTTTTTCCTCAATCTCATTCCCACTCTTTCTTTTTCGCTCAACCTCACTTTTACTCTTTTTTTTTTTTATCAATCTCATTTTCTCTCTTTCTTTGTTGATCAACCTCAGTTTCACTCTTTCTTTTCTGATCAATCTCACTTTCTCTCTTTCTTTTTTGATCAACCTCACTTTTCAATTTCAGTTGGTCCTCATAGACCTGTGTTGGAGTTAAAGGAGCAAGTTTGATTGTTTTTCCATCCTTTTCAAAACTGTACATGTTTCTAAACCCATCATAGATCACTCTCCTATCACACTGCCACGGCCTCCCCAACAAAATATGACCACAATGCATAGGCACTACATCACAAAGGACCTCATCCTTGTACCACCTAATTGAAAAAGAAACTAACACTTGCTTATTTACCCTAACCTCCCCACAATCATTCAACCACTGCAACTTGTATGGTCTAGGGTGTTTCAAGGTAGGTAAATTCAGTTTCTCAACTAAAGTAGTGCTAGCCACATTAATACAACTTCCTCCATCAATGATCATACTACATACCTTGTTGTTGATGTGGCATCTAGTATGAAAAATGTTCTCTCTTTGCTGCTCTATATCATCTATCTTAAATTCTGTATTGGGAGCACGCCTAACAACAAGAGACTCGCCATACTCTTCATTCTTATCGTACTCATTCTCAATACTAAGCTCACATCTCCTACTATCGCTCCCACTTTGCAAATCTCTAATCAATGCACCTTGTTATTTCATCTTATCCCTCACTTTCTCCAACTTCAAATTTAAGTCACTATTATGAGACATAGTACATGCTGCATAGAAAAGAATGTTAGTAAAAAAAAAAGACCTCACACGTTCCCTTACGTGTTTACACTCGAATAATGACACTTCACTCATGTATCACACTCTTAATTGGCTTTTTCCCGATAATGATCTCACACTCTCTTGCTTTTTACCTTAAGAATTTTCCCACTCAAGTTCTTTAAGAATTAATTGAACTCAAGTAAGACAATACAATATTGTTTTGTTCCAACTAGTAATTAGGTCCAAAAAACAAGAACAAAAGAAAACACAGAAGGAATAAAAATGACCCGAGACTAGAAAGATGTATTAAGCCCCTTTAAAGATAAGGCTCAATCAATGACAAATCACTTAATTTCATATGGCAAAGTATTTCATACCCAAAATTCTTCTCTCCTTTTTTTTTTTTGGATTTTTTTTTTCGAATTTTCTTTTCTTTTCTCTTCTATTATTTTCTTAACAATTCAACCACAAACAAAAATATCCAATTGTGATAATCAAACAATTGAATTCAAACACATAAAAATTGACAAGGAAATAAAAGGAAATGAATAAAACCCTAGAAATTTCAAACCCTAGATGGTGCAAATTTTGGCAGCCCTAGAAAAATGAATTTTTGTGCTTTTTTTTTTTGGCAAACCCTAAAACATTGAAGCCCTAGAATTTATGATGCAATAAATAAAAGATAGAATCAGACCTGATTGGAAACCTTGCTCTGAATACCAAATGATATGAACCCCAATCGACTTGCTTTGAGACCCAACAACAATATTGGAAAACCAACCCAGGAAAGTCAAACTCAAGTCTATGGATAGAGAATCTAGGCCCGTTGAGAACCCGTTCCAAGAACCTAGATTATATTAAAATCTAGACCCATTGAAGAACCCGTCTCAAGAACCCGGATTACAAAGGAAGAACGCCACAAAGGTTATGATTTACCTTTGAAAAGTTCAAATGTTCAATCAAGAACAAGAGGATATAAACTCAACTCCCAATGAATAACATTTAGCAATTTCAATAATATCTTCTTTTCTCAAAAGAGGCTCCAAGTGGTTTAAATAAACAATTCCCAAAACCCTAAAGGAATAGTGCTGCGGGTACTATATCGTGAACAGTGCCGTGCTACAGTAATTTCTAAAACATTAGTTTGTAAAATAATAACTATCCAAATAAGCCCTTGGCCAAAATACAAGACCTTCCCAAAAACCCTAGTTCAATAGAAATAAGATGTGTGGGCTGGACATCCCTAAAGCCCAATTATTCTAGATTAATTCCTATGACTAACAAAATAAGTCATTTTAATAAAATAAATAAGTCCATGGCCTTCAATAATAATAGGCCCAAGTCGTGTCTTACATAGCATATCACATGGATAAAAACTAGATCCTCTTCTCTCAAGCCCATATTGAATATTGAGCTCTTGCTAGATTCGTCCCAAGTGGATTTCACCCATGCTTCCATAACTTCCTTGATCTTCTTAGTTTTCAATCTTGTGATTGTCCCATCTGGAACTTGCAAAAAAGATCTCTAAGACTTGGTCCACCTTGGGGCACATCAGTCATGCACACCGTACAACCTTTATTAGGAGTCATAAACAAAGGCCTTACATACCATGCCATGCCCATTAAGGAATGCGGGCAAGCATGGCTTATGTTGCTAAGTGGTTTTTGGCCAAGGTTGGGCCTGCGCACAAACATCACCAGATGCTAAGGTTAGCCCAATTCAGCCTAAGTACTGTACCCTCACGAAGGTAAGCGGATGAAAAGGCCATTATACTCAACGGGGTACCACCTAGCATTTGGAATCACTCTCGTAGAACAGGAAGTTGGTCACTCGGCGAAATAAAAGATGGGAGCTAAGCCTCAACGAGCAATTAATATACTGCCAGCCACAAGGGGCTCTTGCAAAAAGTAAATGAGTAAACCAAAAATTAGCGATAATGTTAAAGGCATAAACAAAAGGACACTTTATTCATCAACTGTCAGAACCACTACAAAATGAAAGAATATAACATCTTCGCAAGAAACCATGCAAAGAAAACATCAATAGAGTTGCCTGAGGAGAACCCACCCAAGTTGTTGGAGGAGATGAAGATAAGAGCGCGAGACCAACCCAAGTGACCAAAACCCACAACTGTCGAGGACAACCAAAGGGGGAAACCAGCCTAAGTCAGAACCACTCCCGCACAGGCTGGGCCTTATGTGGAAGTAGCAAATAGAGGCTGAACCCCCGTGGTCACTATCCAAATCAAAGACTGGGGGGAAGCGAAGAACTTGAGTTGAAAGAAACCCTCTCATTGGGACAAGGGCCCCTCTTTCTCCTCCCTTGGCCGGCAAGGAAGTTCCAGAACCATGACAGGGCCAGGCCGTCAGAAATACCCTTTGCCTACCAGGGATGAGTGAGAAGCCCTGCTCCATCCCAATCATGGGAATGAACTTAAATGTAATGATGGAACATGAACTGCACGATGAGTTTTGAGATAGGCAAAACCATCGAACGACGCACTCACAAAGTTTCTAGTGCACCACCTTTGCAACACATCTCATAGCAACGAGGGGTGACATTGCTTTCAGAAAGACATCCTCCAAAAGCTTCAAGAAACTACTAGACTCCTGTCTCAACAAAAGCCCACCGCAGGATACAGTGCAAAAAGGCTGGCCTAAGGCCAGAAGACCCCATGGGAGTCAGGAGTAACCAACTACGACTCAGCATATAAGGAAGGGAAGCTTTGAAATGTTTGAGAAACAGGAAGGGAGATCTGATGGCAAACGACGAATGCAAGGAGGGACTATATATAGGAAAGGAGCGACGATTTGTTTCCTAATATTCGGGAAGCACATGCATCCTAAAGCCTCACCAAATCCAACGTGAATGTTGCGAAAGGCCCAGCAAAAATCCCATGATGCATGCGGCAAGCATTATCCAACGCCATCAATACAAGGAGGAGACTAACAGATATAGATTAATGGCCAACTACCCAATATCCATGCAAATTCACGAATGGAACATCGACCACTGAACCAATTTCATTGGAAAACCAAAAGCCAGCATACGACAAGGTAATCGAAGGAACAGAATACGAAGCACCCATTCGAAAAGGAAACCCCCATGGTAGGCAGGCAAACAGGCCATATAAAGAGAAGAAGCCAAAGATACAGAGAAACCATCATGGCATAAAGAAGATGTATTATCATACGAAATTTACATATAAAAATGAAGGGATACGTAATGTCCATGGTCTCTACAGATAGAGAGCAAAGGCAAAAAAAGAATACATCATAGTTTGTAAATAAAAAATAAAAAAATTAAAAAAAGAAGAAGAAGAAAGAAACATGGCAACAACACCAAATAGGATCAGTCGCAGGAAGCCCTTGAGTTCCCCTCAGGGTTAGTAGGGCCTTCCTCGAGAGGACCCAGTTCCAACCTAGGCTCTGCGAGGTCAGTCTCAACCCCTTCAAAGCTGCCTCCCCAAAAATCGGCACCAACGTCACCCCTAGAAGGACGGTTGAGAGGATCATCTTCTTCTAGAAGAAATGCGTCCGGAATCATCGCCTGTCCAATCTCACCAGCATGATTAAGAGTAGTTGGATCAGGCTCAAGTTCTTTTAAAATCAACGGCCCGCAAGTGCATCTCAAATGCTTTAGAACTTTCTTAAGGGTTCAAGATGACATAGTCGTGCATCCTTTCAAGGCCCTCAAGGTACCTGTGACATCAAACTTCATCCCGAACAAAGATGGCCCTCCCAAGTTGTTCGCTCCACCAAGTGGTGACCTCTTACACCTACGATAAGTCACTCTGCAAATCCTAGATAACCACGTCTTGGGTGGCTATCCTCTAGTCTGCTGCTCCCAACTCAGCCAGCGCCTCATCCTCCCAGATTTTGGCTAAGGACAACAAGGCTCCTTGGTCCTCTGCAATAGTCAACAAGGTTGAGTGTTCCTTCTCCAACATTTTGAGCTGCTAGATGAAAAAATTCCTAAGGCCCCTTAACCTCTCATTCTCTGCTTGCGCCAGGTCTAGTGACTCCTGAAACTTGCTTAGTAACTCTTGGGCCTTCACAGCCCACTCTCTAGCCATAGCCAGCTCCGCCACCAGGCAGTTTCTCTCCTCACTCTCTCCACTAGCGTAATGGAGAGTTGCCATCATCATGGATCAAAGCTCCAGGTTCTCCCACTTGACTGCCTCACGACGGCTCACAATATGCTTGGCCAACCATTCAAACCCCTGCAAACTCCAAGGTTAGAAGAAAAAGGTGCAGATAAAGAGGAAGGAAGAAAGCATAGCTAAGGAAAAAGCACAGGACAAGAAGAGATCTTCAAGAGAAGTTTTTGTAGCTGCCTAGACACACGCTATAGGGCCTCCGCTCGCCAAGTTCTATCCTCAAGCTTGGGAGAAGCTAGGATAGCCTCGTATGCATCTTTTAAAAAGTGTAAGTCCACCCCGCCTCCCCTAGATTCGCCTGCGATCTCCTCACATGGCTTATGGCTGGAAGAAGCATGAGCACCCTCAGTCACTGGGAGGGGGACACGTGAAAGATGACAACCCTTCCTCGCCATTAGGGCTACATCGACTTCCCTCCCTGGAATTCCTAGCTCCTGTCGAGGTTCAACCACAGCGGCCTTCCTAGGATTCGACAAGGTATGAATAGCAGGTTCAATTGCCAATTGGTTGTCTTTGGCAGCACCAACAGTTGTGTCCTTTGGTGGCTCGGCAGCGGCAGCAGCAACAACAAGCAAAGCATCGCCCGTAGTGAATCCTTCTTGAGGAGATCTTCAAGCAAAAGTGCCTTCTTCGACAGACTCCAAGTCCACCACAAGAAGGCCCAAGACTTCCAGACTCAAAAGCCTCAGCCAAGGAAAAGCGGTAGACGCCGATGAAGGAGACATCTCCTCATTCACCTCTGAGGGTGGTTCCACCACTCGGGTTCGACGAGGCACCCTATCCATAAGAGTGCCTCATAAATGCATTTGGACCAAGTTCCCACTCTGGGATAACTTCCGCAACTTCACGACAACACCTAGGTCCCTCAAGTTAGGGGTCGTGGCAAGCTCCACAACTAAGGCCACGTGAGAAGGTGGCGCAGTGGATGTATTGGGATTCGTGAACTCACCCTCCCTAGGACACTGAGTCTTCCTCACGGAAGAGGAAGGGGGAATGAGGGGTCGCACAAGCACCATGGAACTAGGGCGCTTAGCACCAACGGTCTTCGGGAACCCAAGGTCATCCCCACTAGGCTCAGTGAGGGCTTTCTTCCCCTTGCCCTCAAAGGGAAAGTCTAGAGCCTGTTTCCTTGACAAATCAGAAGACAGGTAGATGAAGATGCCACAGGTGGAAGTAACAACGTGGCTCATTGGAGGAAGGAAGGTGGCGAGATTATCCTCCTTAAGGAGAACCTCTGAATGGACAATAAGAGGATGTTGAGTCACCCAATCCCGAATGATCACAATACGGCGCAACTCATCGATTGTAGCGGTTGGGAGCACGACCCTATCACTAGGTACAATCAACCATGAAGCCCTAATGGGGAACTCTAAATGACCAATCTAACCAACCGGGAACTCCCACACACAACTAGACATGAAGAAGAATTTGCCAGTCCAGTCAGAAGCCTTAAGATATCTTGGCTCCAATACCATCAGGGAGTTCATTCCTCTAAAGCTACAGATGTCCCAAACACTCCTCTTCATATTATGAGTTAAGAGAAACATGTGATAAGTTAAATTGGTGTGCTCAGGGTCAGACTTCAACATGGCCCATTGCCACAGAATACAACAACAAATCAAGATTCGCTAGGCATTCAGATGAAGTTAAGCAAAGGCCAACCTGAGGCGCTACAGGACTTCACAGACCGGACAAGGAAAAGGTAGTCTCAGCGCACAAGAGAACATGTTAGGGAAAAGGGCAATGCAAGACGTCGATAGCTCTATCGTGTGGTAGCGGGGCTTCGAAAACCATCATGTTTGGGATACGATAGGTCAAAGCCAATGATTGGAGGAACTTAGGAGAGGCCTCATAGTGCCAAAAGCGTCCCTCGTAGCCCATCTCCGACGAGCCTGCCTCAAGATGGCACTGAAACTCGTAGTTTCAATAGATTTTAGGGCAACCATTTGGACAGTGAGAATCTAGTGAAAGATGGGTAACGAGGAGTAAAGGCAAAGTGAAAGGAATGAGAGGAAGACAGAAAGAGTGTGGCAGAAGCTATCTTGATAACGATCAGCTCTCGACACGCTACAAGTACAAAAAGGAAGAAAATGATTTAAAGCCAGCATGTGTGACCAACCACTAAGGAAAGAGAACACCTGATAGTCATCATAGTGGAAAAGACGGAATGACCGTCATCAGGTATTGGGATGAAGTTCCCGAGAGCCACATCGAGAACCGAAATGGGAGAACTAAGATCAAACATGTGGAATGATCAAACCGCACGTGATTTTTCTCAATCAACTGGGTAGAAGAAACAAGTGGCATTATTTGACAAAATCAAAGAAATTCCCATTGGCCTAGTTCAATGAGAATTGACGGGATTACTGTTGGGGGGATTTTTCCCCTAGGGCCTCAGGCCCACGAGGATTGGCCCAGACCAGACATCAGAATGGCCCCTTTCACCCCTAAGGGCTCGAGAAACCTGGTACATGCCCGCAGAGTCTCTCAGCGACCTGTATGGGACCCGCTACCCATGTAAGTCAAGCATGCCTGTTCGGGTTAGGATGGGACGTTACACTAGGAGCGCGGGAAGCTAAGCTAGTAGAAAGGGAGAGAAGCATGTCAGAGAGAAAGGACGGGACTCCAAAGCAGCACTAGGAGATCAGGCTGCATTAAATGAGTTCACCAGAAAATCACGCCGCATTAATGACTTAACCTAGAGGGTCACGTTGCATTAAAGGTAGTATGGCGGAAGGAGCTCTAAGAGGACATCCCTTCCCCCTAGGTCGCATGGTATGGTCTTCTGGCCATTGGGGATGGGTATATATGGACCCCTGACCTTCAGGGAAAGTGATCGAATTCTTCCAACTGAGCAATTTTCATTAGCTATATTTCATACCTCACAAAACCCTAAAGGATTATTATTAACTTAGGCATTGGAGGTTTCCCGGGCTGTCCCAGGGTCGCCATTTCCAACCTTTTCTTTGTTATCGCAGGCTCAAGAAACTGAAGACCTGGACTACTGAGAACCTGGCCCTTAGGTTTATGAAACATGCCATCGACAGTATATTATATTGAGAAAAATATATGCCATACAATTTTGGGCACATTTATGTCAGTTGAAGGTAAAACAAAAGATACAATAAACTAACATAAGGATTTAAAACGGTTGAGAATAAGATCTACAATGCACTTGCAACATAGTGACCCATTTGTCTATATGCCAGATGCTTGTTATACAATGTCAATGAATGAAAGAGTTAGATTTTGCAAATGGCTAATGAACATTAAATTACAAGACGGGTATGCCTCGAATCTTACAAGATGTGTGTGTACACATGATTGGAAGATCACTGGATTAAAATCTTCCGCAACATATTCACAAATAGTTGGATATGATGCCTAAATATGCACTTTCAGTAAATAATATTTTATGATTAATAAAGAATATCTCATACAAGATTACATAAAAATAGAAAATAAACAAAAAAAATGTTAATTTACAAGAATATCTCAGGTGCTGTTTTGCGTAATGATAAAGGAATTCTACAATTTGCATATGGTGCTAGCATTGGTGTATGTTTGAATAATAAATCAGAGTTGATGGCTTTATTGCTAAGACTTAGACACTGCAAGGAGGAGATGGGTTTTTGTAATGTTATTGTAGAAATGGATTCGATGCTAGTCATTTCTTGGTTGAGGGAGGGTCATTGTAGCTTGTGGTATTTAGAAGATTTCTAGGAGGAAATTAGGAGTATGTTGTAGAAACTGAATATTCAGCTTCAACATGTGTTTAGGGAGATTAACTATAAAGTAGATTTCTTGGCTTGATTGGGTGGGAAGAGATGCAACAAAGTTTGGTCTTCAACTCACAATCTTCCCTCCCAACTCATTGGTATTCTCAGAACTGATAGACTTGGATTATTTTTTTTTTTTTAAAGAAGAGTAGATAGTCACATATCCCATAGTGACCCCCTTCTAATTTTATTGATAATGCCCTCACTTATAACGGAGGAAAAGTCTCTTGCATTAGATTGGCTTGATGTGTTTATAGGTTTTTTACATGTTTCTTTTACTGCTTACAGGGGAGAAGTTCATGTGTAGGGTATGTTGGTTTTATTCTTGGTATATAGTGACTCAATTCTTTTTTTTCATAAGTCTGAGGACCTATGAATTGTATAAAGTGTTCCTTTGCCAAAAGTGAGGGCTTCTTTTATTAATAAGAGCTATGAGGTCATTTTATTTAAAAATAAAAAATGTTAATCTTCTTCTCAACCTTCTCAAAGGTAGAAAGAGATTATATTCAAAAGAAATATTATGAGTATTCGGAAGAAATACAAGTAAATGTATTATTTTTCACATGGTTTGACCAATTAGTTTATGACAAGTATCCTTATTTTGAAAGTATTAAATATAGTCAAAGAGGAACTCAAATATTAGCTTCACCATTAAAAAAGCATAATTTTGTAATAGATACTAAAAATATTGATAATATTATTCAACCAAACAATTATACCAACTTATACTTACAAACTATGAGTAAAAAATTAGAAAGAATTGAAACCCGAATTTTCCCTATTAATTCTACTATTTGTTCATACCTCATGAAATTTAGTTCCATTTTAAAACTATTTTTTTTAAATAAAATTATATATTAGAACAAATCTCAAATAAATTAGAAAAACTGAATATTACTAAAACTGCTTCTACTTCTCATAAACAATCACATATTAATGTATTGAGCAAAACATATTTGCCTACTTTACTATTTGATTAAAAGATTAGTAATATTGAAAAACAATTAAAAAAAATCTAGATCTCCAAGTTACAAAATTAGAGGAGATCATGTTAATGAATATTTTGCAAGAAATTTTAAACATCATGTTTCCATTACCCGAAATTGATATCTACGACCAAGCCCACTGGATATGCAATTCGAGGTAAATGAACATATAGTAAGAGTTGCATTTTCGCCAAATGTACTATATGAATGGAACATAGAATGATTATTTGAATATGAAAGAATAAGTCATTTTCATTAAAAGATTATCGTTGCTAATGTTTAATAAAGCAACGGAAAAACAGATCACCAAATTGCTTAAATTATTGTAACAAGATCTACTAACCAATTAAAAGGTTGGTGGGATCACTATCTTTTGATGGAAGAAAGGAATAAAATATTAAACCAATATAAACATAACGTAGGAACGAAAATTATCAAAACAGAAGATGATCAACCACTAGAAAATGCTGCTAATACTTTAATTTTTGTATTAATTAAAAATTTGTAGGTGAACATATTCAATTTTAAGAAAGAACCAATTATTTATTAATTAATTTGACATGCCCTCAATTATTTGACTTTTGTTGGTATAAAGATGTATTTTTAACTAAAGTATGATCATAAATGATTGTCAATAGCTATTGTTAAACCTAAGATTTCAAGTTTTGTGTAATTATATATTTACACATGGATTTTGATGATAACAAATGAATTCATAGAATAAAGGAGTCTCAAGCTCAAGTTATCTACACGGTAGTCTCAGCGCACAAGAGAACATGTTAGGGAAAAGGGCAATGCAAGACGTCGATAGCTCTATCGTGTGGTAGCGGGGCTTCGAAAACCATCATGTTTGGGATACGATAGGTCAAAGCCAATGATTGGAGGAACTTAGGAGAGGCCTCATAGTGCCAAAAGCGTCCCTCGTAGCCCATCTCCGACGAGCCTGCCTCAAGATGGCACTGAAACTCGTAGTTTCAATAGATTTTAGGGCAACCATTTGGACAGTGAGAATCTAGTGAAAGATGGGTAACGAGGAGTAAAGGCAAAGTGAAAGGAATGAGAGGAAGACAGAAAGAGTGTGGCAGAAGCTATCTTGATAACGATCAGCTCTCGACACGCTACAAGTACAAAAAGGAAGAAAATGATTTAAAGCCAGCATGTGTGCCCAACCACTAAGGAAAGAGAACACCTGATAGTCATCATAGTGGAAAAGACGGACATGTAAGTCAAGCATGCCTGTTCGGGTTAGGATGGGACATTACACTAGGAGCGCGGGAAGCTAAGCTAGTAGAAAGGGAGAGAAGCATGTTAGAGAGAAAGGACGGGACTCCAAAGTAGCACCAGGAGATCAGGCTGCATTAAATGAGTTCACCAGAAAATCACGCCGCATTAATGACTTAACCTAGAGGGTCACGTTGCATTAAAGGTAGTATGGCGGAAGGAGCTCTAAGAGGACATCCCTTCCCCCTAGGTCGCATGGTATGGTCTTCTGGCCATTGGGGATGGGTATATATGGACCCCTGACCTTCAGGGAAAGTGATCGAATTCTTCCAACTGAGCAATTTTCATTAGCTATATTTCATACCTCACAAAACCCTAAAGGATTATTATTAACTTAGGCATTGGAGGTTTCCCGGGCTGTCCCAGGGTCGCCATTTCCAACCTTTTCTTTGTTATCCAGGCTCAAGAAACTGAAGACCTGGACTACTGAGAACCTGGCCCTTAGGTTTATGAAACATGCCATCGACAGTATATTATATTGAGAAAAATATATGCCATACAATTTTGGGCACATTTATGTCAGTTGAAGGTAAAACAAAAGATACAATAAACTAACATAAGGATTTAAAACGGTTGAGAATAAGATCTACAATGCACTTGCAACATAGTGACCCATTTGTCTATATGCCAGATGCTTGTTATACAATGTCAATGAATGAAAGAGTTAGATTTTGCAAATGGCTAATGAACATTAAATTACAAGACGGGTATGCCTCGAATCTTACAAGATGTGTGTGTACACATGATTGGAAGATCACTGGATTAAAATCTTCCGCAACATATTCACAAATAGTTGGATATGATGCCTAAATATGCACTTTCAGTAAATAATATTTTATGATTAATAAAGAATATCTCATACAAGATTACATAAAAATAGAAAATAAACAAAAAAAATGTTAATTTACAAGAATATCTCAGGTGCTGTTTTGCGTAATGATAAAGGAATTCTACAATTTGCATATGGTGCTAGCATTGGTGTATGTTTGAATAATAAATCAGAGTTGATGGCTTTATTGCTAAGACTTAGACACTGCAAGGAGGAGATGGGTTTTTGTAATGTTATTGTAGAAATGGATTCGATGCTAGTCATTTCTTGGTTGAGGGAGGGTCATTGTAGCTTGTGGTATTTAGAAGATTTCTAGGAGGAAATTAGGAGTATGTTGTAGAAACTGAATATTCAGCTTCAACATGTGTTTAGGGAGATTAACTATAAAGTAGATTTCTTGGCTTGATTGGGTGGGAAGAGATGCAACAAAGTTTGGTCTTCAACTCACAATCTTCCCTCCCAACTCATTGGTATTCTCAGAACTGATAGACTTGGATTATTTTTTTTTTTTTAAAGAAGAGTAGATAGTCACATATCCCATAGTGACCCCCTTCTAATTTTATTGATAATGCCCTCACTTATAGCGGAGGAAAAGTCTCTTGCATTAGATTGGCTTGATGTGTTTATAGGTTTTTTACATGTTTCTTTTACTGCTTACAGGGGAGAAGTTCATGTGTAGGGTATGTTGGTTTTATTCTTGGTATATAGTGACTCAATTCTTTTTTTTCATAAGTCTGAGGACCTATGAATTGTATAAAGTGTTCCTTTGCCAAAAGTGAGGGCTTCTTTTATTAATAAGAGCTATGAGGTCATTTTATTTAAAAATAAAAAATGTTAATCTTCTTCTCAACCTTCTCAAAGGTAGAAAGAGATTATATTCAAAAGAAATATTATGAGTATTCGGAAGAAATACAAGTAAATGTATTATTTTTCACATGGTTTGACCAATTAGTTTATGACAAGTATCCTTATTTTGAAAGTATTAAATATAGTCAAAGAGGAACTCAAATATTAGCTTCACCATTAAAAAAGCATAATTTTGTAATAGATACTAAAAATATTGATAATATTATTCAACCAAACAATTATACCAACTTATACTTACAAACTATGAGTAAAAAATTAGAAAGAATTGAAACCCGAATTTTCCCTATTAATTCTACTATTTGTTCATACCTCATGAAATTTAGTTCCATTTTAAAACTATTTTTTTTAAATAAAATTATATATTAGAACAAATCTCAAATAAATTAGAAAAACTGAATATTACTAAAACTGCTTCTACTTCTCATAAACAATCACATATTAATGTATTGAGCAAAACATATTTGCCTACTTTACTATTTGATTAAAAGATTAGTAATATTGAAAAACAATTAAAAAAAATCTAGATCTCCAAGTTACAAAATTAGAGGAGATCATGTTAATGAATATTTTGCAAGAAATTTTAAACATCATGTTTCCATTACCCGAAATTGATATCTACGACCAAGCCCACTGGATATGCAATTCGAGGTAAATGAACATATAGTAAGAGTTGCATTTTCGCCAAATGTACTATATGAATGGAACATAGAATGATTATTTGAATATGAAAGAATAAGTCATTTTCATTAAAAGATTATCGTTGCTAATGTTTAATAAAGCAACGGAAAAACAGATCACCAAATTGCTTAAGATTATTGTAACAAGATCTACTAACCAATTAAAAGGTTGGTGGGATCACTATCTTTTGATGGAAGAAAGGAATAAAATATTAAACCAATATAAACATAACGTAGGAACGAAAATTATCAAAACAGAAGATGATCAACCACTAGAAAATGCTGCTAATACTTTAATTNGAGTCTCAAGCTCAAGTTATCTACACAATGGAGTCAAGCACATCAAGAAACCAAGCATGAGCAAGAAGGGAGCAAGTTCACATTAAAGTCATAGAATAATGTTGTAAATCTCTTTAAAATTCGAAATTAGGATTAAGGCTCAAAAATTAATATTTTATCATAAAGCATTAAAATACATTTTCCACATGTGCATGAATATTTTGAAAATTAAATTTGAAAATTTTGAAAGATAATTGATTGTCATCTTTCACATGTGCATGCCATGATTAAAGGGTTGAACTTTGAAAATATTAAAGATGATTGATTGTCATCTTTCACATGTGCATGTTTTATTTGAATATTTTCAAAAGTGATTGATGCTTTTCTTGACTTATGCAAAAGGAAGATGCCTTTGTTTGAATATTTTGAAAAGTAAAGTGTGCTCCTTTTGTCATATGCAAAAAGTAAAAGATTAGGTTTTGTATTAATTAAAAATTTGTAGGTGAACATATTCAATTTTAAGAAAGAACCAATTATTTATTAATTAATTTGATATGCCCTCAATTATTTGACTTTCGTTGGTATAAAGATGTATTTTTAACTAAAGTATGATCATAAATGATTGTCAATAGCTATACTTAAAGGAAAAGTTTATAACAGGACTTCCTTATTACTTTGCTCAAAAGGTATGAAAATCATTAATAACATCTGATGATACTATTGATTTTGTTAATCTTACTTATGCTAATATTATAACTTCTATCAATAGAATCGGTTTAACTGTGTGTAGTGATTTACTATTAAGAAAGTAATTGATAAAAAAGAAAAATTTACTAAAAAAGAATTATGAACCTTTTGTGAGCAGTTCGGTTTTACTCCATTATTGCCTCGTTCTAGAAGAAATTAAAAAGCAAAAGAAACTATAAAACTTATCATAAAAAATGAAAATATAGGATATCTTATAAAAAGATAAAAGATAAACAAATCTATAATAAAACTACAAAGTGTGCAAAAAATATAATAAAAAGAAAAAAATAAATTGTTTGTTGTTAAAGTGGTAAAGTCAGCCATTATAAATCAAGGTAAAGCTACATATTAATGAACTAGATATACTAGAAACAGTAAGGGGAAAAATTATTGAACCTTTTTGTAACGCCACTAAGTGAAAAAGATTATACTTTTTTTTTGAAAAAATTTATCAATTAAAATATTCAATTACTTCATGTCAATTGTATTTCTAACAAACTATTAATGTTCTTTCAAAACACGAAGATATTATCTTAGAATTAATAGACAAAAATAGTGATCCACAAGAATTAAAAGATTATTTAACAAAATTAAAATATGCATATGACACAAAAGTCACGTATACAACTTTAGTTTCTCCACCCTATAATTTTTTAGAAACGTTAGTAGATTTAAAATAGAAAAATAAACAATTATGTTACAAGATTTACCACAAGAAACTAATGAAATAAAAAAAGAAGTAAAATATTCAAAAACTTCTAACCTTAGATAGGAAGTTTCTAATGAAAAGATGGTATACTAAAGTCACAATTTCTATTAATCAATAATTTTCTTTTACAACAATTGCATTATTAGATACTGGAATACATTTTAACTGCATTCAAGAAAAATTAATACATTCTAAATGTTTTGAAAAAATCAAAGAAACTTTATGTCAAGCCAATGACACAAAATTAAATATAAATTATAAATAATCAAATGCACATATATGCAAGAATGAAATTTGTTTTAAAATTACATTTATCTTAGTAAAAAGTTTTAACGCTAAAGTAATATTAGTAATCCATTCATTCCTTTATTATATCCATTCTGTGTAACAGATGAAAGAATTACCACTAATATATTGGGCCAAGAAACTCAACTTAAATTCTTATTTCCTCCTTCTTCAAAAGAGATAAATTATTTTTAAAAAAAAAAAAAACACTTTGTTAACCAAAAAAATAATAAGAATTCTTTAACAAAACATAAAATTAATGCAAAGGAAAAATAAATAATTTTTTTAAAACAAGAATTAAAATATAAAAGAATTGAAGAAAAATTACAAGATCCATTATTATTTCAAAAAATTAATAATTTTAAAACAAAAATAGAAAAAGAAATATGATCTACTTTGCCTAATATAATTGAATTACTTTATGATAAAAAAATTCAATGAGAAAAAATAATTAGAATTAGAGTGAAGACTTCCAAGATTAGTCATTAATTATAAACCATTAAATAAAGTATGACAATGGATTCGTTATCCAATTCCTAATAAAAAAATCTATCATCTCACATTTACAATGCCACTGTATTATGAAATTTTGATATGAAGAGTGGTTTTTAGAGAATTCAAATTGTTGAAAGGGATCGTTATAGAACTGCTTTTACAATCTCATTTGGACATTATGAATATAATATTATACCATTCGAAATAAAAAAATTCTCCTAGTGATTTCCATAACATTGTGAATCATATATTTTCACCTTTTACACACCTCTCAGTAGTTTATTTAGATGATGTATTAATCTTCTCTTCATCTATTGAATAACATTAGAAACATTTGAATATTTTTATTCAATTTATTAAACAAAATGGATTAGTTGTTTCATCACCTAAAATAAAATTATTTCAAAATAAAATTAGATTTATTGGACATGATAGTTATCAAGGGACTATTACACTATTAGTAGAGCTGTAGAATTTGTTAATAAATTTTCTAATGAAATTAAAGAAGAACAACAATTACAAAGGTTTCTTGGAAGCCTTAATTATGTTGCAAACTTCTATTAATCTCTCATAACATTATGTAAACCTTTATTTAAAAGATTAAAGAAAAATCCATCTCCGTGAACAGAAAAGTATAAAAGTATTATAAAACGGATTAAGTCTCATGTTAAGCAACTTTTGTGGTTAGGACTCATTTCTCCTCATACATTTAAAATTATTGAGATAGATGCTTCTGGCCTAAGTTATAGGGGATTCCTGAAGCTAAAATTAACATCTAACACTAACCGAATTATTCGTTTTCATTCAAGATGTTGGAATATTGCTCAGAAGAATTAAGTACAATTAAGAAAGAACTTTTAGTTTTTGTATTATATATTTTGATGTTTCAAAATAATTTGTTAGATAAAAAGTTTTAACCTAAAATTAATTGTAAGTCAGCCAAGGAACTTTCGACTAAAGATGTAAAAAACTTGATTTCCAAACAAATATTTGCTAGATGACAAGCTATAGTAAGTATATTTTATTTTGATATTGAACATATTAAATGAGAATCTAATTTTTTTTCCTAATTTTCTTTTCTCAGAATTCTTACAAGGAGAATCATGTCATCTTCAAAATCCAGAGTAAAATGCAAGTCCTCTTATGCTAGACCATTATCTCCTCTCTATCCTTCACCATTTCCTTCTATAACTCCAAAACCGTAGTATAGGGGACATTACCACAAGGCCATCTTACAACCAATTCTCACCAATATCTTTTTCAAAATTATCAACTTATTCAAAAGTTGTCTCTTCTTCTTCCTCTCCTTATTCTCAAATCATTGTCCTCCACTCCTTTCACAACCATCTGCATCTTCAATTATTATTAAACCACAGTGGCACCCAGTCTTTTCAATTGAATCTAAAATTCAAAATTTGACTAAGCCCCAACAATTACTCAATGTTTTTCTCTTGCCAGATTCGCATTATATCCCCCAAAACATTAAGAAAACCCAACATTTGTTTGAGTTTATATTAGTAGATACCGATTCGATTATCATTTCAAAAATTCCCTATAGCTTACAAGCTCAGCCTTCTCCTTCCGCTCCTCCTATTATTGCCTTCCATAAGGTCACCATTAAACAGGTCATTACGCTAGAACACTGGGGTCAGCATCATTGTTTATTAAAAATATTTTCTCAATCTTATGACCCATAATAATTTGATTATTATGAGTATCAATAGGCATGGATAAATTTCTTTTTAAAAAAAACAAATATTTGCATCAGTCTTGGCACCATCATTTCTACAAAGTACAGAAAATAAAGACACTCCCATAATGGTTTATGCTATGGTGGAAATATTATGGACTTGAACTTTCTCTTCTTCCTATTCCACTCCAAGAAAGTTTCAAAATCTTCTTATCTCAAAATGATTATCCTCTTATATTGAAGCATCGCCCTTCTCTTCTTCTATTTCTTTTCTTTAAACAGAGGAATTTAAATTAAATTATGATGATATATGATAATATACAAAAACATATACTAGTTATAATCTTATAATATAGTAGTATATATGTAGTAGTATGCTATAAAACTATATAATATAATATAGTATAATAGTATATTATATATTATAGTAAACTAGTATATTATATACTATAGTATGGTATACCACATTTAGTGTATAATATAATATACCAGTTATAATATATATATATATATATAGTATTAGTGATATATAGATAAGAGTGGAGGACCAATAATTTGAGGAGTAGAAGAAGAGTGAGAAATAACTTTTGAATATGTTGGTAATTTTAGAAAGGCTAATGGTGAGAATGAGTTGTAGGATGGCCTAATAGTTTGTGGTAATGGTTCCAATATTGTGTATGGTTTTTGAGTTGTAGAAGGACAAGTTGAAGGATAGAGAGGAGATGATGGCCTAGTGTAAGAATTTATTCTTGACTTTGAGGATGACTTGATTTTTCCTGTAAGAATTCTTATGATAGAAAGTCAGGAAGAGAATTAATTCTTCTTTAATATGTTCAATATCAAAATAAAAAGTACTTAATATAGCTTTCCATCTAGCAAATATTTATTTAGCAGCCAAGTTTTTTACAACTTTAGTCAAAACTTCCTTGGCTAATTTGCAATTTATTCTGAGTAAAAACTTTTGATTCAATTAATCATCTCGAAATTTAGAAATGCATACTACAATAGCTAAAATTTCTTTTTTAATAGTACTGTAATTCTTTTGGGTAGGATTTCAACATCCTGAATGGAATATAATAATCTATTTCAAATCAGTTGTTAATTTTTGTTTTATAATTCCTCCATAATCGAGATCAGAGACATTTGTTTCAGTGATTTTAAAAATATGAGGAGATGAGAGTTCTAATGATGGTAATTAATTAACAAGAGACTTAATTTATTTTATAATATTTATATACTTTTCTGTCCATGGAGATGGATTCTTTTTTAATCTTTTGAATAATGGTTTACATAATGACTTGGGAGATTGATTAAAATTTGCAACATAATTAAAGCTTTAGGAGAATCTTTGTAATTGTTGCTTATCTTTTATTTCATCAGGAAATTTATTATCAAATTCTATTGTTCTACTAGCTGGTGTAATAGTTTCTTAATAAATATGATATCCAATTAATCTAATTTTATTTTAGAATAATTTAATTTTTGATGATGAAACAACCAATCCATTTTGCATAATAATTTGAACAAAGGTATTTAAATGTTTCTAGTGTTGTTCAATAGATGAAAAAATTAATTCATCATCTATATAAACTATTAAAAAGTGAGTGAAATGAGTAAATATTTCATTAATTATATTTTGAAATTCATTAGAATCAGTTTTTAATCCAAAAGGCATAACATTCTATTCATAATGTCCAAATAAGACTGTGAATGCTGTTTTATACTAATCTTTTTCAGCAATTTAGATTTGCCAAAATCTATTCTTCATGTCAAATTTTGAAAAAATAGTAGCATTATGAAAACGAGATAATAAATCTTTTTTTATTAGGAATTGGATACATAATCTATTGTAATATTTTATTTAATGGTTTATAGTTGATAACTAATTAAACAACTCCTCATTCTAGTTCTGCATGTTTTTTTAACATAAAAGGTAGCACAACTGCATGATTATTTACTTTTCTTTATTAATCATTTTGTTAATAAATCATTAATTTCTGTTTTACAAAATTTCCATAATTCATTGTTCATTTGAATTGGTCTAACTTTAGTAAGAATATTGTTTTTTCAAAAAATTCTTTATCATAAGGTAATTCAAGTATATATATATATTTTATTCTAGAAAGCATTAGGCAAGCTGGAGCATACTTCATTTTAAACTATAGTTTTAAAGTTATTAAGTTTTTGGATTAATAATGGATATTCTGATTGTTCTTCAGTTATTTTGTATTTTAATTCATGTTTTAGAAAATTTATTTGTTTTTCTTTTCTTTTAATCTTATTTTTTGTTAAATAGTAATTTCTATAGTTAATGAAACTTCTTTTTGGGAATTGCTTTCTTTTGAAATAGGAGAAAAGAAGAATCTAAATTGAATTTTTTGCCCAAGTATTTTTGTAAAAATTTCTTCTTCTGTTAAAAGGTAAAGTAAAGAAAGAAATAGATTCCTAATATTACTTTGGGGTTAATATATTTTTTTTATTAAAATAAATATTATTTTAAAGCAAATTATGTTATTACATATATGTGCATTAGATAATTTATAATTTATATTTAATTTTGTTCCATTGGCTTGGGATCATTTTTCTTTTGTTTTTTTCAAAATATTTAGATGGTATTAATTCTTATTGAATTCAATTTAAATCTGCTCCTGTGTCTAATAGGGCAATTGTTGTAAAAGAAAATTATTGATTAATAGAAAATGTTACTTTCGTATACCATTTATGAGAATTTATCCTATCAAGGATGTTGATAAAATTATTGGTCTCATCTTTAATAACTATTGTCGAGCATTCTCCTTGTTCTTTATTAGGGGTATTAATATTCTTATCTATTTTTAATAATATAATTTTCTTGTAATAATTTTTCATTTGAAACTTCTAATTTAAGATTAGATGTTTTTCAGATTGTTAACCTCTTTTTTTTTTTTTCATTAATCTCTTGTTGTAAGTCTTCTAGTATGACTTTTTGTTTTTCAATTTTAAATCTACTAGTATACAAAATTAGTATAAAATATATAATATCAATGATATATATAGTAATAGTGATATATATAGTATAAAATATATAGTATTAGTGATATATAATATAGTATTAGTCATCTATATTAGTATGTCACTTTCCTATATAGTATAATATATATATATTAGTGATATATTATTATAACTAATACTATATATATATATATACATAAAACATGAGATCATTATGAATCAAATGACTTTACGTTCGAATAGTTAAATGAAACCTTCGATTGTAATTGCATCCCTTGGAATTCCATTCGAATGGATTCAAACATATAATAGCTTATGGGGGTTGGTGGTATTGCACCATTCGAAAGAAAAATCTCCCTTGGATAGTTCTCTCCACTGAACACTTCAAACTGCAACACTTCGGACACTACAGGGGTTGATTTTGTATAGTTTGGGTTGCATATTTGTACAAAATAGATAAATACCCTAGGTTTATATTTTTCGATAATGGGATACTGAAGGTGGCCGAAACCAAAAGACCGGAATGCCTCTAAGCTCATCCCTGCCCCATGTGCTTGTTATTTGTGGAATCACCAATTCGTATGGTTTTAATGGTAACTGAGTTGATCAATCATTGTTGAGTTCAATCCAAAAAACCGTCCGAACACTTTCAGTATTCATTCAAATGGTATTTATTTACTTGACAAATGCCTAAGTAATTGTTCGAACTAGTTGTCACAAGGCGTTCGACTACGTCCGTTACGTTAGAACATGTGTTCAAGCACTTGTGTCCTATTTGAAGAGTAACGGTTTCATTCTAACAATAAGTGATTATTTTCCATTCCGTTTGAATGAATTATGTTTCGATCGAACGGTGTACACACAAAACTATTAGTAATTGTATCAACAAGGCAGGATTTTGTATAATATATATATTTTTATTTCATATAATTATTTTCTTGCATGTTGTAATAATAATTATTTTATCATTACTACTGTTTGTATTATTTTTAAAATTTCATGATCACCATGGCTTATTGATGTAGGAAGCATGGCAGGGCAGGTTAGCCATCCAACAAGGATGTCTGAGAGAGAAACATATTACTCAAGCATTAGGCGAAGATCTCGAACGTTTAGGATCTTCACTGGGAGGGGCGGTCCCTTACATTTGTCTTTATAGAGTGTGATTGGTAATCAATAATTGATCAGAAGGATGAAGGGATGGAAAATATCATCGCCTACATTGACGTTATATCTGAGTTCTATAAAGAGCTTGGTGATACTAATTGGGATGATCAGGCATACAAAATCTCCGTTCAGGGTGTATCTATTACATTTTCGATGGACATAGTCATCGAGCTCCTTGGTATCCCTCGATTGCCGACTACATATTTGAACATGGTGCCTAGAGAGTCTATAGTTGCAGGTGATAGGGAGACGGCCAAGGACGAGGGCACTAATGTAGATGGAATAGATGGCCTCCTTGATCATGAGATTCAACAGTTAGTTGTTAGTCCAGATGCTTCTCCTTATGATGAGATGAAAAGATAATGAACTTAATCATTGCCAACAACATTGATCCTCGGTAGCACAAGACTAAGGTTCGCATGGATTGGGCACAGTTTATGATACGTGTCACTCATGGGGAGCCTATCGACCTAGCAAGCTATATCTTTGTTAGGATTTGATCATAGGGCCACTATATTATGGTAGACATCTTGCCCTTTGGGGTCCTGATCACATAATTTTTGTTAGCCACAAGAATCTAGGCAGATGTTCATGAGTGTGTCCAAGAGTTGATTGGGCTGATCAACTCCTCCACCTTTTCACGCAGTAAGGGACATTTCAACAAGAGGCCTCATGCTCCCAGTATAGAGACAACCGAGATCCAAGGGGATGCATACCTGATAGGGCATGGGGTATCAGGTGAGGCCTCTACATAGGGGACAACATGCACTGCTATTCATGAGGAGATTGCACATATAGTACGTGCAGAGCTTCACGCACAAACAGTTGTTAAGGTGATGGATGCAGTGCGTATAGAGATCCAGAGTGTCACCTCTGACGTACGTACAGAGATCCAGAGTGTCATCTCTATAGTACATAAAAGATTACTAGCATCATCACGGAGTTAGGTCGAGATATGCAGACGACTCAAGTGATGTCTTGACTCGACTAATACAGGTCGAGAAACTCCTAGTAGTAGTTAAGATGGTGGTCTGTGATTTGAGCACGTAGTGGCTCTTTATATTTGCACTTTCGTAGTTTTTTATATGGGCATTATATATGTTTTAAAACTAGTTTAATTATGAATCATTGCTTAATTAATATCATTAAGAATCACTTCTATCGCATTTATTTATCCTTATTTTTTCTAATAACCAAGCTCTTTAACATGTGTCTGTCTTTTCCTTTTTTAAATTATTTATTGATTTTCATTCTATATATTCTTTAATCGCTATTTCTTAATATAAATTAAATATTTATCCATAATTGATTAAGGTACATATTGTTTTGACATAAAAATAAATAAAAATTATGATCTTATTCAAACGTATTGTATAAGCCTTGAAGGGATTTGTTACTCCGGCCAAAGAAATCATTGATCCCGTCATATTTTATGTTCGAATGATATATTGTCCATTTGAACAAGTTCTTTGTGTATATTCAAACTGTCACTAATCATGTACGAATAGTTATATTATTTGTGATAACTTCTTCCGTCTAAAAAAATATCGATCGAATGACATATAAAGCATTCGAACTATAATTGTTTGCATTTGAACATTTATATAAATTTGTCGGAAGGGTAAGTCAATTTTTCACTTAAATTATTAAATTATCCTGTCAATTTTTAGCTCGATCGTACCTAATTTCCATTCGAATGTTTATTTCTTTTATGATCCAATGTTTTAGTATCTGCTTGAATGAAAATTGACTTTAGAGATGACATTTTCCATCTTTAAATAACTTGTTTGAACATAATATTGACTGTTCGAACAGTAAATGACTACTATTCATATTTATGGATGAAATTTGAATTTTGTACCCTAAAACTTATTTTTTGGGATGATTTTTATTTTTATTTTTTAAAAATCGTCCCAAAAGACCTTTTTGTTGTAGTGAAATTTCATAATTGGTTAATTACACAAAAAGAGAAAGAAGATTAAATGTTGAACACATTGCATAAACTATATCAACTCCAACTTTGGTTAAAGCATGCACGTCCATACACACATTTATAAATAGTACCGTCATCATTAAACATGGTGCACATGAAAATAGTACTTAACAATGGACCATGGTTTAACTACCAACCAATGTAAATGGAAAGGAAGAATTGCGTATGCAAATTAAAGCAACTTCATTAGGTGCATACATCTAGATCTAATTACTTCATGGGACCAGTTTAATTAACTGGTTGGAAAGCAGTAATATGGGTCTTGCATGGCTCGAACCCTTGAGATTCATGAATTCATTTCAGGCCCTCGAGCAGCAGTACTATGCCTTGACCAGTACTCTCTTTCAATCCCTATTCTAACATAGACTTGCTGTAAAAAGACATTTTAAAATGCTAGCTTCTGTTTACCCTTATCATGACCAATAAACTGGACGTAATCAAGTAACATGCATGATCATTTCAGTCTTCTGAAATGAAATGAATAGTGACTTTACTTTTATCTTATGAAATATATCAGAGCCAACTCGATTTGTCTGGTGATACTCATGATAATATTGTTTTTAATGTTTCTGTTTTTTTCTTACCTTCTATTTCCTTACCTTCACCGTTTACTTTGTTGTGACTATTTCTTGTCACCGTTGGAGCCGCCCTAGTTGTAAAGTGGATGTTGACCACCAAACAATAATTAGGGTACGTACCTTCTATTTCCTTACCTTCACCATTTACTTTGTTGTGACTATTTCTTGGAGCCACCCTAGTTGTAAAGTGAATGTTGACCACCAAACAGTAATTAGAGTACGTGTCATGAAATGCAATGAGGATTAGAGAAAAAACATGATGAGTAAGTATTGACCTTAGGATTTTAGTGTGATCATTAAGTATGAATTAAATATTTATCAATGCAAGCTTATCATGTGAATTAAATATTAGATGGTGATTAAACGAGGTTGGTCTTTACCCTTATGATGATTGTTAGTAAAAAACTATATCAGAATATATAGCGGAAGCGATATTACCTTGTCGGAAATATCTTGGATCTAGGTACCTACTATGGGTGTCCCTTTCTTACAATCATCAATAAGGACGTAATCAAGTAATTACATGCATGATTTCATTCTTCTGACCTTAATTATTACCGCCTGTACGGTCGGTAAATTAACCGAAATCATATATATAGAGATAGAATGATTCCTTTTTTATTAAGTGACATGCATGTCGACGGTTTCCAAGTATCCACGTACATGCATTACTTTTCTCTATTGAATATTCTATCTATTTTATGCCTTTTTTACAAGAATATTGAATGTCCTTTTTGCTTAATTCAGAGTTCGACATCATCTTCACGCCATCTGAATTAAATAATGTACCATGCATAGAGTTAAAGTTAATTTCACTGTGTCTAACTTTTTCAAAGAAAGTAATATATTATGATCACAATATTAATGATCTTTCGTAAGGATTTCTAGATTAATATTAGAGGTTCTGTTTAAGTGATCATTCCTTTTACCAACTTATATAATTTGGTATCATGAAGGATTTTCTTCTGTTGATCCAATCATGCATGCATGGGCTGTGCTTCTGTTCAATTCGTGGCGTTGATGTGTCTACTCATAGGCTTCTAATTGAGAACTGGAGTTGTAATTGTTGCTCGATGATCAAAACTAGAGCAAGTGTCGAACAACTCTCGAGTTGAGCGAGAGCCTTAGGGAAGTCTCTATAATAGGTCTTGCTCGACCTAGTATCTAGCAGGCGGCAAGTGATCCAGCAATCATAATCTAATCCTCACTGTTGAAGTGTTGAAATTAATTTCCTACATATTGATTTTAAACCTTTCTTTGTTATTAGAATATAGGTTATCCACGTAATATGATATTTAATTATACTCAATGACAAGATGTGTTGAAAGCGGGGGGAAGAGGAAATGAACATAAAGAGACAAAAGTTAGGTTGGAAAATTTTCTGTAAAAGTTCAAAAGTCACAAGCAACTAATTTCCATTCGTAGTCAACGGAGAAAAATGGGGCATGCATGGCTGGCTTGCCATTTTATATTTTTATCAAGTTTCCAGCTTTTTGATATTGATATGATGTTTATCAACTAATATAGAGCTCATTCTCAATATAATAAATATATATATAGAATTAATTTCTAAAATTAAGTAATAATATATATATAGAGCTTCATTCAGAATCTTTTTGCAAATTATATATATGGCCAATGTAGCAGACGTATAATGATTTGTTCTCTTTCCCTCAAATTAAGACACTGATTCACACAAAAAATGTGAGGAATATTGTCAATTGTCAGTTAAAGATAACCCATAAATTAACAGATAATATTAATTAAGACATATATATATATATATAGACAGTTGAAATTGGGGTATTTTGTTTTATTTTATAGGATACAGACATATATATCTTAATCGTCTATTAATGCATATCGTTTTTGAGTGTAAAAATAGATCACCCAACCAATAAGCTAGAAAGTTTTGAGATTTCCTGTCAATATCTCGAGTGATTCCATTGATCTATGATCGCTCCGGCCCACGTACGTACATTTTACAATATTTCTTTGTAACATCAGGTAGGTCGGGTCATCAATCTTTTCGGCTACATGATATACAGCATGTGAAAAGCACAACCAAGCCTACGTACGCGTGAGTTTAATTTGGCCGCATCTGTACGTACGAAGAAAAATCTTGATTGTTTTTGGGAAGTTTTACAACGAAAATTATATAGGTTTTTTATTCGTTTTCGAGAAGTTGGTTGGATGGAAATTAGATGGCTAATGAATAGATTTGAAAACTTAATAAAGATTTAGTCGTTAAACTGATAAAAAGTGGCGTTGATTTAATGATAATTAATTAACACTCTTTTTCACATGTGGAACAAACTTCCCTTAATCAGCGGACTAAATCTTTATTAAGTTTTCAAATCTATTCATTAGCCATCTAATTTCCATCCAACCAACTTCTCGAAAACGAATAAAAAACCTATATAATTTTCGTTGTAAAACTTCCCAAAAACAATCAAGATTTTTCTTCGTACGTACAGATGCGGCCAAATTAAACTCACGCGTACGTAGGCTTGGTTGTGCTTTTCACATGCTGTATATCATGTAGCCGAAAAGATTGATGACCCGACCTACCTGATGTTACAAAGAAATATTGTAAAATGTACGTACGTGGGCCGGAGCGATCATAGATNTATAATGAAAACGACTATTTGCGATGAAAGCAGATTCATTTTAGTTAGAAATAGTCATTTTGTTAGAAATAATTAGTAGAAAATAAGAAATTTTCTTGTAGTAAAAGTGTGAAATCACAACTTATTTAAAAGGTTAAACTGATAAAAAGTGGCCGTTGATTTAATGATAATTAATTAACACTCTTTTTCACATGTGGAACAAACTTCCCTTAATCAGCGAAACTTTTAAAATAAGTTGTGATTTCACACTTTTACTACAAGAAAATTTCTTATTTTCTACTAATTATTTCTAACAAAATGACTATTTCTAACTAAAATGAATCTGCTTTCATCGCAAATAGTCGTTTTCATTATAAAAAAAATTGATCACAAATATCTATTTTTCTTGTGATGTTTATTCCGAAAAGTACTAATTAACCAATTATAATAAAAGTAACATATAGGCCAATTTGGTAATAAAAAGTTGGATACATGATTGGATTGATTATTACACAGCCCTATATTAATAAAACTATCCCAAGCAGTTTCATGTTTTCAATATGCATGATACGTAACAAGTGATGTGGATATAACCATGCATGCACGATCTTGGTAGCGAGCGAGCGGCTGTCAATTGCATGTTCTTAAATTGAATATCTATGTAATTAAAGGGATTAAAAGCTTTTCTCATCTGTCCTTATAACCAGTCGGAATCATACCGAACCTAATTATCCTTTTGACTATTTATATATAGCTCAAGATCACAAGTACTGATATTATATATATATATATATATGTCTTTGTTCCCTTTTTGTTTTCTTCTTCTAATTAGTTTTCGAACTCATAATTTGATGCATCTGAAAGCTTCAAACAATATCGAATCCAAAAAGAAAACAAATAAATAAGAAAACTGCCGCAACGATACAATACAGGCCAGCCTTACTTAATTTGCTGCTTAATTGTCTTGATCGTCATGCGGATGAGGATCGAGAGGCCCCAATCTTTGTATCAGATTTGGGACCGGCCTCCTATATATATATAGGCTGGCCGTGGCGTTTTCGATTATTACAATATCCTATTTTGTACTAAAAGATGTCACTTTTGAAGTTTATTGGAAGCAATTCACATGAAGTGGATATCTAGTACTAGTGGTCCATCCCCATTAATTTCTTGCATGCTGGCACCAGATCCATGGCGCGCTAGCTTCTTCAGTTTTGTTGCTTTGATCAGTACTCACGGCCAATATATATATCTATATATATATATATATATATATATATATAAGTCTATATACAGTTAGTTTTTCATACTCTTTTACTCACTTCATTGATGTAACTAGTTAAAAAAAATTAATGCAATCAATTACATTAGTGGAGTGCACAATAAGTGTGCAAAAGTAATTGTATTATATATATATTGAGTATAAGTGAGAACACACAACCCCCAAGCCTGTATTCTATAAGCACCCAAAAGAAAATTAAGCTGTGTTATTTTATCCAAAACTACTTGGAGGGAAAGAATTTTCAATCCTCCATTAATATCATTACCTTGCCCATGAAAAGTTAACGTACCATGCTACCTTCACGATGGATGAATTAATATATTTATATACATATATATTATATAGTAGCTTTCTAATATACGGTGGATAATCATCTTTCGAGCATCTCCAATTAATATATTATCCCTAGCTCTTCCGACCCTAGGGGTACTCTCGAGTAGAGTGGCCGGGCTAGCTTGAGTTTAACTACGTACTTTCATGGACTCACAAATGAAAATTTCTATTTTATCATATTTGTTTTATAATTATCATACTCTCAACATTTTTTTATGCAGTATGATCAAATGACTGATCTATAAGTAGAATATAATAAATAATTTTCAATCATTTAATATCATATAATAATGAAATTGTGGAATGACAATTGTAATTAAAAGGTGGTGAAATAAGCCATCATTATAGTTTTTTATTGTGTAGAATCAAGGATATTCGGAAATTCTCACCAAATTATTACGGTCCCTACCATCACCATATCTATGTTAATTTATATTCTAAATATTATATATATAGGGCTCTAGAAGTACTATCATACCTAATTTTTTTTTTTCTTTAAATTATTTTTCTTAAGAAAGTTTGCTTCTTGATTGTCGCCTCAAGTAGCTATTGGACGGTTGCCGCTGCGTCATTCGATAAAAGATGTTCGAGAACACTTAAAACGACAAATGTAGTTGGATTTACCTAATACATGCTTTATGCTTGTAAACAAACATAACAATGGCGTCTCTAAGCTGATCACTCATCCATATTGTCTCTCCGGCCATTTCAAATTTTTAATAAATCGTACGTGTACAAGCTAGCTGTCCCTTTCTAACGAACCTAGCTAGCATGAGAGACGACCCCGCAATTAATCCAAGGGATTAGGTAGAAATTCGGGTGTAGTTTGGATTCTCCTCTCACATACGTACGTGAAATACGCCTATCCGAATTGCAGATTGGAAAACGCGCTAATTGTGGCGCGCATGCACGAACACATGCAAACACCGAAAGGGGAACACGTACGGAAGGTTAAAAATAAGTTATGGATACTTGGGGAATGAGATAAATGAAAAATCTGTGAATGGTAGTTAAATAATTTGACATATAATATTTTATGAAGTTTTGGGAAATGAGATATCAGAAGAAATTGAATAAAAATATCATAAAGTTTAAATATTATTATAATATAATTTTTTTAGTATTGTTTTTGTTTTGAGATTTAAAAAAGTTGAATTTTCTTTTTTTATGTTTTGTTTGGAAGTTAGGAGAATTTGAAATGATTAAGTAATGATTAAATGAAAAAGTGAAAAATTTAACATTGAAAAATGTATATTTGAGTATTGTTTGGATGTTGAGATGGAATGAGATGAGATAAAACCATCTCAACATGATCAAAACAACCCCTAATTAGTCATATATAGTAACTTTATTTTGGCCTTGCTCACATGTGTTCTCCTTTTCGTGTATGAATCCACGACTCTTATATACATATAGTTGTACACAAATCTTGTCAGAAAATGTTAAAGATCCAGCTCGTTCATTATTTACCACCTTCATGCATGCATTGCCAAAAGCGATCCAAATATGTGTTTAATATTCAACAATTAAATAGGAAGATTAGTGATCCATAAAGATGTGTATCTTTCTTAACTTGTCACTGGCCTTGATTAGCTGTATCATGGGCATAAAATGTCAAATTCTTAATAAAGGTATTCCTCGATATTCCAATCACCAAAAATTTTGCCAAACCCTTGAAAAGACGAAATGCATGCATGCATGCACATCTATTTTTAGGATGTACGTCAAATCCTCGCTAAGACAAAATACATGTATGTAAATCTATCTATCATTAATTCTACATTCTCTGGTACTTCTTTTTCCTGGTTAACAGTTTGTTTTTTTATTGGTCAAGGGCATGAAAAAAATAGCACCTCGCCTCCTATTCAATAGTTTGAAACAATTTCTTTGTAATGGCTCAAGGAAAGCCCAAGGCACATGATCAAAATCTACGTTCTGAAAAAATTAGGCAATTGTATTTATATTTGGAGCTCCATTAAAATTATTATAGAAAGATTTAAGTATTGTTCGAAAGAAGACTTAGATCTCTCGAATGATGGGGCTGAAATTGGCTTGGAATAAAAGGGAATTAAGCAGCGGACTAGCTAGTCTGGATTCTGTGTGTAAACAGTATTGGCACCCAAAACTTGGTTATGCTAGATTCCTTTTTGATAATCCTAAAGTATCTTCGATCTTCAGGGGAAAAGATTTCCAATCTTCCATCATTACCCATATGAAATATTAACATGCATGCATGAGTACGGTGGAAGCTGCTTTAATTAATGTCCAAACTTTTGAGTCAAAAAGCTTTCGAATTATATACAGTACTGGAATGTGGATAACGAATCAAGTTCTGTGTACGTACGTCCAATAATATATATATATATATATTCTCCCTTTTTTCAACCCCCATCGATCGATCTCGATCTGCGCTGTAATAATCCAAATTACGTACTGCGCCTTGCTTGTAACGTTTAAGATCAAACCAAAACGTGGGCTGTACTACGTGCGAAGTCGCACGTGTATATTTGCAGCTACTGATCATATTAGGTTAAAACTTAAACATTATTAACACGTGTGCATGTGTGCTGACATGTGTTTATTTCTACTATCCACATGCAGTGGCTTTGGGGCCCGAGGGTTCATCTCATAGAGCATAACATGATTTCTGTATGGCTATGGCCGCCGCAGGAGGACATTGAATATTTCCTTGAACCTTTTGAAGGCTAGGGAGAAAATATTAACTTTCATTCCGTGAGTTCATGCACCTTTTGGACGAATATGTTCTTGTCGCGCGATGATCTGGTTATAATATATTTGAGCACTGCATGCAATTATTGCGATGGGACCTTTGTAACATATATATTTCATATCTCATCATGTTAATGTTGTGTGTTAGATCATGATCAAGAACATCAAGGGATATTGTATCCCTTTCCTACAATGGATTTGTTTGGAAAAAACAAAAACTAATGATTTTCTACTATTTGAGGGCATGGGGAAGTTGAATTATATACGAAACTGCTTAACAACCACCGTTAATGATTCTAAGTACCAGCAAACATGCATTATTGTTAAGTATTAGTAGTATTTAATTTGTTTGATGCATATGAGCATAGAGCTATTGGGAAATGATATGCACAAATTTAGAATATTAAAATCTATACAAGCCTTTGAAAAAAAATTGAAAACTCCACGTGAAAAAGCTCAATTTTTTATAATGGGTTACACTTTTTTTAAATAATTTATACGAGACTTGCATGCACATCATATTAAACTTCTTGTATCTAGCATTACACATAATTATATATATATATATATATACGAGATGTTATCAGGACGGGATAATCATATAACTATTAGGTTCCAGCCAGTCAATTTCAGTTTGAGTCGATTGTAAGTAATGAAGAACAGTATCTTTCTCAGATGATCAGTTAAACTTCTGGGCAATAAGATTTTACCACAGCATATATAAAACATCCAAAATATGCAGATCATAACGCACTGTCGGATTAGGTTTTGAACTATACACGTACTGGTTTTAAAGCTCCTTTTAGAAATCTTTTAGAAGCGCAAAAAAAGAAGATTCAAACAAGCAACAACGTACGTACAAATTAATCAATGGGAAAAGATAATTAATTACGGTAATTCCGGCTATTTAAAAATCGCCGCAAAAAGATATGTTTTATGAAGGCCTTCATCTAATCCGCATATATAATATATTGCCGGATTATCATCTCGCCGCAATATAATATTTAATTAAGATCAAAACGTCTATTGCGATCACTTTTAAAATAGTCGAAAAAACTTACTTTGAAGCGAGTTTTCTTATTTTATCTGCAGTAAAAGCCTTCAATGTTGTGGTGAGAGTACTATGAGTGCATGGTTAAACGTCGGTGATTACTCTGTAATTAATCATGATAAAGAAGGACGACGCCATTGAGTGATATATATAATTTCGGTCAATTAATCATGCGTACGGGCCGGGTGATTAGCGAACCGAAATCATCGGCCGGCCAACATCACATCCATCCTACAGAGAGCATAATTTTTTTTCTTTTTCTTTTTTTTTTTAAAAGAAAAATAAATGGCAGGTTAACGCTTTCTAATTAAGTATCCTGATCACTTTTCTCTGTTCAATATTCCATCTGTTTTCAGACTTCTTTGTTTTGGAAAGATTCCATATGTCCTTTTGCTTAATTTAGAGTTTATCTTGATGATCTTCATCGGATCATATGGAGGTACGATCACGATGGTTTTCTCACTAGCTTGCAAGGGAATGACTCATTCGATCTAATATATATATTTTAAACTCATTCTGAATTGTCAACCTATTTTCTTTATTTATTGGCTTAAGATACCCAGGAACAAAATCCTGATTAATCTAAGTTCTGATAGGAAATTTTTCACGAGTGCATTCACATGATTCATTAGTTCAAAGAAAATTATCCCAGTCTAATGGCAATTAAAGATTCTTTGCACTTGACAGTTTAAACTTTAGACTTAAAGAGAGCATACCATAAATTAGACTCATTTGATTATATAGATGAGATAAAATTAATTAAAAGTTAAATAAAATATTGTTAGAATATAATTTTTTAATATAATTTTTGTTTTAATATTTGAAAAAATTGAATTATTTAATATATTTTGTGTAAGAATTTAAAAAAAAATTGTAATAATTATATGAGATGAGATTTGTTTAATTAAATGAGGCGAATCGAAGTCTCCTATGCATAGATTCATTTCTGTTCAATTCCGGTGTTGTAACGGGTATAGTACTACTATACACTTCCAGTTCTATTTCGTTCCACATTCCAACCTATTTCGCCTTGAATTTACATTCCATTCTCGATAATAGTTCCATAAACTTTGATCGAAGACATTTTTGTAATTTTAAATTTGAATGGCATTTCTATAATTTTAAAATTTTGTAGCTTTAAGTATGTCCTTTCATCCTCCTTTTTTATCTTCTTCTTCTTCTTTTTTTAAATATTATCTTTTAACACCAATATATTATCCTTCTATTTTTTTATTGTCTTTCAACATATATTCATCATTTTTATAAATTGTTACCAAGATGGAATTCAAAACTTTACTCTTACCACTTGAGCTAATTCCTAGGAGTTAATTGTGGATGACCTTGATTATAGGAAGGCTTTAATCCTCTATAACTGCAAATATTAGTTTTCTTATTTTTTTTATACGTTTTTAGCACTTCTATTTTTTTTCTTCCTCTTTTGTGTATATCTCAACTCAAGTTTGTGAGCTTTTTAATATTATCTTTTAACAACAATATCTTTTCCTTCTATTTTTTTTATGGTTTTCAACATATTTTATAATCAAATCTTAAATATACATGCACGCATGATACACATACATATATACATGTATTTATTCAATCATTTATCAATTCTTTATAAAAAAAAAATATATATATATATATATATATACACCAATATCAAAATTTTTCATTCTAATATCTAAACAGAATTATAACCAAGATGGAATACAAAACTAAACCCTGGGAGTTAATTGTCCACGACCTTGATACGAAGGCTTTAATCCTCTAACTTCTGTTGCAATCATGGGCTTTGAACTTAGCCATTTTGTTTTGCTGGGCCAAAAATATTCAGCACCTCTGTGAAAATACGAGTCCAAGCAACAAGGCCTTTGCATTTAGCTCGGAGCTTACAATTTATATGCAAAAACATGAAGAACTTTATCACTTTGTTTGCTGAGAAGAACTCTTATGACTATGATTTTTTTCTAGCCCGCTTTGGTATATGTGTATTCAATTGTGAGGCCCAAATTTAGACGATGGGCAGCTGTAAAACAAGCTGCGACAAAGTTCACGAGCATGATTCGATAAATCATAATTCATTTTCCACCGCAAAACTTTGTTTTTCTTTTGCTTTTTTGTTTCTACTTTCTTCATTCTTATTCCAAGTTTGCTGGAGATTTTCATGCTCTCTGTTTTGTTTGTGTTTATGGATAAAAGTGTTGGTTTAAATATTGTTGAGAGGAAAAAATCTTTTACAATATTTTTTGAAAGTGTAACATTAGATGTAGTTTTAAAATATACAAGTCTCGCATAAGTTCTTTCAAAAAAATTAGGGTCTAACATTAAAACATAATTTTTTCTTGTGAATTACAGATTTATCTACTCTTTTCAAAAGAATGGGCCGGCTTGAATATATACCCTATGACTGCAATATCATTTCTCTTTTTTAAAATACAAGATTTGAAATTTTTAGGACCTCTATCACAAAAAATTATTAGGGTACAGTTGAATGATTACCTCAAGCTAAATCTTTGTAGTTGTTCTACGAGTGAATCTAGTTTACAAGTCTCCACTCGATTCAAGTTCATATTCACCCAATAGTTGAGTGCAGTTTGTAAATAAATTAGAGAGACTTAAATAACTCACAACCTATATGCTTTTTTCAAGAGAAAATGCAATTTTCTTGAGAGATAATATTATTTTCTTAGGAAAAATGATTTATACAAGCCCTAAGTAGATAGGCCTTGCACAAGCTTTTGTAAAAAAGTGGACCCCACCTTAAAAAAGTGTAAAGAAAAACCATTTCTTTTAGTGGGATCCACTTTTTTTATAAAGGATGTAACTTATCTATTTGAAACTTATATGCACTACTATTTTCCTAATCCTTAGGAACTAAACAATATGTACCCAAAATCCCTTAAACAAAGGGGTTTTATTTGCCAACATATGGCTTGCCCATTATTGCCTTAATCCCAAGCGTTATACTCTGGGGAAAATAAAATGGGAAGGGCATACCTATATTGGTGCCCTACCTTTTTCTCATATACAAGCAAATAGGTCATACGATCACCGAGTAATATGGGTGTAAGCGGCCCAGTTTAGTTTGGTTTTGGACAAAATTTAGAACTGAATCGGTATGCTGACTCACTCAAAAATGAGTAATACAAAGGCTATCCCAAGTGCAGGAGGATGTCGTGTAATAATTAGAAATAAATTCCTAAATCGTCTCCTCAAGGAAAGTTACTTAAAATTAAATTCGTTTAAAATGGTGAAAATATTCACAAAGATAAAATAAAAATGATGGTATGTACAATGGATGGAAGAGTGCAACAAGAATGAAAAATGGAACTAGTCATTGACTAGATTCATATTTTTAGATTTTTGAGTGTAGAAATGAAATGTAAAAGACTAACAAATTGAAATTAACAATCAAAGAATCAACTAAACTGAACAATCTTAATTAATCTGAAAATTAAACAATAAAGCAGAAATTATTTAAGTCCTAATTAAACATTAATCAATCTAATATGCAATTGAATTAAGAGATTAATAAAACTAAGCTAAGAATTAAACTAGATTAGAAAGTAATTGACAAAATACGAGCTAAAAATTGAAAAGCCCCAAAATCAAGATTCTAGAGTTCATCCTTGTATTCAAATCACAAATTCTCAAAATTAATCCATAGCAATTGTAATCACTATTAAATGAAAGTTTAAAGAAGCGAGAAAAATAAATAACACGAAATAAATAAACAACAAATAAATTGTCCAAACTTCTAAAACCAAAAATCTAAAAAATATTCCATAAACTTAAAACTGAAATTAAATAAAAAGTAGAGAATGAAAAGATCAAGCCAATTGAATGGAGATGGATATTGAAATGAGTGGAGGAGACTGGACTGAAGTAGCAATTGGACCCCTCAATGAGTTATTCAACAACGCTGTAATTCCTCTTCTACCAATTAATAATTCCGTGCGACGTTGAATGAAAAGTCCCAAAAGAAAGAAGCTTCACGTGGGGCTCAAAACAATGCCCAAAAATGAGATGTGTTGCCGTATATCTCCCAAGTCTTAACTTTTTTCCAAATAAAGAAAAGTGCCATATATCACTTGAAATCCCACTCCTAATCAAAGTACGCGGCATTAATTGAATTCCTCGATAAAAAGTAGTGTGATGTCCCTCTTGAAGTCCAAATGTCCTTTTTGTTTTTTAACTTTTTTGACTTTTCTTTTTTTCTAATTTTTGTATTTCTTGGACCTAAAAAGTAGAAATAAGAAAAATAAATAAAATAAAATATAAAAGGAAGAATAGAATATTAAAATTGTATTGTGCATATAAATGAACATTGTTTAATTAAATCACAAGTTATAAAATTAAGCATAAATTTATGCTATTAATCAATTTAAATCACAACTCGAATTTATGCATCTTAATCATTTTTTCATCTAAAACCAATAATAAAGTAATGAAAGAATTAAAATATATTAGTTATAAATCTATAAAATATACAATAACTCAGCTCAATCATATGCACCGGTTTTGCGTTTTCAAAAATTGATTACACACCGGTTATCCTCTTAAACTGGTATCTTCGGTTTTACCGGTTCCGGTCCAGTTCAGTTTGGTTCTCTGGTTTTAATAGTATTAGTATATATTTTAGTATTAGTTATAGTGATTAAGATAGCTATATATTAGTATTTATTATATTAATTTTAATTTATTATAATTATATCATTGATAGTGATAGTATTAGTATTACTATATCATTATTTCATATATAATTATTTAGTATAGTGATTTATATAGTAATTTATATATAGACTTAAAATATGTTACTAATAGTAATATAGTATTAGACTATTAGTATTAGGCCATAAAATATAAATTGTAATTAATATACATTATATACTAATGTATATTAGTATTACTAATTTATTAATGTACTTATCAAAAAGAATATATTGAGAATTTATTAGGACATAAAATGTTATTGATATATCTATATATTTTATGATTAAAACATATGATCGAATAAATTTTTATGTTTAAGATTAAAATTTTATGTTATAAATTATAATAACATTATCTTATATATAATTATAATTTATATTATTATATATATTATATATATAAATTATATATAATATAAAAAATATGATATATAATATTAAAAAAATTAATTTAAAATATATAATATAGTGAATCAGTCCAATCCGGTCCAAAAAAGCATAGAATCGGAACCAGACCTGTACCAATCAGTTTTGGAACTGAGAGAACTGGTCTCGGACAAGACCTGCTCCACAGGTTCAGGCCAGTCCCATTTTCCGATTTCTCAATTTATTTTTACACCCCTACCGAGTATAACTGAAAATAAATGTGTGGGTGCATTATACTAAATCTCTACTAGAAAAGACCAATATATCGATATTCTTAAAGTGTCTCTTATGCCCTAAACTCATTCAATCAAATATAATCAAGCATCAAGCCTTGTTTGGATTCGAAAAGTGTTTTATTTGATCTTATCATTACAACTTTTTCAAATTTCCATAAAAAATATAATAAATAATTCAACTTTTTTCAAATCCCAATTCAACTTTTTCAAATCTCAAAATAATAATAATAATATTTTATTCAACTTTTATCTTTCATCCAAAACCATCTTATATTATCTCTGAATCCAACCCAATAGAATCATGCTTTATCACTTTTGCACCATCACAATTGTTCACAAATGTTGTCAATACTACATTGCAATGCCAAAGTTTGACGTCAACAAACACAGCCAGAGATGCGTTGTCGAATAGCCTTGCCTTCTCCCTCATGTTATTCAACTTTAGTCCAACCATTTTTACAACAATGTCTTTTTAGATTTTGTCATTCACAATCATTGTCAATATGCTAGAGTATCAAATATTAGAACCTCTATGTTATGATATGATCAAAGGTCAAGAAGGGCACCAAAAAAGTAAGAATGGGACTCACATAGTGCAAAAACAGGCAACCATTCACCCACTTCCACATTTAGTCGAATAAGCACATTTAGTATGAAATACGTGCTATGGTGAATTTCTCTTCCTCAAAGAGCATATGTCCATATCAAACATAATACAAATCTTAGTCCAGAGGCCATTTCTGTGTCTAACCCAAGTCTCTCTATTTGTTCACCTCCAAAGCGCCATAAAAGGTCTTACATCTAGTTATTTATAGGTTACATGGATTGTTGGGGTGTCCATAACAGTCGTCTTAAATATGATGAACCCCATCTTAGCTCCAATTAAGGGACATATCTTTTGTGTCATGTAACTTATTCTTTTTTGGATCAACTCGAGAGACACAATGTCTCATCTTTACTTGCTACCATTTTGGAGTGTCAAAGGTGATTGTTTGTGTGAATTAGCTGATCTAAGCTTGTTGACATACCTAATGTGTGTATATGTCATGACATATGATAAAGATAAGAAAATGTCATATTGCATTAATATCTCAAATGAAGGTTTACATTATTTTGTCAACAGAAAAAAAAATTATAATTACAATTTATACATTCATAAACTCCTAACATGAGCCATAAAAGTGTCTTTCACTATGAGGTTTGTAAGGAGATCAACAACCGTGCGACTTGTAGAAAGATATTTTAGGACCACTTTCTTATGTGATATCATTTCTCTGATGTAGCGGGATAGGATATGAATATGTTTGGTTCTTCCATGATACTTTTGATCATAAGCATATGTGAGAACAGCTATGCTATCACAAAAATGGTCATGGGATCAAAAGTATGATCTCAATGTCTAGGTGCTGAAGGAAACTCCTCAACCAAACAGTTTCCTCTACTGCTAAGCATGCTATGTACTTTTCCTCCATGGTGGATAAGGCTATAAAGGGTTGTTTCTTACTACTTCACATAATGGTGACACTGTTCAGTAAGAACACACACCTAGTTGTCAATTTGCACTCATCTAAATCACTGCCCCAATTAGCATCGCCATAACCTTTACCTTTAAGTTGCAAATACAAACTTGATAGCACAATTCATAGTCTGCAATCCCTTTGAGATATCTTAAAATCCTCTTGATGGCTTTCCAATGAGCCAATCCAAGGTTAGATATGAATCTATTAACCAACTCAATTGTATATCATATGTCTGGCCAAGTACACATCATTGCATATGTCAGGCAACCAATAGCAACAGCATAGTGAACATGAGTAATCTTCTCTATTTCTCTTGGAGTCTTAGGACACATTTCTTGGCATAAGCTCTTGCTTTAGCAATAGAGGTGTCAATGGGTTTATAATCACTCATTCAGAAGTGTTTAATAACCTTCTTTATGTAAGTTTATTGAAACAGACACAGAAGTCTCTTTAAATGATCACTATATATCTTAACCCTCAAAATGCATTCAGCTTCACCTATGTTTTTCATCTTAAATTTGAGAGATGACCACTTCTTACTAGCAGCAACATCTACTTTTCATTTCCAGCCAATTTGCAGCCATTTCTTAGTGACAATAGTTTGAAACTCTTTTTGGATCGCTTTACATAGATGCGGCGATTTTTTGCGATTATCGTAAATTCCTTCGGGATAATGGCTCGATGGAATCTAATATGCCACTGTTTAGATGATTGCTTTAGGTCATATATAATCGCTTGAGTTTGCATACTTTGCACTCTTGACCTTTGACCACAAAGCCCATGGGTTGATCCATATAGATCTTTCCATCAGGTTCTCAATTGAGAAAATGCGTCTTAACATTCATTTGGTAGAGTTTTAAATCCATATATGCTATTATGGCTAGAATTAGGCTAATTGATACAAACTTTACTACTGGAGAAAATGTTTCCTCATAGTCTATACCCTCTTATTGGGTATATTTTTTCACCACGAGGCAAGTTTTGTACCGCTCAATTGACATGTCTACTTTGCGTTCGCCCTTTAGAACCCAATTGTTCCCAATGGCCTTCCGTCCTGGTGGTAGGTTTACCAGATGCTAGACCTGATTAGTTCTCATAGACTCTATTTCATCATTTAGTACTTTCATCCACTCATCTTTAGTAGGAGAAGAGATGGCTTTTTGAATAGTCCAAGGCTCATTGTCATCTTGCAAAGCCACGATGAAAGTTTTTCCCTCAATTTCAAATCGATGTTGGGGAACATTTCCGCGTAAGCTTCTATGTGGTAGAGGTTGTTGTGGATGTCAAATGGGTTGATACCACTCAGAGCCAAGTCACTCCCATTGTTTCTAAGAGCTTGAGAGATTTCCTCATTTCTCAACTAGGATACTTGGAGTGGCTTTCTCTTGATCCACAACCTCACTTCTTTTTGAAAACTCATACTTGATGAAATCTACATCCTATAACTCAATTTCAAACACGCTTCCATAAAGCTATTTGTCAAAAAATATATATATATCCCTTATAGTGGTTGGAGTGCCTTATAAAAAAATACACTTCTTTTCTCTAGGGTTTAACTTCCCATATTTATGAGAAGAATCGTGAACAAAGCCCACTAAAATTCATGGCAACAAGATACTTAAGTCAGGTTTCTTGTCAATCCAAAGTTCATACAGAGTGGAATGTATTGATTTGGAGAGTATTCGATTAAGGATGTCAACTGTAGTCAAAATTGCACCCCAATATGATATTGGTAGTTTCTCTTGCTCTATTAGTGACCTAACAACTCAAGATGTGTCCAGTTTCTCCTTTTTGTTGTAGGGTATATGACATCGTCAATTGCCTTTTGGTTTTTCATCATAAAGTCTTTTAAACTGTTCAGATACATATTTATGCCCATGATCAGCTCCGAGCCTTTACACTTTTGTCTAATTGATCTTCGACCAAGCCTAAGTATTATCTGAAGCAGTCTAATACTTCAAAGTTATGGGAAATCAAATAGACATGACCCTCATGTCTTACCCTTATACTCATTGGACCACAAATAGATAGCCTCTATTATCTTTTTATATAGATTTCTATTTGCTTTTCCCATCAAATGTTCACATGTGGGCAATACGACTTTAGCGAGATTTCTTATTAGATCTGCTTGCCTAGTATGGCCAAGTTTAGCATGCCATTTATATGAATCTAGATTACCATATGCAATAAGAATAATTGTAGTTTCATTCAAATATGAATAATCCAAATCCAATATCAAGAAGCCATTTGAAAGAAAAGCATAACCATAAAGAAACATAACCAAATAGATAGAAATACCACTGCTTTAAAATAAAATAAAATAAAATAAAGCAAAATAGCCAAATAGCCAACTAAAATAACTGCGGAGGGTAGATTTTTTGCTGGATTTTGGGAGCATATAGTACATCGTGGAGTAATAGACTATGAATACCTCTCTAGTATATCCTATAAGTACCAACTCCTACCTCCACACTAGCTCAATTTCAGACCTTGATATCACTACTCCCAACTCGAATTCGACAAAACCCCTACAAACCTAACTTTATCTCGAGCTATGTGCTCAATCCCTCCTGAATCAACAATCCAAATGCGATAGGAGTGAACAACCATTACATGATTTGTTAAATAAACAAAAAGTGAATAGTAAGATTGTACATTTTTCAACTCAACTTGGTCATGAGAAAAGTGGTATTGCTTTCTGTGACGCCCCCAAATCCCCACGCACGGACAATGGGAAATCGAGACGTCCAGATGGTGACAACACGGGTCCCCATTCTATCGACGAGTGCCAAGTGTGTGGAAGCAACAAAAGTGCACGAAGAGACACGCAGTGGATAGCAAAGACATATAACTAAGTACCAGAATTTTTCATAATTTAATACAAAGATGTTCAAATCATACATAATAAAATATTACAAATACAAATATTGTTTCAAAGCCAACTCCAAAGCATAGACTCCAACTCAAAACTCCGGCCGAGCCGCATCCTCGGGCTCAGCCTCCTCCTCCTCCTCGATCCCTGCACCAAAATCTAAGGTACCAAAAATGGTGCCACAGGTAAGTAAAATCCAAACACCACTAGGTAAAAACATATTAAAACTCAAATAATATGCATGAGAGAATGCCAATGCACAAACCGATAAAACCGTATTTTTTTCCACGCACGCCAAAAATCTCATTTGGCCCAAAAATATGATCTTTACAAATATCATGCCAAAAGTCCATTTGGCCCATATACAACTCAATCCAAATAACCCATTAATTCGTATGTACCATGACCTCCCCTAGGGGTCATCCGCACACCCTGGCTCCCGTGCCACACCGCGGGTATCCACCACGCGTATGACACCTAAACGAGCGATGCCCAGTTCCGCGCCCCGCGCGTTAGTAGCCAAGCATCCTCTAGCCCTCGCCAGCGAAGGGCCACGGAGTCAGTGAGTAGAGCGATGCCCAGTTCCGCGCCCGGTGCGTTCGTAGCCAAGCATCCCCTAGCCCCCGCTCCTGTTGTCGCTCAGTTCCGCGCCCGGCGCGTTCGTAGCCGAGCTTCGACTCAGGGGACGTCACTCAGTATATTACGCTCCCGAGTGACCAGAGGAGCTCCACCGAGATAATACCCCATCCCGGCTTGGAGTTGTGGTACACACGCACCCAAAAATCCATTTACGCCAATAAAACATGATTTTCTCAATTCATATAAAATGCACGTGCATGCACCATGTAAATGCAATCTCAATGAACGACACAACCAACCAACCATAAATCAACAAATCAAGCAACTCCATCCTTCATCCATCCGACCCCCGAACTCCTCGGACTCAGTCTGGAATCAACAAACCAACCAGATAATTTATTGTAAGAGCAAAATACATTTAAATCTAAAAGTAGAGTTTGGAAAATACTTACAGCGCTATACGGTATTTTTTGAAAGCTCGCGGCGTTGCAAACGGTAGAGGAAAAGCAACGTAACAGTGCATTTTACACTATGGCCGTGGGTAATAAATTACCCACTTTCGAACGGGGACAAACCAAGGCACGAAATTGATAGGGAATGGCCTTGAGATATTTATGAAGCTAAAGGAAGTGAGCTTTAGTCGTGGGTGGCGATGGAAGTGCAAAAAGGGGCTGAACGGAGTTGAGCTCGTGGGAGCTGCTCAGGCAACGGATCGGGGCCGAAATTAGGTGGGTTAGAACGGCAAGAGGTAGGGGAAGAAGCTGTGAAGAGATGGTGGCCAGAGGTGGTGCGACGGCGCCGGAAACGGTGAAAAGCCGTGTGGCTTGGAGGAGCTCGTGGTGGCTAACGGTGGCTCGGATGGAGGTGAAACTTGGTGGGGATGTTCACCGGTGAGAGGGGAAGAAAACTGGGTGGGTGGTGTAGGCCACGCCACCGGCGAGCGGCGGTTTTGGGCTGCGAAAGCAACCGGCAACAGGGGTGGAAAACAGGGCTGGGGCAGCGACTTTAAGCCGTGCGTGGCAGCTAACGGCTGGTTCGATGACTCTGAAAATTTGTGGGGATGATCTCCGGTGGGAGGGGAAGAGAATGGTGGTGGTGGTGTACAATATAGCCGCCGGACGGCGGTGCACTGGCCGGCCGAAGTAGGGGTGACGGGAAGGAGAAAAGAGAAGGGGAGAGCACGGGGAGAGAGAGCCGGAGAGGAAAAGAAGAAGAAAAAGAAAGAAAAAGAAAGAAAAAGGAAGGAAAAGAAGAAAAAGAAAAAGGAAAAGGGAAAAAGAAATGAGAAAAGAAAAAAAATGAGGTCCAATCCTCACTTCCGGGATCCAAAAACTGTTTTGCCGAAAACGATATTAAAAACATAAGACGACTAAATTAAATTAAACACCACATCAAATAAAATAAAAACCAATTAAAATATATTAATTTAAAATAAATAAACCAATATATTAATTAAACTAAAAACACTCCTTCAGTGAAAATACACGTAAAAGCGGATCATCACACTTTCCACAATTAAAGCAGTCTGGCTTGGACTTGTTCTTACCATGCTTGCCTCTCTTGCCATGCTTAAAAGGTCTTGGCCCTTTCTGCACATGTCTAACAGCTACCCAGTCTTGGTGTTCTTGTGCTTAATAGTGTTCATTCAGGCAGACTCTTTTTCGAGCCTGATCCAGTACGTAACTGAATTCTAGACACGGTAAAACTAGGGCTGATAACCATAGTACCACCCACCCATATCTAAGATGTTGCTTTATCGTGAATTTAGAGCNACTTCTTTTCTCTAGGGTTTAACTTCCCATATTTATGAGAAGAATCGTGAACAAAGCCCACTAAAATCCATGGCAACAAGATACTTAAGTCAGGTTTCTTGTCAATCCAAAGTTCATACAGAGTGGAATGTATTGATTTGGAGAGTATTCGATTAAGGATGTCAACTGTAGTCAAAATTGCACCCCAATATGATATTGGTAGTTTCTCTTGCTCTATTAGTGACCTAACAACTCAAGATGTGTCCAGTTTCTCCTTTTTGTTGTAGGGTATATGACATCGTCAATTGCCTTTTGGTTTTTTCATCAGCTCCGAGCCTTTACACTTTTGTCTAATTGATCTTCGACCAAGCCTAAGTATTATCTGAAGCAGTCTAATACTTCAAAGTTATGGGAAATCAAATAGACATGACCCTCATGTCTTACCCTTATACTCATTGGACCACAAATAGATAGCCTCTATTATCTTTTTATATAGATTTCTATTTGCTTTTCCCATCAAATGTTCACATGTGGGCAATACGACTTTAGCGAGATTTCTTATTAGATCTGCTTGCCCAATATGGCCAAGTTTAGCATGCCATTTATATGAATCTAGATTACCATATGCAATAAGAATAATTGTAGTTTCATTCAAATATGAATAATCCAAATCCAATATCAAGAAGCCATTTGAAAGAAAAGCATAACCATAAAGAAACATAACCAAATAGATAGAAATACCACTGCTTTAAAATAAAATAAAATAAAATAAAGCAAAATAGCCAAATAGCCAACTAAAATAACTGCGGAGGGTAGATTTTTTGCTGGATTTTGGGAGCATATAGTACATCGTGGAGTAATAGACTATGAATACCTCTCTAGTATATCCTATAAGTACCAACTCCTACCTCCACACTAGCTCAATTTCAGACCTTGATATCACTACTCCCAACTCGAATTCGACAATACCCCTACAAACCTAACTTTATCTCGAGCTATGTGCTCAATCCCTCCTGAATCAACAGTCCAAATGCGATACGAGTGAACAACCATTACATGATTTGTTAAATAAACAAAAAGTGAATAGTAAGATTGTACATTTTTCAACTCAACTTGGTCATGAGAAAAGTGGTATTGCTTTCTGTGACGCTCCCAAATCCCCACGCACGGACACTGGGAAATCGAGACGTCCGGATGGTGACAACACGGGTCCCCATCCTATCGACGAGTGCCAAGTGTTTGGAAGCAACAAAAGTGCACGAAGAGACACGCAGCGGATAGCAAAGACATATAACTAAGTACCAGAATTTTTCATAGTTTAATACAAAGATGTTCAAATCATACATAATAAAATATTACAAATACAAATATTGTTTCAAAGCCAACTCCAAAGCATAGACTCCAACTCAAAACTCTGGCAGAGCCGCATCCTCAGGCTCAGCCTCCTCCTCCTCCTCGATCCCTGTACCAAAATCTACGGTACCAAAAATGGTGCCGCAGGTAAGTAAAATCCAAACACCACTAGGTAAAAACATATTAAAACTCAAATAATATGCATGAGATAATGCCAATGCACAAACCGATAAAACCGTATTTTTTTCCACGCACACCAAAATTCCCATTTGGCCCAAAAACATGATCTTTACAAATATCATGCCAAAAGTCCATTTGGCCCATATACAACTCAATCCAAATAACCCATTAATTCGTATGCACCATGACCTCCCCTAAGGGTCATCCGCACACCCTGGCTCCCGTGCCACACCGCGGGTATCCACCACGCGTATGACACCTAAACGAGCGATGCCCAGTTCCACTCCCCTCGCGTTAGTAGCCAAGCATCCTCTAGCCCTCGCCAGCGAAGGGCCACAGAGTCGGTGCGTAGAGCGATGCCCAGTTCCGCGCCTGGTGCGTTCGTAGCCAAGCATCCCCTAGCCCCCGCTCCCGTTGTCGCTCAGTTCTGCGCCCTGCACGTTCGTAGCCGAGCTTCGACTCAGGGGACATCACTCAGTATATTACGCTCCCGAGTGACCAGAGGAGCTCCACCGAGATACCAGAGGAGCTCCACCGAGATAATATCTCATCCCGGCTTAGGGTCGTGGTACACACGCACCCGAAAATCCATTTATGCCAATAAAACATGATTTTCTCAATTCATATAAAATGCACGTGCATGCACCATGTAAATGCAATCTCAATGCACAACACAACCAACCAACCATAAATCAACAAATCAAGCAACTCCGTCCTTCATCCATCCGACCCACGAACTCCTCGGACTAAGTCCGGAATCAACAAACCAACCAGATAATTTATTGTAAGAGCAAAATACATTTAAATCTAAAAGTAGAGTTTGGAAAATACTTACAGCGCTATACGGTATTTTTCGAAAGTTCGCGGCGTTGCAAACGGTAGAGGAAAAGCAACGTAACAGTGTATTTTACATTGTGGCCGTGGGTAATAAATTACCCACTTTCGAACGGGGACAAACCAAGGCACGAAATTGATAGGGAATGGCCTTGAGATATTTATGAACCTAAAGGAAGTGAGCTTTGGTCGTGGGTGGCGATGGAAGTGCAAAAAGGGGCTGAACGGAGTTGAGCTCGTGGGAGCTGCTCAAGCAATGGATCGGGGCCGAAATTAGGTGGGTTAGGACGGCAAGAGGTAGGGGAAGAAGCTGTGAAGAGATGGTGGCTGGAGGTGGTGCGACGGCGCCGGAAACGGTGAAAAGCCGTGTGGCTTGGAGGAGCTTGTGGTGGCTAACGGTGGCTCGGATGGATGTGAAACTTGGTGGGGATGTTCACCGGTGAGAGGGGAAGAAAACTGGGTGGGTGGTGTAGGCCACGCCGTCGGCGAGTGGCGGTTCTGGGCTGCGAAAGCAACCGGCGACAGGGGTGGAAAACAGGGCTAGGGCAGCGACTTTAAGCCGTGCGTGGCGGCTAACGGCTGGTCCGATGGCTCTAAAAATTTGTGGGGATGATCTCTGGTGGGAGGGGAAGAGAATGGTGGAGGTGGTGTACAATATAGCCACCGGACGGCGGTGCACTGGCCGGCCGAAGTAGGGGCGACGGGAAGGAGAAAAGAGAAGGGGAGAGCACGGGGAGAGAGAGCCGGAGAGGAAAAGAAGAAGAAAAAGAAAGAAAAAGGAAGGAAAAGAAGAAAAAGAAAAAGGGAAAGGGAAAAAGAAAAGAGAAAAGAAAAGAAATGAGGTCCAATCCTCACTTCCGGGATCTAAAAACTATTTCGCCGAAAACGATATTAAAAACCTAAAACGACTAAATTAAATTAAACACCACATCAAATAAAATAAAAACCAATTAAAATACATTAATTTAAAATAAATAAACCAATATATTAATTAAACTAAAAACACACCTTCAGTGAAAATACACGTAAAAGCGGGTCATCACACTTTCCACAATTAAAGCAGTCTGGCTTGGACTTGTTCTCACCATGCTTGCCTCTCTTGCCATGCTTAAAAGGTCTTGGCCCTTTCTGCACATGTCTAACAGCTACCCAGTCTTGGTGTTCTTGTGCTTAATAGTGTTCATTCAGGCAGACTCTTTTTCGAGCCTGATCCAGTACGTAACTGAATTCTAGACACGGTAAAACTAGGGCTGATAACCATAGTACCACCCACCCATATCTAAGATGTTGCTTTATCGTGAATTTAGAGCCATCTTCTAGGAATCAAACCTTATGATCAACCCATACAACCTCGTGGCAAAAGTTCTCCAAAACTTCACTCTTAGTGCTTGCCACATATTTTGAGCAGTGTTATACTTTTTGAACTCGCCTATAAGGCTGTTGTGCATGCTGCTTAATATAGTGAAGTGTGCACATTATTCATTCTTGAGCCAATTCTTAAAGGCCTGATGATGCTTTCGGTGTTTTTCTGAGTTCCCTTTCTCAGTTTCAATCTGGGAGTGAGTTAAGATATCTAAGACCTCATTCTCATTCATGATATATTGGATCCTGCAATGCCAAATGTAAGGCTGAGCACCGACCAAGTTGGAGTTGCATTCAGCCTTTTCCGACTTTGACAAGTCCAAAATCTTATCTGAGGCCGACTCCATTAAAAACAGAGTGAATTCAGATCGGATGTTGGATTGGGCCTCAAAATATAAAAATGGATGTCAGATTAGATGTCTGTAATCCTGGTATGTCTTCTAGAAATACATCCTTGAATTCTCATACAAGGGGCACATCACTTAGAGTAATTTCTTCCTTGGGTGGCTCTATAATGCTTGCCAAGTAGCTAGAACAACCATCCCTGACCATTTTTATTGCTTGGATAGCTGATATTAGCAAGGGAGGAGACCGAAGCTTAATTCCTATAAAGCTTAATTTAGGTTCGTTGAGCGAGGTAGAGGTTACCTTTTTGTTGCTACAGTTTATTCTTGCATGATTGATAGATAACCAATCCATTCCAATAATGACGTTGAGCCCATTCATGTAGTAAAATACCAGTTTTGCCCTTAAAGAGCCCCTACGATCTTTATAGGAAAGTTTTCAACAACTCTTTCACAGAGTTTAGCCTCTAACGGGTGTGGACACATTAAAGTTTTACTTTAATGGTTTAGTTTTAATGTTTTAATAGTCAACATACACTCAAGATATGGAAGAATGCATAGCTCTGGAATCAAATAGTAAAACATCAAGTTTAGAAAGTACTTGTAAGTTACGTATGACTACATCTATGTTTTTCTCCGTCTCACCTAGGTTGAGAGCAAATAGTTGTGTTGGTGTCATGCTCCCTTAATTCCCTCTACAGGTAGGTGGTGGCAAGGCCGTATGCCTTCCTTGTTGAGTCGTTCTTGTGGTTAGGCTCCATGTCATGTTTTTAGGGCATTATTTGGAGAACTGCTTGGCTTGTGAAATCTGTAACAAATAGGTTCTTTGATCCAACAGTCCCTAGTGTGGGCCTTATTGTACTTAGGGAAATTGGGCCATTTGTTTCCTAAGTTTGAGTTGAAGGAGTTTCCTCTTAGCCATGGGCTCTTGCCCTTGTTGGGTGTCTGTCTTTGATTGAATGCGAGCCTCTTCTGATTTTGGGTAAAAAATGTTGAGTTTCTTGCCATTTGTTTATGCCCGAACTATTACATGGTCATAGTATAGTTCAGGGTGTTGATGCACACGGAGTCAGAAGAAACACTACAAGACGCAAGCTCAAAGGAAAATATTAAATGATAATAATAACAAGAATCTGAAAACTCTACCTAAAGCCTGTAATTAAAATGAAATTAAGGCACGGATAAAAAAAGATCACATCAATGGCATAAAAAACTTGTTTACGTCACAATCATATATTCATAATCCTATAACTTAACAAGATCAAACCATAGCATGATTTAATATGATTGTCCCAAACTTATAAAAATAAAAAACAAATAGAGATTGAATCTTAGAATTTAAACAATAAAGCTTAATATATGAATTGAAATAAAGTTAGAGTATTTTCACCAATCAATTTCCGCCCTAGGTTTTATCCAAGATTTAGTTTTTCATGGAAGAACTAAAAAATAAAAGAGTATTTTTTTTGTTGTCTTCATAACTGAGCCTTCTATTCTCCCCCTTCCTCAATTTGGTGCTAATAATATGCTTATATAGGATAGAAAAGAAACCCTAATTTCTTCATGATTCCAGCATAAAAAATCGCCTAACTCTTAGGACTTAACTTGACAGCCACATATGCACTTAATTAGTTAGAATTTAGAAATCCTTATTAGAAAAAAATTTGTATCCTTTTAAGGTAGCTTTCCAATGAATCAATTTTCCAACGAATCAAGAATCGCATCAGTTGGATGTATGAGTGGAAAGTTATGATCAAAATACTAAAGAATGTCCAAACTGTCTCCTAACGTATTTCGAACTTGGATTTCTTGCAATCTTTTTTTTGTGATTACTTTCTTTTTTTCTTGATCCAAAGTACTCTCAAACTCCATCATTATCCTTATTTGAGGAGTCCTACACTCGTTGAAAGTTCTTAGGTCTTTCCAACGTCTTGCCCACTTGAAAGTCATCCTTCAAATTTGATTAGGCTTTGACTTATTCTTTATAGACTTTGAAATTAAATATAAAAATCTGCTTAGGAGTATCCCAAATTAAATAGAAATTTAATTCAAGAATACACATTAATTCTTATAATTTCTATTCAAATTTTAGCATTTTAGTCCAATAATAGGGTATTTATAGTGCATTTTCGTACATTCATCACCATTATTTACTCCACAATCATACATCATTCTACTAGTTTCGTTTAGTTCGTCAACTGTAAACTACATATGCGATCTTGAATACGCGGGTTTAGCCCTTCTTTACTTCTTATGGTTTTTGTTCTTCATTTGGAATTAGGTAGGGTGTGAATCGAGACAACTCCAAAAATTTGGCTACGTACTCATCCACCATCAAGGATCCTTGTTTTAGATTTGGAAATTCCCTTGCTTGGATTTTCTAGAGAATTCGGGGATAGTATGTGCCAAGGAACTCTTGCTTGAATTGTGCCCATGAAATGTACCATTTTGCCAGGGCACACATCAATTGCTCTTTTCTAGAAATCCACCATTTCTTGGCGTCTCCTAGGAGTTTGAACATGGAAAGCTTAGTCTTTTGTGCAATTGATTACTGTGAATATTTCCTCAAATTTAAGGATCCAATTTTTCTGGGCAATTTGTCCCATATTCCCATTGATAGGCTGTTGTAAATGAAAAATTGGTCGACAGTAGGACTGTTCATTGTTGGTGGTGGAGGTGGTATCCTAGCAGCAAATTGGGCCATAAATTCTGCCATCCTTTTGAAAGACTGTCTTGGGATTGAATCATGGTGTTCGTTGGGTGCATGCACACCCTTGGCCTTGTCCTTTGCCTTGGCTCGTCTTGCCGTTGTGCCTTCTCTTTGTCCTTCTATTCTAAGATAATAAATTGTTTGTTATGAAAAACTTATGAAGAGTCTTCTAGTATTGGTTTCATCAGAAAATTATTTGATAATAAGAAATATAAAGTAAACTTTTCTAGGAGTTATGCTTTGAAACCATATAAGCTATCACAACACAAATTTTTTTTAGGTATTAAGATAAAGAAATATATAACTAGACTAATATGTTCCATTCACAAGGTGCTCGCCCAAGGTTTGAGCATGGTTGTGTCTTTGCTCAATGAGGAGTGAGTAACCTTACTAATTTCGTTGCTCACCTGAAAGCGAGCATTACCACTTGCTTTATAAATAGGATCTACGTTGCTCGCTCGCGAGCAACTGATTCTCATTGGTACTCGCCAAGAGGCGAGCAACCTTGCCAATTCTATTGCTTGCTGAGATCCACGCGCATGAGATCCATGTCACCACGCGTGACATTTCCAAGGTCAGCGATCTCGGATCCTTCGGACCTAACCATACCTCACTCTCCTAGCGTGGCGCATAGGAGTGGGCTCCAACTTTGACAAATTCGGAGTAGCCACCATCGACTTTGATTGGAGTCGGAGGTCAAAATGTACTCCGGCTTCGACTTCAATTAGAGTCAGAGTTCGATTTTGATCAGAGTGTGAAATTCTGAAATCCTGAGCCCACTTCCGAAGGCCCAAGGCCCAATTTTGAATCCTGGGTTCCACTTTCAAAGGCCTATTATGATTTTTGGGCATCTAAAATAATATAAAAAAATACCAACACCATAGTGGGCTTCTAATTTCCAAAAAACTGCTATAAAAAACAATTAAAAAACTTAAATACAATGATTAGATTTAGTAGTGTAACCGGTCCGGTCTGGTTTTAGACAAAATTTAGGACTGAATTGGTGTATACCGATTTTGCATTTAAAAAATCGATTACATACTGGTTACCCCCACTAAACTCGTACTTCCGGTTTTTCTAGTTTTAATAAAATGCAAATTTGTAAAAAAAATTATGTTAATAAAAAAATTATAAAAAAAAAGAAGAACTGCTTTAAAAAATCTATTTTATACTTTTATTCCAAAATCTGTTACTTTATATGTGTGAGAGAGAGACCAATAGCTGAAGACAAATGCATGGAAACTGAAACTGCATCAAAAGGATACATAGCTAGAATATTATTATAGATCATCACTTTATATGAAAGCAGGTACTCAAATTAATTAACCCAAAAATCATTAAGATAAAAACTTTGGTAATAATATTTGAGTGATTTTCTTTCTTTTTTGGTAAATAATATTTTAGTGATCTTATTTACAATTTTGGTATATAAATTCCAATATTTTGATATTTAGTTTTTTTTTCAATTTTAAACTGATTTTAAGTGATAAAAAAAACATTGCTGTGATTTATCAATTTAGGTTTAAAGTTTTACAATTTTTGTTTATTTTAAAATTAGATTATATTATTATATATTATATGTAATATATAATATTAAAAAATAATTTAAAATATATATTGTATAGAACCGGTCCTGACTAGGCCTAAAAAGCCTAGAACTTGAACTGAACAAGTTACGACTGATTTTGCCATTACGGAAACCAATTCCAGACCAGTTTGACTGGTCCAATCTGGTTTTATGGTTTTTTTTTTTACACCCTTAATTAAATTACATATATTACAAAACCAAAGAGTAGTAATTTCACAATGAAAAACACAATATTATATAAATAAAAATTGAGAATGCCTCTTGAAGCTAGTCATCCTCATCAGCTTTTAACTGCAAAATAATACATCCAAAAATAGATTAAAAAAATATAGTATGAAATGGTCAAGAATATTTTCTCCAGATCATTCTCTAGATCATTCCTCTGATCTGGATCAAATGATTTAAATATACTAGTATAATACCTAAATGGCATCACTACAACACAACTCCTCATCCATGTAAGACTCTTAGTCATCCGCAATTATGATGGAGCTCATAACTAGGTCTACAAAATCATAAAAACTAGAAGTTAAATAATTAAAACATTAAAAATATTTAAATTATCATTAAAAAGCATATAAAATTACCTAATTCAAGTCTATAGCTCTCGGGATCAATGGTATCTAGTCCATTGGGCATTTCACTTAGCCAGTTCATTGTGCAAACGTCTCCACAGTTTTCAGTGCCAATGAACTTCGATAAACATTCAACACTCGACCTTTGGTGCTAAATGCCGACTCATAAGGCAACCGTAGTAATAGGAATGACTAGCACATCTCAGGCTATTCGGGAAAGAATAGGAAACTTGGTGGAATTATTCTTTTACCAAGTTAATGAATGAAATGCATCACTAAGTGCCTTAACATCTTCCATAAAATAATGCTCAAGCTTAGACCTACACTACATAATATTCCTTGACGCAGGGTTTTGATGATACTGTCACACCAGTCTAGATGAACTCTATGTATGTCTATCATCTAACGAAGATGTCGAGCTAGTCGGGTGTGAGGAGCTACCACCTACGATTAAAGAATGACTACTATTGTTGTGGTGACTATATAAATCATCAATATTATTTTTCAGCTCTCTAATAAACTTTTCAACCTTCTCTTCCCCGAGGACGTACCTAATCCAAAATTATATAATGACCAATTTATATCGGGGGTCAAGGATCGCAGCCACAAATAATAACCTATTTATCTTCTCAATATTCTCCAAATATTTATCATATTTGGATTTCATCCTCGTAACCATAGAAAGTAACAATCCCACAGTGTTAGCACAACTCTGTTGCAAGTGGTCATGAAGTCTCGAGAGCTCGTCAAAGTACAAGTTCGCAGTAGTATATTTGGATCCAGATTTACATAGAATTATATCATAAAACAACTTAAAAAATTCAACAAAATACTTAACATTGGCCCAATCAACTGTGTCCCATGCTCCGTGCCCTCTTCTACCCCTACTCACTCTAGGAAAGCATACCTCAGGCCCCTATCCTCGACCTCCATTCACTCGAATGCTCTTTGGTACTTTTACGCCACATCCAACAACATGTATGAAGAGTTTTATCTAGTCAACCTATGATTAAAGAATGACTACTATTGTTGTCGTGACTATATAAATCATCAATATTATTTTTTAACTCTCTAATAAACTCTTCAGCCTTCTCTACCCTGAGGACGTCCCTAATCCAAAATTCTATAATGACCAACTTAAATCGGGGGCCAAGGATCGTAACCACAAATAATAACCTATTTATCTTCTCAACATTCTCCAAATATTTATCATATTTGGATTTCATCCTCATAACCATAGAAAATAATAATCCCACAGTGTTAGTACAACTCTGTTGCAAGTGGTCATGAAGTCTCAAGAGCTCGTTGAAGTACAAGTTCGCAGTAGTATATTTGGATCCCGATTTTCACATAATTATATCATAAAACAACTTAAAAAATTCAACTAAATACTTAACAGTGGCCCAATCAACTATGTCCCATGCACCGCGCCCTTTTCTACCCATACTGACTCTAGGAAAGCATACCTCAATCCCTCATCCTCGACCTCCATTCACTCGAATACTCTTTGGTACTTTTGTGCCACATCCAACATCATGTATGAAGAGTTCTATCGAGTCGGAACATCCAAGCACAACATATTAGAACATGTGATCTGAAGTTGTTTGGCTATTGTCTTAAATTTGCCAAGCCTTTGGGAGGAAGCCCTCACATATCTCGCAAGGTTGCGGACTTTGGTAATGAAGTCATCAACCTCCTTCAACCCCTCAGTAACTATGAGATTGATGATATAAGCACAAGTATCAAACATGGATAAACTCGTGCTCACAGATGATATCCTCTTTCACCGTCATTTTTCGCTTGAACCTCTCAATTGTAGTGTCATTGGCATTGGCATTGGCATTGTCAACTGTGATAAAAAGGACTTTTCTAATTCCTCAATCCTTTATATAGTCATCCATCTCTGTCCCAATGGTTGAATCCTTGTGATCAACAATTTCTTTAAAGCAAATAATCCGCTTCTGCAATGTCCACTCACTGTTAATAAAGTGGGTTGTGATACATACGTAGCTGAAATTCTGTATGGACATCTATGTATAAGTCAAAAATGACACTATCTGTGTAATAGCCCGCTAGAAATTCAATGGTGGAATTTCTATAGACTTTAAAAACCTCGTGAAAATCCCATAAGTTTTCACGAATCGATCAATCGCACAGGTTTTAGTCTGTCAACATAATCAGTGTTATCACTCACTATGGTGCTAGAAATGCGATTTTAATTGTTTGAGATAGTTACAAGTGTCAGAATATGTTATATTCTACACCACTAGACTCAGTTGAATATTTAAGATTTTATGGCCCAATAACTCATTTTCATAATTTCGGACGAAACGGCTGTTCGAAACTGTGAATTTATTTATGGGGGCACTTCGGGGTTAAGTTTTGGTAAACGGTTTTCATTGTAAGTTAATATGAATATTTAGAATTTTTCAGTACTACATTTATTATGTGTTTTTTTGGAGTGAATAGTAACCTCGATAAGTGTACTAAGTGCAGTGTTTTCAAAATCACAGTGTGGAATGTCCAAATTAGGTTAGAGAAGTTTTATTTGGATACTTGGCAAGATCTTAGCCACACATAATAAATAGTATTAGATACTTGGCACAAAGAGGAACCATTAGATGGATTTGTGAAGGAAATCAAGGTGTGAGATCATGCCACCTAAGCAAAACCTTTTTCATCTGATCAGCCAAATTGAGCCAAATCAAAGAGGGTTTTAACCCTAGTGAAACTCTAAATGGTTGGAATCCAATTGAAATCCCAAAAGCTTGGTTGAAACCGAAATCCTAAACGGTTTCCCCAAACCCTAAATTGGCCTTCAAACCCTTTTTGATCCAATTTCTAGTATTGTGTTTAATCACTTTATTAAATCACTTCCACATGCTATTAATTTCTCAAATTCTTCTTATGACATCATTATCCAACCTTTTAAACCTTGAAAATTTGATTGGGCTAAGAAAATTTGGATTTAGGCTTGATAGCATCTCAAACCCTAACCAAACCCCCTTTAAACCCCAAATTGAAGCCCACTTGGTTGGGGCCCACCAAGGCCCACGAATTTGGCCACCTTGGCAAGGCTTCTTGGAGAAGTTTCCTCTCCCACATGGTAGACCATTCAATGTCCTTGGCTGCACCCAATAGTGCCTTGATGAGATAGAGAAACCCACCCCATCAACCTCCACACCTCATAGCTTCTGCAGGCAATCCTTTCCCCTCTCTATTCTCCACTTTATGTTACATAGCCACCTCCAATCAAGGGTCATTAAGGTCCATATCTTACCCCTACAGAAGGCTTGAGTCGTGCAAGACACACTTACTTCACTTTAATCACTTCTTCACCCCGTTCTTAGAGAGAAACCCAAAAGCGCTCTCTCAGGCAGATTTCTGTGTGTTTTTTCGTAGAGATTTTTGACCCTTTGTAAGTATTTTCACACGATGACTCCTTCATAAAAGTTTTTCCTATTTGAGTATAGTTTCTGTAAATATATTATTCGTATCATTCTATGGTCATTTGGTTAGTCAAAAGTATTTTAACCATGGAAAGGTCATTCTAGGCGTGAATCTGGAGAAAGTGTTATGTTTTAGAGTTTTTGATCAAGCTAATGGACATATCTTGGTCCGAAACTTTTATGGAGTGTTCTTAGCATGTGTTTAAGAGAGTTCATTGAGGTTTTGTTGCATGACTAAAGCTTTTGATCATAGATTTTCTTAGATCTAGAAACTTGAAAACTAGAAGTGGCAAAACAGTTTTTATTTGGAGAAAGTTTGAATATTTCGAGATTTGATCTTACTCTAAAGGCTTTGATATTTTTATATGATGGTCCTAAGTCTCTTATTTTCATGTTAGGATGTTATTTTGAAGATATTTAGTATTAGTTTCAAAGATATGATTTTTCTATGCAAGAGGATTCCGGTTAGGCCTTAGATTTGATGTGTTTGGGTTAGATCTATGTTTTATTGATTTTTAGCCATGTGATTTCAAGTTTGATGGTTGTATCCTATTTAAGACACATTCTTACACCATGTGATGCTTTATTTTGAAGATCTCACATTGTTAAGCCATTGATCAAGAGATTTATCAAAACTAGTTGAGGAAAAAGTTTATGTTTTTAGACTAAGTGTAAAACCAAAAACTCCAAGTGTTATTTTGTGATTTTGGTGACCTTAGTTGGATGATTTAAAGCATGGTTGATCTTAGGATGACATTGTGAATATGTTAGAAGTAAGATTTAATTTTTTTGGAATTCTTGGAGATGTTTTGATTTAGGGTCAAAGCTTGTGATTAAGTATTTGGATATTTTTACAAAAAGTTTGGTGTTGATTATAAACTTTTTCTAAATGGATGTTTTAAGTATGGTTTTAAACTTAGGATTGGAAGATGTTTGTTGCAAAATTTTGGTTTAAGCATGAGTTTTGAAGTTGGAAGGATTTGCAACAAAAATCAAGAGAAATAGCCTATGGATGTTTCGGCCATGGTGTGTTTTCCATAGTTGTGTTGTGTTTTAAATTTTTCTAAATTGATATTTGAGTTTAGGACAAAATTTGCATGAGAAATGTAAATTTTGAAAGTTTTTGGAGTTAGGATGTGAAATCCTAAAGTTAGGGGTAAAATGGTCATTTTCTCACATGTAGAGGGTAAAATGATAATTTTAGCCTAAGTTACCTTGTTTTCATGTTTCTAATTGTTAGTAATTAAATGTTTAACTTTTAGAATACCTTCTTACAGTTCCTCGTGTTTCGCACTTTATTCTCGTAGAACACGACGATCGAGGTAAGTTAGCTTCTAACTTACTATCAGTTTACTGTGTATGTATGATGAGTAAGGGAACTACAATTTATGTATGTATGTTATCATATATGCCATGTCATGCCATATCATTACATGTTTATCTGTTACGCATGATTGATTCTTTCATGAATATTTATCTATTACACAATCTTTTTTGTCATGCAAATGTTGTATGTTATGTTAAGTATGCCATATGTTACATGTATGCCATGGAATGTTTATGTTTAAATCATATTGTGCCATTTACAAGTATACGCCATGTTAGAAAAGTTCATGATATTAAATAATATCTTATGCATTAAGAAAGATAAGACATGTTAAGAATGATACGGACCTAAGCGTGTTCATCACAAGATATGTTAAGGATGACACGGAACTAAACGTGTTCATCACAAGATATGATTAAGGATGACACGGACCTAAGCGTATTCATCATAAGATATGTTAAGGATGACACGGACCTAAGCGTGTTCATCACAAGTTATGTTAAGGATGACACGGACCTAAGCGTGTTCATCACAAGATATGTTAAGGATGACATGGACCTAAGCGTGTTCATCACAAGATATGTTAAGGATGACACAGACCTAAGCATTTTCATCACAAGATATGTTAAGGATGACACAGACCTAAGCATGTTCATCACAAGTTATGTTAAGGGTGACACGGATCTAAGCGTGTTCACGCTTAGGTGTGAAATTCCCTGGGTTGACGAAGTACAGTCAACAGGTTGCGAATGAGGCCTAAGTAACTGGTCACCGGAGCGCGCCAGGCACTAACGCCGATGGTGCCATATTTTATTTTACGTGTATTCATGGGGCCACAACAACTGTGGAGCATGAAGTATGGGGCCACAACAACTGTGGAGTATACACTACGTGAGACACAGCAATTGTGATACGTAGAATACATGGGGCCACAACAACTGTGGAGTACGTATTAACGCACTCACAGCTGGTCTAGATACCTGTGTTGTGTTGCGGTATTCGGCAGGGACACACGGCTCTAGGGGACCCGTGTAGCACCCATATGGTCACGTTATTAATCAAGACAATTGAATAAGATTCCAAGTTCATGTCAAGAAGTTAAGAGTAAGTAATCATGGTTAACCCCATGAGATAAGAATAAGTTTAAGATCAAGTTCACGTTAAGTCAAGTTTGAGATCAAGTTCTTGTTATGTTATGTTATGTTATGTTATGCTCACGTACATGTTATGCTCATGTTCACGTTAAGTTTCAAGTTCATGTTCACATCATGTTATGTTCACGTTTATGACAGGTTTAAGTTCACGTTCATGTTATGTTGCTAGTCCATGTTATGTTTTAAGTTCAAGTTCATGTCATGTTAAGTCAAGTTCAGTTCATGTTTAAGTTCAGGTTATGTCATGCTATATGTCAAGTTATGCTATGCTTATGTACGATTTTATTTATGCATTTATGCTTTTACTGTCATGTATGCATCTTTAACCTGTGTGAGAGTTTCTTGTTAACTTACTGAGATTTTTAATCAAATCTCACCGTGGTAGTCCCAACTACCATTCCCCCCGAATGGTAGGCGATGTGTCAGGATCAGAGCAGGGAGCAGACGTTCGTAGACTCATATGGAGTTTGGTCTCCCATGTTTTTGAGGTTATAGTCTTCGAAGACTCATACTGAAATCGTGGATGTTTATTTTGTTAAGCATGCTTGGATTAAGATTTAACTATTTGGGATATTATAAGTTTGGTGCATAGTATTGCTCAAGAAAAGAAAAAATTATCCGCTGTGAATATTGCATAATGCAAGATGCATGTTAGGAACATTGCATCTTATATGACATGAACGGGGGCAGGTAACCTTGTGTTGCATATCTTGACGCTTCAGATGTCCGTTCAATCTCAAGCGGAATCTGGGGGCGTCACAATCTGGCTAGTGGTAATGAATATCTCCTTCATTTCCACCTTCTCCTTTGCATACTTCTTCAAACTATCTCACATCACCATATACCGTGATAGCATGAGAAATCATGGCTCAAGAGTGTGCACAAATTTACGAAAGCCTTTTTTGTCAACTATGGTACAAGGCATCCCATCATAGATGATCATCTCTACAAGAAATTCTTGCAACATCTTCTCACTGTATTGAGGGATTGACAACTTCTTAATATGCATACCATTAATGGTCATAGAAGTTTCATAACTAAGTTTGGTCTGATCAGTGGCCACCAATCCCTTGTGCATCTTTTACTGCTAGCAACCATTAAGATGTGTTATTAATACACTGGTGCTTTGCTTCTTCAAATGATAACTAGAAAGTTATCCATAGTGGTGACATCTTGCTTGTGGGTTCACATGATCACCAGAAATTTTGGTGAAATGTTCTCATGTCCATGACTTTTTTTTGTAGGCCGTGGTGGTTGATTGTGCTCAATGGGCATCTCCTCCTCCTCATTAAACATATCCTCATCTTCTACATCTATTGGGAGTTGACCACTTGCATAGGAAGTATCTGCTTTAGATGTGGCTCTAGGGGTGGAAGTACTCATCGGTGTATGTTAGAATAATGCATGGGAAATCATGGCTCAAGAGTGTGCACAAATTTATGAAAGAATTTTTTTTCAACTATGGTACAAGGCATCCCATCACAGATGATCATCTCTACTAGAAATTCCTGCAACATCTTCTCACTATATTGAGGGATTGATAGCTTCTTAATATGAGTACCATTAATGACCATAGAAGTTTCGTAACTAAGCTTGGTCTGATCAGTGGCCACCAATCCTTTATGTATCTTATACTGCGGGCAGCCATTAAGATGTGCTATTAATACACTGGTGCCTTGTTTCTTCAAATGATAACCACAAAGTTTTCTACAGTGGTAACATCTTACTTGCGGGTTGACATGATCACCATGAATTTTGGTGAAATGTTCTCATGTCCATGACCTTTTTTTTTGTAGGCCGTGGTGGTTGATTGTGCTCAATGGGCATCTCCTCCTCCTCATTAAACATATCCTCATCTTCTCAATCTATTGGAAGTTGACTACTTGCATAGGAAGTATTTGTTTTAGATGTGGCTCTAGGGGTGGAAGTACCCATCGGTGTATGTTAGAATAATGCATGCACATGCAGCCCACACAAAGTCTGCAACCCATGATGATGCAACACCTGCAGCTAGTAAAGGAAGCACTGTAGCAGATTCCAATCATATGCAGCACTTGACAGAATCCTTAAGAATATTTGTACCTACCAAGCTACCTGCAACCAACCATCCATTGTAGCACGTACTGTGCATGTCGTTGTGTACATCTTTGCTAGTTGTAACTTTTCTATTTTTAGAAATATTCTTTTGTTAGAACCATGTATATAAAGAGAGGCTAAGCCTTACTATAAATGATGAGAATATAAATACAATTCTTCATTTACTCTAGCATGGTATTAGAGCGATACCAAGAGTAACTATCCACAATGAGCAATCCTTCTCCTCCTCCTTCTTCCTCTCCTTCTCTACCAAATCTTTCCCATATCATCCCTATCAAACTCAATCCCGAAAACTACCTTCTATGGAAGGTTCAAATTGTTCCTTACTTGAGAGGCCAATGCCTCTTCAAAAACGTAGATGGTACTCATTCAGCTCCCTCCTCCAAATTACCAGATAATTCTCCTAACCCAAAGTATGATGTCTAGGTGAAGCATGACCAGCTAGTCATGTCTACGTTAATCTCACCCCCCTTTGAGTTTATCATAGCTCAAGTCATAGGCTACCTCTCTGTGCGTGATGTATGGATTTCCCTTGAGAATATATACACCTATGCCTCTCAAGCATGTTTGGTTCAAACACAGTTTCAGCTAACATCTCTTTAAAAGGAAGTTGATGCCATTTCTGTCTATTTCAGAAGAGCTAATACCCTTGCTGACACTATGTCTGCAGCTGGTCAGCCCTTACCCTTCAATGAATTCGTTCCCTACCTTCTAGCTAGACTTGGTCCCGACTATGATGCTTTAGTTTCTTCTGTTACCACTAGAATCGACCCTATTTTCACAAAGGAACTACTTAGTCATCTTCTTGCCCATGAAGCACAGCTACTATACCATTTGGCCAACCTCTCTCTCTTTTCTCCCCTAGAACCCTCTACTAATTTTTCAGCTCGTTCTTCAGCTTTCAATGGATGCAATCATGCTTCTCGTGGTTGTAACAATTGCAGTCATGGTCATGGAGGCCGCTATCCTCCACATTGCTCTTGTGGCTCCTTTGGTTATGCAGGTACTCCACCTAATGCTTCTCTCTCTTCTTTTATTGATGCTTGTCCCATTTTTCAACTGTGTAATAGAGTTGGCCAAAGTGCTCTCTCCTGCTTCTACCAATTCAACCAAGCCTACACGACAACACCTTCACCTTTAGCCCACTACAGCTTCTCTACTCATCTATCTGACAATACTTGGTACCCCGACACTGTAGCCACCAACCATGTCACCAGTGCACTCACCAATTTGAATTTGCATGCTACAAAACATCTTTTTAATGAGCATCTTCCTGTTGGTGATTCATCACTATATCCCATTCTGGCTTTGCTACTTTTCCCTCCTCCTCTTCTCCTTTTATTTTAACTAAACTCTTGTGTGTACCCTCTTTTAACAAAAACCTCATTTCAGTACGCCAATTATGTCTTGACAATAATGTTTACTTTAAATTTTATTTTGATCATTTTTGTATTAAGGATTGCAACATGGGGGAGTCTTCTTCTTCAACGCAAAGCCAGTAATGGTCTGTACACCTTCACACCAACCTCCCCTCAAGCTTACTCAAGCACTTTTGCTAATGGTCTCTCTTCACTTCCACTGTGGCACTCCAGACTCGGCCACCCCTCCATCAAAATTGTCCAATCCACTCTTCATCATCAAGGCATTCCATTTGATCCATTATCTTTACCTTCATTTTTTAATGCGTGTGCAATGGCTAAATACCATCGCATACCAGCTCCTACCTGAATCAATAGGTCTATAGAACCTTTTAATCTTTTTTTAGTGATATGTGAGGTCCTTCCCCTCATATATCCAATGAAAGTTTTCGATATTACATATCATTTGTATATAATTTCTCAAGATACACTTGGTTATTTCCCCTTCAACATATATCCCAAGCATTACCCACTTTTATAAAGTTCAAGGCCTACATCGAATTGCAGTTTAATACTAAAATAAAACAGCTTCAAACAGATTAGGGAGGGGGATTCAGGTCATTCTTTGATATCCTCACCACCTCTGGCATCAAACATAGGATTACTTGCCCTAATGCTCATACTTAAAACGGTATCGTTGAACACAAGCACATGCATATAGTTGACTCAGGATAAGCTTTATTAGCCCATGCTTTTGTTCCACTTCGATCCTGGCCTTATGCATTTCAACATGCAGTAAAGCTCATCAACCTGCTTCCTTCCACATCACTCGCTAATGCATCTTCCTTCTACACACTTCACAAATTTGACCCAGATTTGAGCTCCTTACACGTCTTTGGCTCAGCCTGCTAGCCTCTTACTCAACCCTTTAGTCCACATAAATTCGATTATTGGGCCATGGAATATGTTTATTTTGGTCAAAACCCAACTCATCATGAATCCATTTGCTACCATATCTCAACCCAATGTATATATATCTCCAAATATATCAAGTTCAATGAGTTTAATTTCCCCTTTGCTACTCCCTCTAAGCCAATTCACCTCACTGAGCCCACTCATGTTCCTCTCCCACTTTTTCACTCTAATATGGCCAAATACTGCACATCCAGTTCAATACTCAGGCCCATTCCAACTTCATCTTCCTCCTCCAGCTCACTTGCAAATTCTCAGCCACTCTCACCGCTTGTTATGTAGCATGCACGTTCCATCTTGACACGTTCACAGACTAGTTTGGCATGCCCAAGACAATTCACTAATGGCACCATCAATTGGCCACCACCTCGAGCCTACTTAACCACCACCTAGGCAATACCTGAAAATCCCTCTTGTTTTTCCATTGTCCAGAAATATCTTGAGTTGAGAGCTGTAATGTCGAAGGAATTCAATGCCCTCATCACTAATATCACATGGACTCTTGTCCCTGCTTCTCATGCCACCAACACCATTTCATGTAAGTGGGTCTTTCGTACTAATCACTTTGCCATGGAACAATTGAATGATGGAAAGCCCGCTATTGGCTAAGGGATTCTTACAACAATTGGGCATAGACTATGAAGAGACCTTCAATCCGGTTGTCAAGCCCACAACCATCTGCTTAGTTCTTGTTGTTGCAGTGTCAAATGGGTGTCTAATTCACCAATATGATGTATAGATCAATTCGTTCCTTCACGGACCACTCTCTAAATTTGTAAGGCACAACCTCCTAACTTTGCCCATCCTTAATTTCCCACTCATGTGTGCAAGCTTCGAAAAGCCATCTATGGCTTAAAACAATCTCCCCGATCTGGTTACTCTCGACTTAGTTAGAAATTAGTGGACCTTGGCTTTAACATCTCAATTGCTGACTCTTCTTTGTTCATTCAAATTTGTGGAACTAATACAATTTATGTTCTTGTATATGTTGATGATTTACTCATCATCGGCTCTAATATGACACTCATAACTGATCTTCTACAACCCTTATAGTTGGAGTTTGACATAACAGATCTTGGCTACCTCCATTTCTTCTTAGGAATCAAGGCAACTTCAACAAGTGAGGGACTACTGCTTACTCAAGCAAAGTATGTTGCAGACTTACTAAAAAGAACAAACATGGCATCAGCTAAGCCAGTCAATACCCCTATGGCAACATCCAAATAGTTGAGTCTACATAAGGGAAACTTATTTGAAGATCCATCGCTCTACAAAAGTACCATAGGCTCCTTGCAGTATCTTTCATTCACCTGACCTAACCTTGCCTTTTCCATAAGCAAAGTTTTTCAATACATGCATGCACGAAGAGTCCCTCACTAGAAAGTTATGAAGCGAATTTTCAGATACCTCAAGCATACATCTGAACTTTGTTTATTTTTCTCTAAATTTGCAACTATGAATCTCACTACATTCATAGATGTAGATTGGGCCGGGTGTATTGATTATAGAAGTTCCACAAGTTCTTATCTCATTTACTCTGGATCCAACCTCATCTCATGGTCCTTCAAAAATAAACCCACGATCGCAAGATCATCCACCGAGGTTGAGTTTAAAGCTATTGCAAACGCAATTGCCGAGATCATTTGGGTGCAACATATATGCCGAAACCTTGGTCTAACCCTTAGCACTACTACTATTCTTTACTATGATAATTTAGGGGCAACATATCTCTCATCTAACCCAGTATTTCATGCTCGTACAAAGCATGTGGAAATTGATTTTCACTTTGTCAGGGATTGGGTCCTCAATAAATCCCTCACTTTTTCATTCATTTTAGGCAAATATCAGTTAGCCGATGTGCTTCCAAAGCCTCTTTCTGCCGCACGATTTCATCATCTCTGTTCCAATTTGCGCTTAAAATAATTGCCGCTTGACTTGAGGGGGTCTGTTAGAGTAATGCATGCACATGCAGCCCATGTAAAGTCCGCAACCCATGATGATGAAACACACGCAACTAGTAAAGGAAGCACTGCAGTAGATTCCACTCATATGTAGCACTCGACAAAATCCTCAAGAATATTTGTACCCACCAAGCTGCCTGCAACCAACCATCCATTTTAGCACGTATTGTGCATGTTGTTGTGTACATCTTTGCTAGCTATAACTATTCTGTTATTAGGAATATTCTTTTGTCAGAACCATGTATATAAAGAGAGGCCAAGCCTTATTGCAAACAATGAGAATGGAAATACAAATTTTTATTTACTCTATCAGTGTAGGAACTCTGGCATCCCCTGCATCCCCTTATGATCGTCTCAACTAGGTGTAGCATCCATATCACAACCAAGTGTGCTAAAAAAATAAATTAGACGCAAAAACATGTATTGCATAATATATATGGAAAAGACAGGAAACAAAGTGTAGCAATACGATAAATCATAAAAAACTCACAATCTTTTTTTCTTCTTCTTCTTCTTTTTTTTGTTTTGTTTTGTTTTGTTTTTAATAGAGGTAACCTCTTTATTAATAAAGCCTCAATTTTGTCGGAGGAATACCCTTACAAAATCATCATCACATAAAAAACAATCCCATAATAACAAAAAAAACTACCCAATAAAAAAAATTACAATCTCAAATAAGGCAATCCCAAATAATCTAATCTCAACATGCCTCTCATTTCCCTTGGTAAATCATGTATGCTATCCCAAGAATTTGAAGTGCCATCTATGCCCATACGAGCCAGAAAATCTGCTTGACTATTACCTTGGCGATAAACATGTTACACTCGATAATTAATCTGATGAAGAATTTCCATTATTTCCTAAAAAAAAAAAAAACTCAGAATTTGATAGGTGCATCATGCAAACAAAGTTCTTCTATTCATATTATTTTCGCAAAAAAAACCCACGATATCTATATTCAAATGCATATATGTTTTCTCCTTAAAAGTGTCATTTCAGAAACCACACTATTCTTTTTTTGTAAGAGATCATAGTAGTGGTGTGCATGCAATGGGTGGTCTATACATGTCCATTGTCTGAGTTATCTCCTTCTAAGTGTGAGTGTGTGATTGATGGATGTTTTGGGAAGTAGCACTAATGATTTTGAGTTTTGAGAACCATCTTCTCTAAGTAAAATAATGCCCCTCACTTGCTTCCTTTTCCATGTTTTCCTCCCCTTCCACCATTTGCCAAAAGGTCACACTATAAATGTTCTAGAATGGTGAGGCAGTGTTTACAACATGGCAGGGCCATCTTTTCTCCTCTGAGTTCTTCTACAGGGCAGTCACTGTAGCAGCGCACACAGTGCACTCACTACGGCTGGTTCTATCTTTTTTTATTATTTTTTATTTTTTAGCACAAAACATGCGTTTTGATAGGATTTGAAAGTCGGTTTGTAGTTTAATTCCCATTTCGAAATCAACCTGTGAAAGACCTGGCCTCCTCCCTTGACAGCAACCCGCAGTAGCAACGTCGTACTTAGCACCACACAGCGACACCGTCTCTCTCGTTAGTGCCATCGAATGATGCTCCTCCGTCTGCCCAGCTCTGCCACTCCTCGCAAGCTCATTGAACCAAGCAAATCTGATTTGAATCCAACGACACTGCTTTGGTGTTTCTTTGTTTTGAGGTTGCCCCTACTCAGCTTCTTGGGTATCATTTCAAGGTCCATTTTTCCTTACATAGTGGACATTCTTCTTGTGTATTGAGATATGTGAATTTAGGATTTTGTGAGATGGATATTGCGGCTTAGGGCATGGAGAAAAACACACGAGTGTGTTTTCACTGTTAAAGTTACTTTCTCTGTTTATCATTTCGGAATCTAAAAATCACTAAAAGCTAGCTGAGTTCAATGAAAATCAGTGTATGCAAACTTCTTGTGAATTCCACCCACATGCAAATTCTGAATTATTGTTTTGTTTTTATTTTTGTTCATTGGGCTTTGGTTGCTGTATGAGTTCTTGTTAATGTTCCGCACTATGGGAAGTAAAATTCCCATTCAAATTTCTCAATGAAACACTGGGATATCTATTGGTTGGTTTATGAAAGTATGATTGAAAAGGAAGGGAGATGATTGTAGAGAAATCTTAAGAAATCCCAGTCTCAAGAATCAAAGACCCTTGACTTCTTCCTTCTTTTTTGGGAGCTAAACAATTTCAAGGGCTTTTGTTGGGTGGGGGATTGGGGCAGAAGAAACAACTGAAAAAGTGAGGTGAACTTGGAGAATGTGGGTTTTTTGGACAAATTAAATGGAGCTAGGCTTTTGCTGTTAATCTTTGCTCTTGGACACAATGGAAATTGGAAGTATCCAAGTTTAGATCTCCAATGCTGTAACTTTGCCATCTATTTAATACAAAGGTATTAGGAGGATATGATGATGTCTTTTGGAACCCTTAATCTGAAATTTATAATCCCACATTATGCCATTTTTTTGAGTTCTCTAATGTCATTATGAAATCAGACCTACTTTTTTGCTCGAAATTTTTCAATTGCTCTGTTACTTGAAATCTTATTTATTTTATATTTAGATATGCACCATGCCAACATATAGCTTAAAGAAACTTTTATTCAATGTTGTGTTGTCAAATGCTAGAAAGTTCAATCTTGATACACAAATGACTATAGAAACTCTTTTGCTTTATGAAATGAGAACAACCCATTTTTAGATTTGAGTTACATCATTATGAATCTAACTAATTGCATAATTGTTGCATCCGTTTGATGTAAATATGCCATACCCTTCGCCGAGTACTCCAGTAGACTTTAGTCCAGTTGATGACTCATCTCAGGTATATTTATTTGAATTTTTAAATTCTAGACATTAACATGTTAATTTGACTAGACCCACTTGGTGTATACATATAATTAGTATTAATATAGGGTAAGGTTTCTATGTCTATACAATGTTGCCAAACCACTCATGTATTAAGCTGTCTTTGTTTCTCTTTGAAAAGTAGGGTATCAACTACTTTGTCTTCTCGATAAGCTTTCCACTGTTTTATAACATTTATGGCATCTTTCATCTTTACCTCCATTGAAATGGCCAAAAACTTCACTAGCAGATAGACATAGTGACATAGGCTTTTGTTCCTCAATCTAGAAATTTAAAACCATTTTATTTTTATTTTTTATTTTGAAAGGAAAAACTCAGTGCCATTTCATTAACTCAAATGAGAAACACATGAAGGGATATCCTCCAATGTTACGATCAATTCAGAAATAGACAGAGCATCTTTTGCTAATAAGTGTGCCATTGAGTTACTATTTCTCCTAACATGAGAAACATCCCACTTAGCAAAATGTTTAACAATTGTTTAGCTTCATTAACAATCATACTCGCACAACTCCAGCCTTCCTTATCACCTTTGAGGGCAGTAATAACTGGCAAAGAGTCCCCCTCAATGATGGCTTGTGATAGTCCTAGATCCAGACCAAATTGGACTCCTTGTAGTGTGCCAAGAGCTTAAGCAAGAAAAGGGACAGTGAACAAAGGTTTTTCTAGTTCTCATTATGGCTAACACCAATTAGACCACTCTAACACCAATTAGACCATGCTCCTTGTCAACTAGACTGTCCCAGTTTATCTTAATCCAATTCGAGGAAGGTGCCTGCCATGCTTCTGCTAAAAGGCAAGTCTTACTAGTTCTAGCAGCTCTGTGATCATCCTCTGCCTATAACATGTTGAGTAAACCTTGTGCCTCTTTAATTAACTCATTCGAGTGGATGAATCTTTCCTTAAATATAAACATGTTTCTTCTCCACCAAATTCTTCTAGCTACAATAGCAAACTCCTGTAGAACCTAGCTGTCCCTAGCCCTAGTTAAGGCTTCAAAGAAGTTCAACATAGAGAGGCAGGTGGTAGAGCACTTCTGTAATTGTATAGAAAAATTGCTCCAAACATCCCTTGCAGATTCACAGTTCCAAATGGCATGAATGACAATTTCTTCTTCCCTGCAACAGATTGGATAGATTGGATTCTCTACTACTCTTCTTTTTTATAAGTTGGATAGATTGGATACCCTTCCCTACAACCCTAGCAAGTAGCTACCCACCCCATGCATGAGTTTTCTTCTCAATAAAAGAAGATAAGTTCATTTTGTGAGGAAGTCATGGCAAATCATGCGTGTGGAGGTGGCTGATTCAAAATGACTTATGCACAAAGTTAATGGAGTTTTCTCCGTTCTAATGTCTATTTCTAGAAGGAAAATGTTATCTATATTTATAAATTTATTGACATAACCATACGTACATATGTGTTAGCTATTAAAATGGTGAAGATTTTAAAATTTGAAATTCAAAATTTTTTAAAATAAAATTGAAAATTTTGATAAAATGATACTATCACTGAATACGTAAAGTTATGCATACATATAGTATTCTTTTTGTTATTTTTAAGTTTTCAGTGAATTTCTACGTTGAACTATACTACCTAATCTTGCATGTATGTGAATATAGAACTAAAGTGATATGCTCTAGATTTAACGCATAATCTTGCATCACTTGAAGATAGAGATCCAAGTGCTTTTCAAGATCTTGACAATTGAAATTATGATTATTTTGATCTTTCTTCAGATATTCTATGTTAATAAAACAATAAATTAGTAAATTACTATTGTATACTGTTTCATTAGCATACTACGTTTGTACTTTGTTAGTAAGTTTAACCATTAGGTACCAGTCCACTGAATGAGATTATTAATTTATTATACATTGTTCATTTTGGTGTTATGAATGTCATGAATGTTTAGCATTGAGGGTTTCCTTTTTGTGTGATTCTCAATGATGTTCTTATCTTCTATCCTAATTTCCCTACTCCTTCAATGATGATCCCTTTCATTTTATTTTTAGTTTTTTACGTATGAAACAAATTTATTTTTTCCTAGTTACATGACACAAGCACATATACATATTGGCTAACTGAGAAAATGTTTATATTGCTTCTCCTTTTACGTGATAGAACTTCATTTATAATCTGATATTGATGGTTTAATTGTTTAACATCAATGTCCCATAAATTTGTAGCTTCTCACAACAGTGACCATTAATGAACCTACACCTAGACTCAAGGCTATCTTTAACTTTATTGTTCCTAATCAGAGGTCTAGTAATGTAAGAAAAATATTTGTATTTTTTTGTCTGACTAGTTAATACATTTGGATTATGCGTTTGAACTTTGCTTCAATGATGAGCACCTCTTTGGCTGAGATAGACATATTGGTGCACTTTGATAGGAGTTATTGGTACTTTTGTTGGCAGGTTGAACTCCAATACCAGCATGAGTATGTTGGAATAAGTACAAGCCTTGGGTTGATTGCCAATCCAATTGTGAACTTTTCTACTGTTGTTGGAAACAATGTTGTTGCCCTTGGGACATATCTTTCATTTGGCATTGCCTCTGGAAACTTTACTAAACTGAATGCTGGATTGAGTTACACCCAGTCTGACCTCATTGCTGCACTGACAGTGCGAGTAATTATGTAAAATGACTTCCTTTTCTCTTTTCTCAACTATAATTCCTTTTCTGTTGTAATTGAGTGCTATATGCTCTGCTTGCATGTATGTCCTGATATGATCTCCCTGAAAAATGACATGATGATGTTGGTGAATTCAGGAATGATAAAAAAGACACCCTTAATGCTTCATACTGCCACACTGTAAGCCCATTGACAAACACAGTTGTCGGTGCAAAGCTGTCGCATAGCTTTTCAAGTAATGAAAATGCCCTCACAATTGGGAAGTATATTGATATTGAAATATGAAAATATGGTGGTGAAATCTAAAAGCAGAGGAAACCCAAGATCCTTATCTTCATCATTCTACTTACCTCAATTTGGTTTTGAGGAATTGTAATTTTAAATGGTTTTTTTTCCTATTTTACATTCTATCCAAACACTAGAAATGTTGTTTCTTTTTTTGGTCACCGTAAATGTAATATGTTATTTCTTAAGTTTTGGTCAGCAATATTACATTCCTATAAGAAGATAAATAAATCGTTTGGTCGCTTCAAGTTCAAACCCGTAGAGAAGATAAATATAGACAATGTATTTTAATACTTTTGTTATGTGTTAGTCACTTAATTACGGCTCCAATCCCAGCTCCATGCAAAAAACTACAGTAGAGTAAGCTCCAAAAGTTTCTACAACTTTAGGTGTTGGATTCCCATGCTTACTAATGTTGTAGTGTGGCAAGAACAACCCCCTTTTCATCTCTTAAAATAATCCCTATGCCCATCTTCTTGGTTTCACTATTGATAGCAAAAAGTCAGTTTGCTATTTACATACAATTTATCCAAATCAAGCCAAAATAATTACAAAAATGACAATCCAATATAAACACAATAATTTCTATTTTTCCCTATGAAGAGTTGTCTCTCACTCTCGTACTTTATCTTCCTTTTTACAAACTTCATTCTCGCACACCAATACGTCATCCCACATCTTCCAAATTTTACTCTCTCTTGTACGAATGTTTTCCTCAAGCAAGTGAAATATATCTGCCCAAACAAAAAATTCACATTTCCTTACTTCTCCCTGCACACAATAAGAACATTTAATTAAAATGATAAAGCATACTGTGCAAAATGAAACTCAATATACTAATTAACATGATAAGTTGCTTTACCGTGTTATAGTTTGGGCAGGTAAAAAATTTCCTTCCAAGATTTTTGGTAGTGTGCGATGTCTTTAGTGGTGCTTTCAAACCACGACAACAACTTGGCGTTTCCAACACAAAGTCATCAATTACAGATAATGATGATTGTGTAGATGCTATTCGTGATTCTGAAAATACTGCACACAAGTTCAAATTAGTAAAGATGCCGATTTCATAATAAGGTAGACTGAGACTACCAAAGAGGCTGATTTCCTTCTAGGATTTCGTATTGTGGAATGACCAAAATACTCCATATTTTTCATTAAATGGGCACTACTTATTCTTTCCAAAATTAGACCTACTTTGCTAGAGTTTGTTAATAATTCTGTCACTTTGATATCTTTATTTGTTTTATAAATCTTCATGTCAATCATCCAAGCCAGCAGTCGTGTAAACAAAATATTGTAAATAAATCCAACAATCTAGAGCATAGGAATAGTTATTCACAATATTAACGCAACCAAATAAAGATAATGACATTAAACTAAATAGAACAAATAATAACATTAAACTAAAGATAATAACACAACCAAATAGTTTTCCTTTTCTTAATTCTGTCACTTTTAGATCTTTATTTGTTTTCTAAATCTTCATGTCAATCATCCAAGCCAACAATCGTGTAAACAAAATATTGCAAATAAATCCAACAATCTAGAGGATAGGAACAGTTATTCACAATATTAACACAACCAAATAAAGATAATAACATTAAACTAAATAGAACAAATAATAACATTAAACTAAAGATATTAACACAACCAAATAGTTTTCCTTTTCTCAACGTTAAACTAACATGTAGCCCCTGTTTATATTATACTAAATAGATCCCATTTATTTCCTTTTCTCAACATTTTATCTAACCTGTAACCTAGATCAACAATCAGTATGATGTGGTGGTCATTAATGGAAAGAAATTGAAATAGAACACAACAATCTAATAATGATTTGGTGATTTCAGCTTAAACAGTAGATATGGTCGCCCATTCATCTCGATTTCTTGAAATAAAAAGTCAAAGATCTATGATATTCTATATATCTATAAAGAAGTGCATGCTAAACCTAGAATCATAAATTACCCTCCCACAGATCTGTAGGCTTCGCGTTGGTGGACTGAGGGCGGCTTCGCGTTAGACCTTAGGGGTGTGCAAAATTCTAAAAGCTCCGATTCTGACCGACAACCACTTTGATTCTGACTCAATCGAAGTCAGAGTTTTCAGAAATCGGAGTCAGAATCAGAGTAATTTCGACTTTGTAAGCGGAGTTCAGAGTCAAAATCGAAGTCCAGTAGGACTTTAAACTCCGACTATTAAAAAAAAAGATGAATGTGGTTTTTTTTTTTAACTCCTACTTTAAACGATGTCGTTCCATTTAAATGGAAACGATGTCGTTTGTTATCATCGGTAAGTAACGTTTTTGGCCTTCTCTCTTTCTTCTTCATTTCTTCCCTCTTTTCTATCTGCTCTCACGCTCACAGACTCAGTGTCTCATGATTAGGAGTCATGATTCTCTTCTCTCTCTGTCTCACGGACTTTACTTCTTCATAGTACACGCCGCACACGCAAATCTGGCATTAACAAAGACTCAAACACCGCACGCCGCCACTAATTGGTAATTTTAATTTTTTAGGGTTTTAAATTTAGGAATTTTTGTTACTCCAAATTATTTTTATTATTTCTTATTCACGTTGGTTATTGATTTTGGAATTTGGATTGTGTAGATTGTATAATTATGTGTACTTTTGTAATGAGGAAATGGTTGTGATGAACTTTGTTGAAGTTCTTGATTTTGGAAAGTGAGCAACTTATGTTTGTGGAAATGTCACTGAGAACAAATCACAAGAAAACTTCTTAAAAGGCCTTTTTTAAAACTAAATCACAATATTTTTTTTATATAATCATGTGTGTAAAATTGTGTAAATAATTCTACAGCATCATTTTTCTTAATTATATATATATAGATGTGCGTAAAATAATTAGTGAATACAAGTAGTGTTATTTATGTTTAAGTGGTTGCCATCTGGAACATAAAAATATGAACAACTTGGTGGTCCTAGCTATATCTGACGTATATGCTTGTTTATGGCTCTTTAAGAAGTTACTTGGATGCTTCTTTAATGGAGTTTGATGTATGGCTGCAAAGGAGTACATAATATAGCTATACAAACCACTTTTCTATTTCATTTTTCTCAAGCTTTTTTAGATTTAATATTTCCTAGAAGCCAATGTCTTGGATTCCCAATATCCCTAAAATATGTAAAAGCTCAATATATTATATTGAAGGCCTTAAAGTACTAGTCACACTAGCACACATGATTGGCCAATAGGGACCAAACATCTAGAAGTCAACATAAGGTACTACTTCAATTGATTTTGGGACAATATTTCCCACCCATAATGACCTCTTTAATAATAAATTGGGCTGATTTTGTCATAGTAATTCTCCTTATCCATCGCTTGCTTCTATAATCTTTATGAACAATAATTTTCTTTAGATAATGAGGGAATGATGATTAATTTGGGGACCCAAGTTGTAATTGTGTTCATAGGACAAATAAAAACAGGTCATAATCATTTGAAAATTGGTTTTCTCCTTCGAGTTTGGAGCATGCAACATTGTATTCTTTCATTTTCATGGGGAGGGGAATCCCAAGTAAAGCTTCTTTGACAATCTTTATACTTTCTTTTTCTTATGCCTTTCTCCAAACATAATCTAGCTTTGGGTGAATCAATTCTCTCTTCACACAGTACCACACTTTATGCTTCTTCTTTACTTATACTTTTCTTTCCAACCAGGCTTATGTCCATGGCACCATGCATTTTATTAGCAGTTTATTAATACAGTGCTATTGTACTAGTGTGCCGTTAGCCTGTTCCCAACTCATTGAACAAGATATTAATTTGTGTCTATAGGAAATAGAAAAATCCAGGAAAGAATAAACCACTTTGCATGTTTGAAAATGGCAAAAACTCCTCATTATTTCATGGAAACAGACATCTCAAGAATACAATGAAGCTAATTTCCCATTAAAAGAAAAACCCCAACATTAATTATCAAAAATAGAACAATTATTAACTTGGAACATCAAATTTGTTTTTTGTATTGTATCTTATGTATGATTGCATTTTATTTATATATTATTATATAGATGGTTTTGCTCTAATTTTATTTTATTTACAGTATTTGCATTTTATTTTTAAAACTTCTTTGATTGTGATAATAATATGGATGTGGGACCTAGGGGAAGTGGAGTTTGTGGAGACGATGCCAGTGCTCCTACACTTGTAGGTACTTCCACCCCTAGAGCCCCATCTAGAGACTCATCTAGACCAGCATCTAGAGCAGCTACTTTCTGTGTAAATAGTCGATTCCCAGTGGATATAGAAAGAGAAGATGAGAATATGTTCAATGGAGAAGAGGAGATGCCCATTGAGGATTAGCATGATCAACCACCATAGGCTTCTAAAATATGGTCATGGATATGGGAACATTTCACTAAAATTCCTGGTAATCATGAGAACCCTCAAGCAAGATGCCACTACTGTGGGCAACTTTGTGGTTTCCATTCGAAGAAACAAGGCACTAGTGTATTAATAGCACATCTAAATGGTTGCCAGTGGTATAAGATCGCGAAGGGATTGGCCTGATCAAACCAAGCCCAGTTATGAAATTCAAATGGCAACTGAAGGTGCCGGTGTGCATGTTAAAAAGCTTACAATCCCTCAATATAGCGAGAAGATGTTGTGGTAACTACTTGCAGAGATAATCATTACTGATGAGATGCCTTTTACCATAGTTGACAAAAAAGACTTCAACAAATTTGTGCTCACTCTTGAGCCACGTTTTCCCATACCTTCACAATATATGGTTATGCGAGATTGTTTGAAGATGCATGCGAAGGAGAAGGCAGAAATGAAGGAGATGTTTAGTCAGACTAGCTAGAGAGTATCATTTACAACTTATACATGGACATCCATACAGAATGTGCGCTACATGTGTATTACAGCCCACTTTGTAGACAGTGAGTGGACACTGCATAAGCGGGTTATTAGATTTAAAGAAACTGTTGATCACAAGGGTGCATCCATTAGTGCAATGATGGATGATTGTATTCAGGATTGGGGAATTAAAAAAGTCATTTGTATCGCAGTTGAAAATGCTAGTATCAATGACACTGCAATTGAGTGGTTCAAGAGGAATATGACAGTAAAAAATGATATCATTCGTGGAAACAACTTTATACATGTTCGATGCTGTGCTCATTTCATCAACCTCATAGTTACAAGAGTTGAAGAAGGTTGATGATTCCATTACCAAAGTCTACAATATTGTAAGATATGTGAGGGCTTCCCCCTAGAGGCTTGGTAAGTTTAAGGCGATAGCCAAATAGCTTCAGATTCCATGTTTTGCCATGTTGTGCTTGGACGTTTCGACTATAGAACTCAACATATATGATGTTGGAAGTGGCGCATAAGTATGAAAGAGCGTTCCAGTGGATAGAGGTCGAGGATGGCAGCCCGAGGTATGCTTTGATGGAGTCTACTAAGTGGAGAAGGGGGCTCGGTGCGGATGTAGTTGATTGGGCCAATGTGAAGTGTTTTGTTGATTTTTTGAAATTGTTTTATGATACAACTATGCGGATATCTAGATCCAAATATTGTACTATGAATTTGTACTTTGACGAGCTTTCGAGGATTCATGACCACTTGGAACAGAGTTATGCTAAAACTAAGGGATTGTTATTTGCTAAGGCTATGAGGATGAAATCCAAATATGATAAATATTAGGGAGATATTGTGAAGATAAATAGATTATTACTTGTGGCTACAATCCTTGACCCCTGATATAAGTTGGAAACTATAGAATTTTAGCTTATTGACGTCCTCGAGGAAAAGAAGGCTGAAGAGTTTATTATAGAGTTAAGAAAGGATATTGATGACCTATATAACCACCACAACAATAGTGGTTAGCCTACTTCAGCAAGTGATGGCCATAGCTCCTCACACCCAACCAACTCGACATCTTCCTATGATTACAGAGATGCATATCTTTCATCACCATTGGTGTAGCAATATCATCAAATGCATGCATCGAGAAATATTATGCAGTGTATGAGGTTGAGTGCTATTTGATGGAAGATGTTGAGGCACCTAGTGATGAATTTCAGTTATTAACTTGGTAGAAGGTTAATTCCACTAAGTTTCCTATTCTTCCTCGAATAGCCCAAGATCTACTAGCTATTCCTATCACTACAGTTGCCTCTGAGTCTGCGTTTAGCACTGGAGGTCGTGTGTTGGATGCTTATCGGAGTTCATTGTCATCAAAAACTATGGAGGCTCTTATTTGCACACAGAACTGGCTATGTGAAATGCCCACAGCACTAGATATCATTGATCCCAAGAGCTAGAGGCTTGTGTTCATGTGTTGTAGACTGTAGTGATGCTATTCAGGTACTATTAGTATATTTAAATCATTTAAAATATTGTTGACCATTTCATAATTCATACTATATTTTTTTAAAGTATTTCGGATGTATTATTTTGCAGATAAAAGCTTATGAGGATGACCGGTAGTGGCTTCAACTTTAAGAATCAAGACTTTGTTTCTTGCTTGATTTTAATTTATATTGTCATATTATATTATTGTGTTTGTCAATGTTCGATTACTACTTTTTGATTTTGTAATATAAGTAATTTAATCATTGTCATTTGTATTTAAGTTTTTATATTTTTTTTACAACATTTTTTTAAAATTGAAAGTCAATTAGGTGGTTGGGCCTCAGATTGGGCATGGGGCTTCAGAATTGGGCCTTCTGAATCAGGGTGGGCCTTGGCCCAATCATACTTCGATCGGAGTTCTAAACTCCGATCGGAATCGAACTTTGACTTCATTCGGAGTTTGAGTCGGAACCTAGCCCTAGCGTTAGTGGATTGAGGGCTCTGCTTAGTGGTTTGAACTGACTGAGGGCTTGGGGACTGAAGGATGCCTTGATGGCCTTGGCCTCATTTGGAGGGCTGAGGTCGTGGTGTCTATGGTGCACTTCGCTTGGCTATCGAAGAAGACTAAGGGGACTAAGGGGTGCGCTTCACTTGGCTGTCGAAGAAGATGAAGGGGACTGAGTGCTTCACGTCGGTGGTTTAAACGGACTGAGGGCTTGGGGACTAAGGGTTTCTGCAATGGGCTTGGCCCTCAAGAGGGCTAAGGTTGTGGTAGCTATGGTGTTGGCTGTCGAAGAAGACGAAGGGCTCGCTTGATTTCTAGTGGTGTTGCCCTTTTCTCTCTCCTATATATGAGACTAGTGTACCCTGGCAATTGGTGGCAAAAGTCTCAAAAGGTCCAGAATTACTACAGTAGTAGTGCATATAGCTGTAGCCATTTCCAAGCTATAGATACATGCAGATGCATGCACATATACATATAGAATCATTCAGTTTTTGTCCTTACTACAATGAGTGAAACTCTTCCATAATACACAGACCATGCTCATGAATCATATTATATTTTCCATCAATAAAAGATTACACAATGTAAAACTTAATGAAATAAATGAGCATCAATGGAGAAATGAAATAGAAATACTTTTAAATTTTAAATGAACAAAAAAGAACTATGGCAAAGAATCAAAATCACATTGGGAAAGAGAACATTACAGAAAGAATAAAGCATATTTTTTTTTTAAGTAATGAATCAATCCTATTAAAGAAACATGTCATGATAATGATAATTGTAAACCAACAAAATGGTAGCATGAGGCAAAAAGATACATTTCAAGCGAGTTAGAATGCATGAAACACAAATGACTAGATTAAGGTATGTTTGTTTCAGTTGAGAATATTTTCTAGGAAAAAATTTTCAGCTATTGGCCTATTTGAAAAGGGGAAAAAAGACCAGTTAATGGAAAATGGCTAGTGGCTCAATGGGAAAATCATATGCATGATGAGATGGAAAATGGCCTACCCCTTTTCAAGAGGAAACGATGCACACTTTGGTCAAATGGCTCTAGTTTCTAAGCATGCCATTCAAAGTTAAAAACCCATTGTCAACAATGGGGCCAGCAGAGATAATTAGTCATCACCACAACTTATGCTGTAGATCCATGAAGTTCATATGGGAAATGCATTAACTCTTCAAACTTTACCATGATGATGGCATACATACTTTTTATATGGCCATATATAAATATATACATATATATATATATATAATACACTTATATTTCATGTAGCAGACATATCTAATTTGATGAATTTCTGATGAATTATTTAAATGATTCTAATGTGCTTGCATCATGGCTTGAGGGGAAGAAAGGTCAGTCTGCTACATCAACAAAATGGTATGTTGACAAGTGCATACAATGATTCTTCTCCAGGATTAGAAGCCATTATTGTAGAATTTAGATCTAGACTTTTGGACATGTACCAATCCCGATCATAAGGGAAATTAAGACTCTCGAATTCTACTGTGATGTTTATTCAGAGTACTACATCATTAGGTAGCCTAAAAATCAAAACTCCACAATAATCAACCACAAAACTCGAAATTAGGTTGCCCTCAAACAACAAAATCAACTGCATCATTAAATTAATTTTACAATGAAAGGCAACAAAACCCCAAAAATTTGGAACCATAAAATTTGAAATCATAAAAAAGCCTCAACAATTGTGAATCAAAATTAGGGCTGGGTAATACACTTACAACATCGCTAAGGCTCACAAGAAATATTTTATGGTGGGCTTGTGAAGACAGCAGGATGATGACAAATGGCATAGAGTACATGAAGAGAGAAATAGAGAGATAATAGAGAAGAAGGGAAAGAGTGAGGGGAAGAAGGAAGAATTAGGGTCTTGCATTTTGGACCCCTATGTGAACAAAACAACATCATTCCACATGAAATGGTTCCATGTCGTTTAGTTAGGTTTATTAAAAAAAAAAAATCCATATGTAAAACGGCATAGTTTTACATCGGGCCTTTTTTTAAAAATAAAAAATAAAAGAGTCGGAGTTCAGAGCTCTACATGCCTCCGAATTTCGACTTCGACTCTAACATGCATTCTCAAAGGAACTCCAACTCCAACTCTGAATTTCGAATACTGTGACTCTATCAGAGTTGAAATCAGAGCGCAGGTCGGATGAAGTCAGAATTGGCGGAGGATTTGCATAGCCGTAGTGGCATGTGGCTCCTATGCGCCACCACTGTCTGGGGCGGTCATCCTCTACCAAATTGGTGCATCTCCAGCTTGCTACCTCCCTATGTTTTTTCTTTCTCTAACCAAGGATCGTGGGAAAGAGGGAGTGGTAGTATTCGGCAACTAGTTCAGACCAACAAAATGCAGAACATAACACTTTACTGCAACTTCTAGTCACAGTCTTACAGTTCATTTTTGGACTATAACAAAACTACTTCAAGCGGCTTCCTCTTGTACAAAATGGGTATGGGTCAAGTCATTGGCCCTATATCCCTTTATATCTAAAAAATGCTTGCCAAGAAAAAAAAAATACCCGCAACTTGAAGACCAAGTACTTTCAAAGTGGACATTGTTATGGGTATTTTGTAGAAGGATGAAGATGACTCAGACTTTAGCATGTGGATTCGTCTAGGCAGGAATGGAAGTCCTAGGAGTTTGGGGAACTCAAGTAATGATGAAATAGTGCATTCCAGTATTCTTGCTACGTTGTATTTGTATGTTTGCAGCCCATTCTTACAGTTATTTGGCTTATCAACCCAAATATGATAACAAATTAAAATATATAAAGAAATAATCATTTTTTTATATTTTATTTATATAAGTATAATTTAAATGTGGGATATTTTTTTAAAAAATAATTAAAAACTTTATAACTTCATTTTAAGATATAATTATAAAATAATTATAAAAAAAAATTGCTTATATCATTACTGAAAAATGATAGGATGGCTAAGAAGGGATTTTGGTCCAAGTACCTTGCATGGGCGTTTGGAATCTTTGGATTTCCTGGAACTAGTCCATTGTTTAATGAAATTATTTCATTATCTATCTAATTCTCTCGTTTACTTTACGAACTTCCCTTGTTAACATCGTGTTTTGTACGACTTTTGGCCAAGTTACAGAGCCTCGGGTCTTCAATGCTGAGCCTGCAAAACATAGAGAAGATGAAGCTTGTGGACAGTGGCCTTGGGGTTGAGGAGTCTCCGATGCTTAACTCAGTAAAAGACTTCTTGGATGTTTGTAAGTAATCATCGAGAGAGCCAGAGAGATTTCCTTATACCTGGGAATGGCTATTTATACTGGTTCTTGAGGGGTGATAGATCCTCTCTGCTCCCATGGAGCCCTTGTCCTTATCACTATTTTTATTGTTAGTCTTATTAATGTGGCATGCCTCTATGATGACACCATTAATGCGGCGTGGTTCTCTGTCTGGCCTTGTCCTGTTGGTGTTTCTTGTGGCCCGTTGATGAAGCTATGTTAGAGAATCAGAGGTTCCTCCTTATTTCTTGTTGGCCTATGTGGACAAGGTTGGGCATTGCTCGAGGAGCTTCTAGGTTAGAGTGTCCCCTTCCCTGGGATTGCCTATGGGTTTGGCTGAGGGGCCCATTTTTGTTGGATCATGGATCTTTCTTCTTGTTCCCTGGTTGGCCCATGCTAGGTCTCGAAAGAAGAAGGGAAAAAATCCCTTACAGTTAGCCCGCTAATTTTCATCGGGTGAGGCCAATAGGAATTCAACATAGTGTCTAGTTTCACTATCGTGGCCATGGCTGCTTGTAGAAGGAGTTGCCAACTTCGCAATCCGAAGTGACTGTTGTTGTTTCTTCCCTAATGACATTTTAGCTTGGCCTTTGGTAGCGCGCTTCCCAAAGGTGGCAACTATTTGAGATGGTATCCATTCAATCGCATTGAATGGCTCTTTATCTTTCCGTCGCCTCATTGCTCTCGCTTCCTAGAATTCGAACTGCCCCTTTCACCTTCCCATCACGTGTTATTCTTCCATCCTTTTATAAACTTGATGGGGCCTCCCCTCCTTTTCTTTTTTCATATTGTGTTTTCCTTGCCCATTCCCATCTTCTGCATTCCCCTCCCTAAGCTTCATCTTCTCTATGTTTTGCAGTCCCAGCGTTGAAGACCCGAGTCCCTAGAACCTGGCCCAACAGCATACCAAACATGACGTTATCCTTCAAAAGGTGCCTTGGGGCTTTAGGGAAGATGAAGATCAAGCTTGGGGAGGGCGACCTTGGGGTTGAGGAGCCTCCGATGCCTAAGTCAATAAAAGACTTCTCTAATGTTTGTAAGTAATCACCAAGAGAGAAATCAAGAGAGCTAGAGAGATTTCCTTGTACCTAGGGATGGCTATTTATACCTGCGCTCGAGGGGGGATAGATCATCTCTACTCTAGTGGGGCTCTTTGTCTTTATCAATGTTCTTTATTACCAGTCTTATTAATGCTGCGTGCCTTTGTGACAGTAGCATTAATGTGACGCATGGCTCGGGTTGAGCTGCCATTAATGCGGCGTGGTTCCCCATCTACCCTTGTCCGGTTGGCGTCCAGTGGCTTGTTGATGAAGCTATGTTAGAGACTCAAAAGTTCCTCCTTATTTCTCGCGGGCCCATGCGAACAGGTACTCGAAGGTTGGGCGTCGCTCGAGGAGCTGCCAGGTTGGCACGTCCCCTAACCTGGGATTGCCTGTGAGTCGATCTAAAGGGCCCATTTTTGTTGGGTCATGGGTCTTTCTTCTTGCTCCTTGGTTGGCCCATGCTAGGGCCCGAAAGAAGAAGGGGAAAAAACCCTAACATACCTAGATTCTTCTTTTTTTTTACCTTTTTTTTTCATCTTTTCTTGATTTTACGCCTTTATACGAGAAATCATTACACTCTTGAAGGATGGGATGAAGTCTAGAACCTATTTTGTTAGATTTTTCAAGGTTGACGACGAAGTTCTCGTGAGACAAAAAAGATGTGGAGTTGCATGGAAATAAAGTGCCTGGTAGTAAGACTGGCTCATTTTGTTGCACGTATGAGACGTGAAATATGTTAATAATAATGAGATAATTTGTAAATAATAGTTAAATTGTTTGAATTAAAATGTTTTATGGAGTTTTGAGATATTAGGGAAAATAAGTTAAATAAAAATATTATAAAGTTGAAATATTGTTAAAATATAATTTTTTTAATATTTATTTTTATTTTGTGTTTTGAAAAAGTTGAATTATTTTTTATATTTTGTTTGAAAGTTTCGAAAAGTTGTAATGATTAGATGAAAAAAATAAAAAAAAATTAAATTAAAAATTAAAAAATTGTTTATGTTTAAATGGTATTTGAATGTTGAGTAGCACTATTCATCCGAGCTGGCCCGGTCTGGAATCCGAAAAACCAGATTCCAATTTTGGGTTCTAGTCTGGATCAAACCTAGGCCGAAGGGTTGCGAAACCCCAACCTTCTCGATTTGGGTACGGGTTTAAAACCCAGGTACCCAAGTCTTTTTTAAAAACATGACCCAGCCCGTCAGCTTTATCGCCTGGTTCCTAATGTTTTTGCCGTTCACTAGCTGCAGTTGAGCAATCTTAAATTGTTGAAATGAAATAATATGAAATGGTCTATAAAACCAAATGGAGCCTTACGAGCTGCACATCCTAGACCCACAACGCAAGAATTTAATAAATTCAATTACATATTTCAAAATTTGAATAAATTACCAACTAGAAGATGCATGCACTATCATAAAATTTCCCCTTTACTCAGTGGTGGTCCTGTTAGTATAAGGTCATGTCATTATCCTCGTTCTCAAAAGGAGATAGGGAAGGTTCTTGCCACTTGACTTAACTTTGGGGCTATTCAATCTACTTGTGTTATACTCTAGGTGAAAAAGACAAGATAGCTAGTGGATGATATATAATGAGATGATCTCAAATAGTTTGAGAATAGTAGTAAAAAAATAATGAAAAAGTAGTGAATAGTAATATAAAATAATAAAAAATAATATTAAAATAATGAATAGTAGTGGAGTATTCTGAAATACTTTCACCACCCAAACCCAGCTTGAGGCTTAAATTATATTATATTGAAACAAAAATGTCTAATTCTAATCATAAATGAGCTTATGGATGAATTGCATGTCGCAAAGATTTTTCCGAAATTAGATTTGAGATAGGGCTAGCAACAATTTGGTACATGGTATACACGAGTTTTTGTACTTATTCAAGTTCGAATTTCTTGTGATGTGGTTTAGATGAATATGTATGGCTTGTTACATATTGGGAAAGTTGGATTTTATCGTACATAATTTCATTTGTTTATTTGATATATTTTTAGTGGCTATTCATCTAAGTGGTAGACATATAAAACCACTTAAATACAACATTTCAACGAGTATAGATGACATCTTAAAATCTAAGAGGGAATATAATATTATTTTAAATATTTACATTTACTTTTTATTTGAAAACTGTAAAGTCTGGTTTGAAGATAAAAGTTCTCCCAACTCATCGGATCATTATAATGTTTTAAATTTATACACAAAAAATAATAAAGAATTCAATTTTTTTTTAATCTTAAAATAATAATAATATTAAAAAATAATATTTTAACAATATTTTATTCAACTTTCTACTTTAGTCTCATCTCAACTAACTATCTAAATCTCCCCTAAAATAGTTATAACATAGATTTAATTCTTTAAATTTCACTTCTTTAATAATAATAAGGAAATGCTTAGAAAATGAGAGGAGATGAAAAATCTATGAATAATAGTGAAACCGTTTATGAATTTTATAGAAAATAAGAGAAAAAAAGTTAAATAAAAATATTATAAGTTATAATATTGTTAGAATATAATTTTTTAATATTATATTTGTTTTGAGAATTGAAAAAATTGAATTGTGTTTTATATTTTATTTAAAAATTTAAAAAATTGTAATGATTAATTTGAAAAAGTTATAATAGTTAATTTAAAAATATTTATATTTGAATGATATTTAGAAAATAGATGATATGATATGAGAGATGAGATAAAAATTATCAACAATTCTAGGGACAACCGATGTGCATGCCAGCCGAGGCACCTGCTGACGTGGTTTTATGTCACGTCAGCCAATATTAAAAAAAAATATGAAAAACAGAAGGAAATCGATTTTGTTCTTTTTCACGCCAAACCTTACCCATATCCTTGCTAGAGCCCGTGAAGGATTCAGTAGGTTGCGGTCACCATCTCTTCGCTGTCTTCGGTGGCCATTGTTGATCTCTTAAGCTTGTCTTCTCCATGGAGCCATTGTTGATCTCTGAAGTTGTAAAAAATCTCTTTTTATCTCTATCATATATCTACCTTATTTTTTGTTGCAACACTTGTGGGCTTTTGACATCTGTCCATGCAGCAATATTAATTTGGTTTTACTCCTCCCTCTCGCTTTTTAGGTACCTGTCTCTAATGATCATTGACCATCAGCTAGCTGGCGACTTGATCTTGAATGACACATTTGATTTGGGGTATATGTGAGCCGAAATCTCTTTTTCTCGATCTCTCTATAAAAGACGATAATTAAGGTTACTGATCCTGCCTTTTGATTTCCTTTATGATTTTGCCAAGATCAGTGATGCACTAATTTCTCTTTCTTTGAAAAATTAAGGTTGATAATTTATTAAAAGTACATACAGATGATCTTAAGGTTCTATTTTGTAGTTCAGAATCTAATATAAGTAATCAAAAGCACAGTTCAATTTCCGCCCAGGCTAGGTCGTTTCCCAAATCAAAAGCTTCTACTTTGGCACATGATTTCGAGGAGAAGAGGCTGGTTGACTGGGTTGTGGTTTCGTCCTCTGATTTGTGGATTCGAGGAAAAGATGCTGGCTGACTCGGTTGTGGCTTCGCGGGGAAGATGATGGAGATGGAGAAGAGGGTTATAGAGGATTTGAGACCTAGCTTCGTTGGTGGATGTGAGCTTTGATGGGGGGATTGGAGGTTGGCTTCATGGGAAAGATGATATTGGAAGACGAATCTACTTCTATAAACAAAAGGAATGAAGGTTTCGAATCTACCAAGTCTTCTTTGTGGGGAATTAAAATACATAATGACGTCATTTTGTAATTAGCCACTTAGGACACGATGCCGCAGAGGGGACACAGCTGGTTTGTATGTAAACTTTTTCAAAAATTATTACCAAACAGTTTTGGATGTTTTTGGGAAGTGACGAGATTGTTCATTCATCGTTTGCCCAACGTGCTTACCAAACACGGCAACTGATCTGAGCGAGCAGGTACATTCACTCTCTCAGGAAGCGCGTTGCGCATGCTTGGCACAATAAAGAAACGCCGTCGCTTAATTGCAATCCCGCAGTTAAACCCTCGCTTTCTGCTCCCCGAGCCGCCACTACCACACACTGCGACTACGCACAGAACTGCGAAAGGCTTGCCTTTCGAAATACTTGCCGTAGATCCGAACCGATCGATCGTCGAAATAGAACTCCGTGAAGCCGAGATCGAGTGCACAGCGACGTAGGGTTCTGTTTGGTTTTGCTGGTTTTTCCCTAAGGAGTTTCTTTTATTGTTTTTTATTTTTTATTTTTTTATTTTTTATTTTTACTTTCAATGGCTTCGGAGGATGTGAAGAGCGAATCGGCGGTGTCGAAGTTTGTGAATTTTGCGGGGGAGGCAAAGCTAGCTAGAGAGGGCGTGAAGGCTCCAAGCTATGCTGTTCTCAGTATTTGCAAGTCTCTGGTCGCGGGTGGAGTCGCTGGAGGAGTGTGAGTTCCATCTTCCTTATCTTTTTAATTGGTAGTATGTTGGTTCATAAAAAGGAAATGGAAATGGAAATCTGAAAGGAATGGGACTTTTTTTCCCTTTTGGTTTTTTTTGTTATTTATTCTTTTTATATTTCCGGCTTATTATTGAAAAATCGGGAAAAATGATGGAATTTTAAATATTGTTGTGAGTTAGAATCAGAGAGACTGTGTTGCATCCAGTGTAGTTGATGAATTATCCAAGTTTTGTGAAATGTAGCTGCAGGGGAAAACTTCGGTATCACTAACTTTGAACATACTGTGCATTTTTTTCTTTTTTTCCAATTCTCTTCTTTGTGGTAGTGCTATTTTCATTTCGTAAATAAATTTCTTATTGTCTATGCAGGTCACGCACAGCTGTTGCTCCATTAGAAAGGTTAAAAATATTGCTCCAGGTTGGTTGATATTCAACTGAATAATTCTTTTTTTTTTTAATTTATTTCAATTGAATAATTCATGATTGTTTATATATGTATAAACTCATTGACAAATATATCCCCTTCTTTACATGATTTTTTATATGGATACATATATCTATCTATGGAGCAAATGCTTTGAAGTACATTTTATGAAACAACCCTTTGATCTGATTGAAAAGGGTCCCTGATAATGAACTATTCTTGATTGGCGTTGAAAATCCCAAGTTCTTTTAAGCACATGAGATTTAATTATATTAATTTCCATTGTCAATTTCTTCTATGAAATGGTAATCAATAGGGCCCCTTTGTTAAGTGCCACAAGGTGACAAGATTTCCTTTTCCATGCTTATGGACCCAAATTCGTTAGTCTGGAACATTTCCTGTTACATGCAAAATCCCATGGTATATTAATGATATGTTAATTAGCTTGGATAATATGCAGGTCCAGAATCCCCATACCATAAAATACAATGGAACGATTCAAGGCTTGAAATATATATGGAGAACTGAGGGTTTTCGTGGACTGTTCAAAGGAAATGGAACTAATTGTGCACGTATTGTACCAAACTCTGCGGTCAAGTTCTTCAGCTATGAGCAGGCTTCAAAGTAAAGTTTTCTGCTCGATGTTTATGTGAATAGATTACATTGGTCTCTGGCAAGTGCTTTTAAATTGTGCTCTCAAACTTTTTATTTTGGGCCCAACTTTTGAATTGTAATTTTCTATGTTGGAAACATTGGTGAAACACAAATTCTTGAGCGAAACCAAGTTTTTTGGGAGTGTGGTCTTTTGAGTTTGATTGATTGCTGTTGATTATAGACATGCAACTATCTTGCGTGAAGTTGATGATTGTATTTGTTACTCCAAATTTCATCAAACTTTCTAAAGGAGAAAAACCATATTATACTGTTCGGCTACTTTACATTATGTGCATTTCTGTTCTGTGAAATTGAAGTAATCATAACGTGATATGACAATACTTTTTGAAAAGTAACGTGATATGACAATACTACTTTTTGAGGTCCAATGATTGGCCATAGTAAAATAATCATAGACGTTTATGACCTTTTTCATCATCCTCTTGCGTACTCTACACAAATACCTTAGTTATGTACCCTTCGATGTTGCAGTAGTGAGGTCTATTGGTTAAAGTTTCCCTTTTTGTTATGGCAGGGGCATTTTGCGTCTATATCAGCAGCAAACTGGCAATGGTATGTTCTTTAACATCATTGTGTCATTGAAGGGTTATGTATTTGTTTATGCATTAACAAGACACCATGGAGACTTGGTCTAGACATAATAATTTGATTTAGTTTTTTGGGGAGAAAAGGAAGGGATGCCTGTAAAAGAACTATCAGATGGGCCTTTTTCATTCCTTCATGGCCATGTATTAAATCAATGAAGGCATAAAGAATCCAGTTTACCTTCATCGTACATTTAGTAATGCATTTTGTACTGGATGTGAGTAGTGCATTTGCTTGTTTTCCCTCTGGCCTACTCAAGAACTTTATTAGTAGGACATGGTCATAACATTAACTCAGATGAACTTCATTCAGTGTCTGAGGATTCATAAATGGAAAGATGGCAGTTAATAGAGGAAATATTGTCTAACACACATTTTTTGTTATTTTTTTTTGATAAATATATATAAATAACATTTTTTGTTATTTCCTGCAGAGGATGCTCAGCTCACTCCTCTTTTGCGTCTTGGGGCTGGGGCGTGTGCTGGAATAATTGCCATGTCTGCAACTTATCCAATGGACATGGTACGAGGCAGGTTAACCGTACAGGTACTTGGTCTTCTATCATCATAGACTCATAACTTAAAGTAAATATGTGCCTGGAAAAATTATCTAGGCTTGTCTTCTATCCCATTTATGGAAGTTGCTGGGAACATCAATACCTCTATATAAAGATAAAATGCAAACAGCAATGTTTTAATTTCCTGGAGGATTTGGTTTTTGGTTATTTTATTTATTACCATAAATGGCAACATATTTCGTTTAAGCTATTCATCTTTTGGGTTATTAAGGACTGTGCATAGTTAATTCCCATTTATTGGATCTAAAATTTCATGGGACTTATAATTGCAGACGGAAAATTCTCCTTATCAGTACAGAGGAATATTCCACGCTCTATCAACTGTGCTCAGGGAAGAAGGCCCACGGGCTTTATACAAGGGTTGGCTTCCTTCTGTGATTGGAGTTGTAAGCAATTTTTTTCCGTTCTTTTTTCTGCTGTTATGTTGGACTGGGTAATTACAACCAGGATGATAAAAAGTGAAGTCTGTGCCAGGATCTGTATCTTCATCTACATGCAGTTAAAGTCCTGGTTGTCTTGACAATTATGTGGCCCTTGCACTTGTGGAGATTTATCCTGTACCAATGATGATATTTTACTTTCATCAAAAGAATATAGATGCTGATGAAATTTATTTATATAATAAAAAGAGATGCTGATGAAATTTTAGGTTTCAACACGACCAAGTACTTGAGTCTGGTACCTTGATTTTCATGTATGATATTAGTTTTCAATGGGGCCTTTCATGTGTCAGGTTTTTAACACTTCCCCTGCTGTATGCTGTCACTGATGTTTATTTTTTGCCTGAATCACGTTGCTCTATGTTCTTGAACATGTATAGCTTGCTCATGAGGAATGTTACTTTTTAGAATTTTAGTTATCGGCACTTGGTGTCCGTGAATAATGTCCCAACTAATCCTGAGGGTGCACAGGCCAGTGGCTAGGAGTTTCCGCAAGTGCACCTCGGTTAATTCAAGAAGTTCCCCCCGTCTGATGGCTCCTAGAAATTGTTTGCACTCAAGAGGATTTCAAACCTTAAACTTGGAAGGAGCATACCCCCATGACAAAGGCCTTTACCACCTGAACCAACCCCTAGGGTTTTAATTTTTTGAATTATATGTTACAACATGCCTCATTAACCTATGAGTGCCATGTGGAAGTCTTGATCATGGAGATTGAGTGCTTATTGTTCTAGCATGGCAGAAAGAATTCGATGGAAAAATGGAGGAACGTTCCCTTTTTTTTTTTTTTCAAAGTTGAAATTTCCTGCTTTGTTAACAATGAAAAAGAAATAATGTACACATGACAGGGAGGGAGGGAGTGAGTGAGTGAGTTTAGAGAGCTGAGCTCCTTGCATAAAGTCTCAGTTTATTTTGCACTTCAATAATGATCTGTGCTTCAGTTGATTTCTATTTTGAATGGTGTAACCTTCATGCATGCAGACACTTGTGTGCCCACACTCACACACAAACGTGTAAATGCATTGGTGGGATAGATGTCAAATTGTCAATAGTTATGTTAGTATTTTCTTCTGCTGTAGATAAGCAACTGGGGAAGACAAAATTGTAGCAAGGGTGAAGAAATTCAAGTTTTAGAAACATATTCTTGTTCCCTTCTGTCCTGATACTTGATATTAATTTATCATTTTCTTTTTAGCACAAACTTGTCTCACTGGATTTTAATGTGAAATCAGAAGAACATTTCTCTCGAATTGTAGTATGATATTAGTATCTGATGTTTGCAGGTTCCCTATGTGGGTCTGAACTTTGCTGTGTATGAATCTCTAAAGGATTGGTTAGTTAAAACTAGACCATTTGGACTGGTTGAAGACTCTGAGTTGAGTGTGACAACACGGCTGGCATGCGGGGCTGCTGCTGGAACTGTTGGGCAAACTGTTGCTTATCCTCTTGATGTCATACGTAGACGGATGCAGATGGTGGGATGGAGTAATGCTGCTTCTATTGTCACTGGTGATGGGAGGAGCAAGGCCCCACTTGAATATACTGGTATGATCGACGCGTTCAGAAAAACCGTTCGATATGAGGGCTTTGGGGCATTGTACAAGGGTTTGGTCCCCAATTCTGTGAAGGTCAGTCTCTTTCTATTCTTTGCAATCTATGTTTTAAGAAATGTGGGAATACGTTAGGTTTAACTGGTTTGACACTTTCCAAATAGAATGTTTGGTCTGCATTACCAAATTGAAATTTTAGGCCACCTGCTGAGGGAATTGCCAATATTTGCGACACAGAGATACTATGGCACTTCTTTCCATCAAATAGAGAAAATACAAGATTTAGGACTAAAATCCCACTGGCTGGCGGGGAGGAGGAAAAAAGAAAGCTCTATATCCCATGAATGCCAATGTGTCATGTTGAACTTTTATTTGGCTGCCAAGCCAAGTATCCATTGTGTATGGATATTTTTTTAATTGGTGTGTATAGATACTTCAGAGGTTTATCTTAGAGAGTTTTGATCCTTTGAACCATTACCATATTTGTAGTTGTGGTGCTCCACAAATTAGGTGATTAAGAACCATCCAGTCTTATAAATTCTGGCCTGTGGGATGGCCAACAGAAGGTGCATCTGGTAGTGGGTCTTGTAGAGCTGCAAATGCCGTTTTGTGGGGGTATCTATTCTTCACACACTAGCTCTTGTATATGTCCCATGTACTTGGGCTATGCCTATTCCTAGGGGTGTAAACGAGCTGAGTTTGAGCGAGTAATTGGTGGCCAAGCTTATTTGTTTAATTTTTATTCAAATACAAGTCGAGCTCAAGCTTTTCATCGAGTTGAATTTTATGTTCACGAAAATCTCGTTTAATATTATTCAAGCTTGTTCACGAGCTGGATAAAATATATTATCTATATTGTATTTTATAACTTTATCTAAAAATTTTGACTTTTTGCTAAATCTTTCTAAAGTTTGTATATACATATGTCAACAATTAAATTCATAAGGATTCAGGTAACATATTTAGTATTTCAAATATTTTTATTATACATATAGAGAATACTATAAAAAACAATAAATACGAAGTTATTTGATTTTATATGAACTCATTCGAGCCAAGCCAAGTTCTATGTGTATCATTTAATAGTTGATCATAATTTTATGTTCACAAACAGCTTCTTTAATAAAGAATCAAGCCGAATTTGAGTTTGTATGAACTGATCTCGAGCGGCTTGTTGAGTAGTATTGTTTATTTATTTTTTTGATAAGTAAGAAAATTTATTGATCCTCATAATTAAGCATAGCCCAAGTACACAAGTATTATACAAGAGAGAAATGCCTAATTGCTGCCTACGAACAATGAAAGAGGCATACACGTCATTAAAATTTACCCCTTCTAATACAATAGCCTTAGCCAAAGTAACAAAGATTGGAGAAATAGGTCTCTAAATCCCCCTCAATGAGCAAGTAGTATTGTTTGTTTACAGCCCTACCTATTCCTCATCAATAAAATCTTTATTTGCTGATAAAAGAAATTCTATTATTCAAAGTCTAGAATGTGTGTTCTAGAATTTGTAGAGTGGTTGTGGAAAACTTCTATGATTGATGTTCAGGGTTAGATGTGAAAAGTGGTTGCACTTTGAGGGTAGGCCGTTGTGCCTTAGAGCCACAGCTTCATGCCACTTTATGATCTGTACAAGCATAGTCTATTAGCAGTTAAATATTGCAGTTCAGTTCCTTGCTCAAAATGTACCCAATAGTGTTTCCTAAGATGGACATTCACCTAGGATCAATTTCACTTTTTACAGTCTAGTTAAAGGTGTCCATAGACTTTTTGCCTTTCAAATCTACTCATTTAAATGTTGCTGATATTTATTTGTTAAAGTTGAATGAACGTATCTTTGCCCTGCATTAAGGACTTGTTTGACATGCTGCCTTTCTTGTTCAGGTAGTTCCATCTATAGCAATTGCGTTTGTGACATACGAGATGGTGAAGGACATTCTGGGAGTTGAGATCAGAATATCAGACTGAAGCGCAGTAAAGTCCATGGTAATTAGTTAACCAAGTATGCTATTTTTGTAGGCAAGTTGATGAGAGTTAAACGAGGGATAGTTTATTTCTTCTCCGTTCTCCGAGAATCAGTTAGAAGCAAGTTTGAATTTGTGTTTATAAATTGTTTTCCTGTCTATGTTTCCTTGTGAACATGCTTTAGCTTTCAGCTTCTCATTTATATGCTGTATCAATAAATGTCTAGACAATAAAACAATGCATTTCGTGCCTTTCCATAAGAGTTAAGAAAGCTTTTTTCCAAGTATATTTGATGTGATTGTTCCTTAACTCTCTCTCTCTCTCTCTCTCTCCATAGATCGTTTGTTTACTTGGAAATCAAGATGAAGGCAGCAGAGTAATTATTAGAATCAAACTTTGCTCTCACGTAAAACAAAGTTATGGAGATAAATATGGTTCTATTCCCAACTGGTTTCAGTACGTTCTGTAATTTCATCTAGAAAGTTTGAATTATATATAAAGCTTGAATGAGATGTGATGATAATATGTAGTGGAAACACGTTGCTGAGTTCATAGAAAATTCTAGATTCAGAGGTGTCCCAATATGGTAACTCGATTTTTCACACTACATAATGCGTATACCTATAGCATATTTAGTACATTGGACATTACCCAGTAATTACGTACAAAAATGTTGATGACATAAAGGAATTTGAGGAATTAGGAACAAAGAACATAATCAAGCTTTCCACTCCTTGTTTTCTGGTTTGCTTTTTGCAGTGGCTGTTTAGGACAACGCGTATCTATTGCAACATTATCAACATATTTGTGATATTGTGAAAATCAATCTTGAATAACTTCATTGTTTTTCCCCCGTTCTCTCTCATCAAGCTTGGTGGACATTTTCTGTTACATCCTCCTTCCATGACTGAGAACAAAAAACAAGAGGAAGCCATCATGAAGAAATCTTGATGTTGAAGACCACAAATAAAATGGAAATAAAAATCTAGCTATTTGAGGCATATTGTTGTGGTGTACATTCTGAATTTTTTTTTTTCCCTCTCGATTGGTAAACAAGATTTTATTGATCACGAGAATAGACGAGTCCAAGCATACTCGACATATGGTAGAGCATTGCTTATGCGTGCTTGGGTGTACATTCTGATCTTAATACTGGATGATTAGAAAATTGCAGTTTGTTCGTAGTAGAGAGTAGAGTATATGGGAATGGGAAGGTTCTAAAGGTCGGAATCTGTATGATCTTTGTGAAATACAGTCACAATCTTACCTGGAATCACGTACGGTTGTCTGAAACCTTGGTGTTGGTCGCCCCATGAGCTTGACCTTACTTATTTCCTGTCTTTTGGTGCGTAATCTTGATATGCAAGCTTTGGCTTCACGGTCTCTTCCACTTTGTCCTTTCCTCTGCTCGTAATTTAAGGGTTCTTGATCGGGTGAAGAGAGTGATGAGAGGAATACAAGGAGGAGATTCATTTCAGCTAGAAAAGACGTGTTGGACAGCTCTTTAGGATGACGGCCATCGTCACTTTTACGCTCTTCGTGCACCATCACAGTTTCTTCATCTGTTTCTTTAGGGGGTTCTGCCATTTTTACTATCGCCAACAACCTGAAATATTAATATGGTCATTGATGTTTCGATCATATTAATGATCGGAATATATGATAAGAAACAGAATGAACATGGAAATTAAAGGGTGCCCCATTAGCATATTGGATTTACTGTTGACAAGAGTAATAATAAACTTGTAGGGGAACCTGTTTGGTTGTTGAGAAAATGCTCGTTGGTAAAAGAAATCTTGAATCTTACGAATCAGGACATGAGAGGGGTAATAGGAACCAACTTGGTGACAACAGATTAACCTAAGAAAGTAGTTGGATTTAAAAGCTTAACATGCATAAATGTTTTTGTCAGAGTTTGTCCTCTTTGACAGGTACATAAGGGTCTGTGAATCAATATTACTTATTGTTTTGGCTATACTGAAGAAAAATGAAAAGAAAAGAAAAGGAGCTTAAAGAAAAGAAAAATGGAGTGTGTTGTTGAAGGCCGGAAAAGTAGCCATGAATTACTCTGAATCTTTTGACTAACTTCGGATTTAACGTTTAATTCTTTTGCAAATTCCTTTTCCATTTTATAGATTCATGGTCATAAATTGTTTGTTATTTTTTGAAAAAGTCACTAAATAAAATAGAGATCCTCGTTAATGGTGAGAAAATTGGATGGGTCTATTTTAGAGATAGATATATTATGTGTGATCTATAGTATTTACACTTTTTTAGTTTTTTAGATAGCATGAGTTCTGCGTAAACGTTCAATGGTGATTCTGTCTCTTTCTGAATTGGATCATCCAATTTAATTAGACAATTGGGGAGAGTAAATTATTGGTAAAATCCTTGTAAACATTTTAAAAATTAGACCATTCAAGGAACATGCCTTTATAATTGAGTTAAATTTATTAGTTGAACTGTAACTCAATTGACATGCTTTCCTTTATAATTGAACTATATATGGATTGTAATCTCTATAGGTACATCCTTTCTTCATAGTAATCAAGGAAAAGAGAAATCGTAGAATTTAATCATATTAATTTAATTGAGTATGAGGATTAGTTGGTATCACAATTTATTAGTGGTATGAACTCTATAGACTTTGTCTAGAAGAAAAATGGGTTACTGTAATGGGAGGAAGTAGTGACAGTAGATGCCACATTACTATTCCATTAGTACTTACTGCGTTTACCTGTGAAATCACCATTTGTCCCAAAAGGTTAAGCTAATGAGAAGATGTAGATTTTGTTATTTGTATTATATTCTTAACATTACGAGTACTTCTCAGATGAGATGCTTCATGTAGCAGATAAATATGACAATGGTTTTACATCGAGGCTAAGGACACCATTGATGAGGATTTGGGGGTCATAAATCTTGGACCTATTTGAGGGCCTTGATGTAGTTTTGTCAAAGACTGGTTGTTTTTAATAGCAGATCAAAAGTTTCTGTCATTGCAAAATAGGGAAGAGATGTGAATTGGCAGAATCATCTAGCTAAAATAAGTTGCCATGCAATCTCCAAAGCAGCATTCACTTAAGAACCCAAAGGAATTTCAGCGTTGATATTCCAGTTAGGTATTTCAACCGAAAATTTGAAGGTAGTGTAGAAAAAGTAAAATCTTGGCATTGAATTTTGTGTGGGTGTATGGAATCTAATGCTGGTTGTTTACATTGACCCACTGACAAGTACTATGGTTGTCACAGAATTCAAGAAAACATATGTGGTCTATATGTCTTGTTGGTTCTCCAATTCATTCTTCATCACTTGTAATGTGTTGGCATTAAATATGTTCACATGTAATGGAGATGGCTATGATCAGATCGTGTATTTCCAAACATTTTGAATGCTCTATGATTAACTAAGAAATTAATGGATTGCTTGCCATGTCTCATACTCCACAGACTGATTGTGTGGACAAGAAACAATGAATGAACACTACGTATTTATGTTTGCATTTAATAGGCATAGTCTAGTGGTTACTGAGTCATTACCATCAACCTTAAATTGTTTTTTCTTTTTTTCAGTTGAGAAAGGTTAGCATTCATTTTCTTTCGCCATTTGTTACATTTCATTATAAAAATATTTTATTTGCAAGATGATATAAAGGACACACACTACACATAGTTGACTTGGTATGACTTGATTTATGTATAAGTATTCTTGTCTATGTATTTTTTTTAATGCACAATTTAATCCTCCTTTCGATTACGTCAAGAGAAAGGAATCCGGCACCTTGGAGAGGAGGGTTGTTTTTCTTGGTGAATCCGGCACCTTGGGAAAGCTGCTATGACAAAAATTGAAAGCCAATAAGACCAAATATTGGGGAGTGATGTAAGATACAAATCAAGATCCCTATCAAGTTTTTATCCAAACTTAAGGACCTCAAGTGAAAGATATGGACACACGGATCCTATTGGCTATAGCATTTACAGTATCTCATGATACCCAAGTACTCCACATAAATAGCAAAAATCGTTACGAGATCACCTATTTTATGTAAACCTAAATCTTGATATTCAGCACAGGAGGTAGGCCATTGATTCAAGACCAGCAAGGGCATGATCAAGTGCAGTAAAATTTACTTCAAATAATCCTATAGATGATTCGTTGGAATCTTGGTAAACAACCTTTTCAAAAGAACACACGACACCCAACAATATCTGAACACAAGCCAAAAACTTCAGGATTTGGCAGCTTCTGTGAAATAAAAAAGCAAAGATGTTGAAGTTTAATTTAAGCATAGACTAAAGTTGGAACAGTGGGGTGTCTATCTTTTTATGTCTCTCATGATACAAAGGCTCAAGAAAAAGTAAATAACTATAACTGAAAAGCTTGAGATTAAAATTAAATACCCAGGAAAAATAGATCTAATGCTTCCCAAAGTATCACTTCCCATCAAGAGAATGATTATTTGCGATTCTTAAAGCAACAAAACTGTAGCCTAGATCTGCTTTATTTTGTGGTAAAACTGTAATGACTTTAACCCAAAAACCTTTGGTAAAGGACTTCCCCACGTAACTCTTTTTTACTTTCCTGTTCATGTTGTCTCTTGGAAATCAACTCCAAATACCATGCTTGCAGAATATTCCTTAACCACAAAAAAATAATAATTAATAAAGGAAGAAAAAACTTTTCAACAGCTTTAAATAGCCCAAAAACTTTTCAACAGCTTTAAATAGCCCACCAGTTTGCCATAACTGGGCACAAGAGATAGTAAAGAAGAAAGAAAGCATTGAGAAACATTGGTGTTGGGGGCAATGGAGTCAGTGACGAGGGCTTCAACAAACGTAGGTAGCAGAGCCAACGGACAGCAAGGGAAGGATCGATGTGGACACTTCCAAATGCCGTTGCACTACCCAAGATACACCAAAGCCGATTACGAAACCATGCCGGAGTGGAAGCTGGATTGCTTGCTTAAAGAATATGGCCTACCGATGGTTGGGGATGTTGAACAAAAGAGAAAGTTCGCCATGGGATCCTTTCTCTGGTCTCATTAAGTGCTTTGTGTTTTATATATATATATATATATGATGAAAAATTCTTATGGATGTTTTTGTTATCTTCCTTTGAATTCGATCCTTTGTCTTTGGTGATCTTGTGTTCAATATATGTTATGGTAACTATGTTTGAGAGTCAATATATTTTCATGTTTTTGTGATTTGAGGGATGTTTTGGGGCCTAATATCAAGGTGGCTGCAGGCCTTTTGTTGAAGAAAAATGAAAACTTCCCTCTCTCAATTTCTGTTTCAGATCATATTTTGAAAATATAAAATTTGATCTGAAAACAAATTTCAAGGTCTCCTCATAGACTACAAAAATAAATTACATGAGAAAAGCATACTCTATAAAGAATTTGAAACAGATATTTCCCAGCCGTAATGTCTGCTCAAAATGATTTCATTAGTGAGAAGGGATGCCTTTCATTTTCTGCATGAGTTGCAGTTTGCAATGGACTTCATAGACGTGCATGAAGGGGCATCAAATTCATGAGTCACATAAAATCAAGAAATCTAAGATCTGACCAAAATATTCTTAACATTTCGACCACCCCAAATATCATTGTTCTATGCCCAATAAATGCAGCATTCCAGTCCTAAGAGCCTTGTTTCTCAGGCCTATTTGACCCTCTCCTTCAAATAAAACATAAAACGAATGGAACTGGCACCAATATGATTTGATATTAATCCAACGATCAGAACCAGAGCCTTAAGCCCATTTGATTGAGGGAACGCACCGTATCATCGGATTTGAATTTTAAAATAAAACAAAAAAGGGAAAAGTAGCCGTTGCAGTCACCAACCTACTCTCCCCAAGGTCTATATATTGATTACATACATTGTAATTTTTCTCACAACCCGTCAGCCCGTGTGCGTGTGTGTGAGAGAGAGAGAGAGTGAGTGCGGGAGTGCTTGCAATGGAAGCGTGCAAAAGGCTGGAGAAGGCAGGGCAATGGGACTCACAGGAAGCCAGGAAGGTGTAAAGAACGAGAGAGGAAGCGTACAATCAGATCGTTCATTTTTTAGGTTTTCGTTTTCTGGTATTGCATTCTTGGATTCCCACCATGGATTCTTTGATATTTCTTAGGTTTCTTAATGCGCTTTAACCTTTTGATTCTCAATTTTGCAGTTTTTGATGTCAAACATATTGCTGTCATCCTTTTTGGTTTCTCAATTCTAGTTTTTGACGTGAACCAAAAATTTGTGTGTTTCTACGGGTTGCTAATTGGGTCGTCCAAGTTTTGATTGAGCTGGTTTCATACGGATGAGGTATTTTAAAGAAAACAAAGATTCGGTGTCTTTGATCTTCGGAACATTTTACTTGGTCTGCCATGATTCTCAAATCCTTAAAGTTCAATAAGGATAGTCATCGATGTCAATTCTCGTTTAAGTTTTCCCTGGTAGAACTTGGCTCTGAATATATACACATTCTGTGTAAAGAAAGTAGAAATTTTACTCACATGCTAACACATTAGAAAACATCAGGAAGTAAAATGTATTTTAGTTACCCATTTGTTGTTTGATTTATTTTCTGTGTAGCTTTTTCTCAAGGAGATTATACTTGCGGCTGTCTATTTTAAAGTTTGTTTCTTTATTCAGGTCATACAAATCTTGTATATGGATGATGATGCTGACCATATACCTCGCTCTTCCGTGTTTAAGAAGCCATGAACAATATTAAAGACATTCGGCTACTGTCATTGAGCAGGTATTCTAAATTAATTTTCTGTAAGATTTTAGTGCAATAATGTAAAAGCTTTGTAGACGATGATGGTTCAAAAGTGAGTCTTAGGTGTCCAATTTTTGAAAGATATAGTAATAACAATTACAATTGCACTTCATTTAGGAATATTAGCTAGAAGTTTGTTGTTTATTTTGAAATTTAGCAATAATTTTATTGCAGGATATTAGATTAGATTTGAGTATCTGCATAATAAACATGGCTTGGTGATTTGAGTATCTACAAAAAGGTATTTAGCAATAATTCATGGCTTGGTGATCTGCAAAGCCTTAAATAAAAGATGAGAATAGATTTGAGTATCTGCATGGTAAACATATATCTAGTAGTACCATACCTTTTTGTAGATCTGGTACCATATATTAGTCCTGGTATTTGTACCAAGACTTGCGGCCCAGGATGTTTTTTTTAACTACGCAAATTTTCTGTATCTCTTTACTATCTTGATTAAGCTTTTCTGTATAATTCATTTTTATCTTTATTGGAAATTGTTCATGTAACGATGATGCTTTCCATTTTTGGTTCACGTTTGTCATTTTCAGTTCTTGTATTTACAATTCAGATTCCAATCCTTTCTCTCCTTCCCTCTCCTCTCTACCTCCCTCCATCTCCCTTTTATCTCTATCTCTCTTGCTCTATTGTCTCTCCCTCTCCCTCCCTCTCTCTCTTTTCCCTGAGCGAGACTCAAGTGAGCATAGGGCGTGGCCATTGGTGGTTCCGAGGCAAACTCGAGAGAGGATTGGGATATGTCCCGAAGCATGCTCAAGGTTGTTGATGTTGCGATCTTCTAGAGGGACACTAGAGGGAGGATCTAGCAAGATCAACTGTCATCTTGAGGAAACTTGTGGGAGGACCGGGTTGGGCACTGAGGCAAGCTCGACTAGGGACTAGGGCTGCCGAGGGGCACTTGGGGTCGGGGGAGATAGCAGGTCATCATAATGCAAACTTGGGGGAGGACCAGACTGTGTCGCAAGTCCAAGGCAAAGTTTTAAGCAAGACTAGGGCTGTTGAGGCTATGATTGTCCCGAGGCAAACTAAAGAAGGACTATGCAAAGCAAACTCGAGGGAGGATTGAGTGAGGCCAATGGTCCTGCTAAGTCAAACTCAAGGGAGAATTAGGCCAGGACACAAGTCGTCCCCTTGGGAAACTCGAGGGAGGACCGGGATGTGTTGCAAGCCACCCTAAGGGAAACTCAAGGGAGGACCAAGCTAGTACGCAAGTCACCCCTAAGGTAAACTCGATGGAGAGGATCATGCAAGACAATAGATCTTCTTGATCCTCTCTTGAGTTTTCCTCAAGACAACCCCTAGCATCTCTTAATCCTTGAGTTTGCCTTGGGATGATCGCAGCATAACCTGATCATTTCTTGAGTTTAGAGTTTACTTACCTCAAGAAGACTTGAAACGGCCCTAATAGCCCAAGTCCTCCCCTTGAGTTTACCTCAGGAAGACTTGTGTCATCACCAAATCTATCCTCGAGTTTGCCTTAGGACAATCGCGGCCTCACAGACTGGTTCCTCTGTCTGGTTTGCCTCAGCCATAGAACCATCTATTTTCCTTTCTCAAATTTTCCTCAAGACGATCATTGCACTCCCAGTTCTCCCTCTTGTTGGCCCCATGACAAATTGTAGCCTAACCTTGTTCTCCCTCTGAAATATCATGGCCTTAATAGCCAGGTTTGCACTTGAGTTTTCTTCAACATGCCTCAGCAACCTGGAAACATAGATCTGTTGAAGTGGGAAGCGGCGACGATCATCCTGAGGAAAACTCAAGGAAGGATTAGGTGAGCCTTTGGTGAGGCAAAACAAAAAGGTCAATTTCAAGTCTTCATCTCTTTCACTGTTTAGCCTTTCAACACTTAGTAGCCAATCTAAATTCCTCTCTTATGATGGTTTGTGCTTGTACAACCAATCCACCAGCCAGTTTGTCTCAGGACGAACCATGGCATCACCTTATCCTTCCTCGAGCTTGCCATGGGATGATCGTGGCTTCAACAACCTAGCCCCCTCCCTCACGTTTGCCTCGGTAATAGGTGACCTCATTCGGTCCTCTCTCGTGTTAGCATTGTGGCAAAGGCCCAACTAGGTCATCCTTCATGTTAGGTGTGGGTTGACCCCTGGCTAGGCCTGATCCTCTCTAAAGTTTGCTTTGGGAAGACTGGTCCTCCCTCAAGTTTGTCTCAGTGCAACCCGGTCCTTTATTGAGTTTGCTTGGGACAACTTGGCCACCTTTCTAGATCCTCCGTCGAGTTTGCCTTAGGACAATCTCTACCTCATCAACCCTAGTCCTCCTTCTAGTTTGCCTCAAAAGGACCCACAACCTTAGTAGCCTTGAGTTTTCTTTACGACGACTTGCGGCCTAGCATGATAATCTCAAGAGTTTGCCTTAGAGGACCTTTGTGCTTGCCTAATCCTCTCTTGAGTTTGCCTTGACATGATTGGGTCCTCAATAGCCAAAGTCCCTATTTAACTTTACTTCGGGTGATCGACGAGTGTCCTTGTAGATGTTCGTGACCTTGAAATACCTAGTTGCCCCTCACACTTGCCTCGAGCTCTGGCTTGGTCTTCCATTGAGTTTGCCCAAACATAGGGGAGGATCGAACTCATTCACAAATCTCCACGACAAGGACTTGAGGGAGGACTAGTGCTGTTGAAATCGCTCCTGAGGTAAACTCGAGGGAGGATCGTACGAGGTCACAAGTCATCACGTGGCAAACTTATGTGAGGCTAAGGTGAGGCCGTGATCATCCCAATGAAGGACTAGGCTAGGTCGCAAGTTGCTTCAAGGAAAACTTGAGAAAGGACTAGGGTTGTTGAAGCTGTGACCATCACGAGGGGGGACTAGGGTTGTTGAGGCCTCGATCATTCTAAGGCAAATTCAAGGAAGGATTGGGCAAGGGAATGTATCATCTAGATGAAAACTCATGGGAGGACCAAGCTAGGTCGTGAGTTGTCTTGTGGGAGGACTAAGGTTGCTTAGGTCATTATCATACTAAGGCAAACTTGATGGAGAACTAGGGTTGTTGAGGCCACGATTGTCCTAAGTCAAACTCAAGGCAGGATTGTGCAATGCCACAGGTTGTCCCAAGGACAACTCTAGGGAACTCTGGGTAGTGCCGTAAATCACCTTGAGGCAAACTCGATGAGGGACTAGGGTTTGTTAAGGTTGCTATCAGCACGAAGAAAACTCAAGCGAGGATCTCGCGAGGCTGAAATTTTTTCCAAGGTAAACACGAAGGAAGATAAGGTAAACAAATAGATCTTCTTGAGGCAAACTCGAGGGAGAATTATGCTAGGTCATGAGTCATCTAGAGGCCAACTCGAGGAAGGACTAGGGTTTCTGAGTCCGTAATTATCTAGGTAAACTCGAGGAAAGACCTAGCTTAGTCAGAAGCCAAGGGAAACAAAAGGGAGGATAGGATGAGGGTTGTCCTATGGAAAACTAGAGGGAGGAGCAGATAGGCTGCAAGTCATCCCAAACTCGAGAGAGTAGGGTAGCGAAAGATGTGATCTTCTTGAGGATCAAGTGAGGCCTTGTTGGACCAAGCAGGGACGCAAGTCTCTCTCTGAGGCAAACTTGAGGGAAGGCCTCAAATGATCCTCCCTCATGCTTGGCTTGGAAAGATCGCTACCGAATTAATACTAATCCTCCATCAAGTTTGCCTCTGACAAGCCCGATCCTCCGTTGAGTTTGTTCAAAATGCCCCGACTTGCCCAATTTATCGTCGAGTTTGCCTTGGGACAATCATGGCCTTACACTAGCCCCCTGATAAATGGTCAATTATGTGACATTAATACTCTTAAATATCTTGAGTAAAAGTGCTTTATGAGTTAAAATAAGAGTATTAGTTAGATAATGTAAATTAATTTTCTTTGACATACGAAACAATATATTACCCCTAATTAAACTTAGATGCATGCAATTTGATGTGGGGCCGACTAATGCTTACGTAAAACTTATAGTTGAATCTTGGTCGATGTCTAGGAGTGAAGCCATTGCAATAGCTGAAAAATTCTATGAAGATAAAAGCAAGTGAAAGAAATAAATGAAGGGAACTTGATTAAGGCTTCACATGGGTAGTGGGTGGAAGGATTCTTGGTGTTGGTTGGCTAGCTTTTCCTATCTTGATCCGTGTGGTGTTCTTTTGGCATCTAAAAAAAATCTACACTAAGTGAATGATGGGAGCAAATTTCGGTGGATGATCAAATGTGTGGGGCTGGATGTTTGTTAGTGATTTCCGAAAATGGTGAAGGGAAAAGCAAGGGTGAGGCTTGGTCTTGGTTGTGTGATTGCCGTGCATGTTAATAAGAAGTGTAGTTGAGTGGAAGGAAGGCCATGTGAGTGAATGAATCTTTAAAGGAAAAATCAAAAGTGTGGGGCTGGATGTTGTTTAGTAAGTGCCGAAATTGATGAGGGGAGTGGTTGGTTTTTGGTGAGGGAATTTGATGGAACTCACGGACAGCTCACATAAGCCACTCACAAGCACATGCAAACGGAAGAAAAGCAAAGCAAAGCACATGCAAAAGGAAGAAAAGCAAAGCAAAACACATGCAGGAAATAGAAAACAGAAGCAAATACATTCACGGAAAGAAGAAGATTGAAGAAAGCAACACATGCAACAACAATCATGGCAACACACACGGAAGCATAAATCACGGCACCTCCACATTTCACAGCTGGAACTCCACTCACACCACATGCAAGTCTCCCACTCATATAACTCACAGACAGCACCTATAAAAGGAGGGGAAGGCAGCAGGCCAAAGGGGAGTTAGTTTTCAAGTTATTACCTTTGTAGTTTTCAAGTTTATTACCGAGTTAAGTTTCAATTTTATTACCTTGTTGAGTTTTCAATTTTATTACCTTATTGAGTTTTAAAGTTTATTACCTTGTTAGAGTTTCAAGTTTATTACCTTGTTATGGTTTCACTTTTATTACCTTGTTATAGTTTTAATTTTCTTACCTTGTTATAGTTTCAATCTTATTTCTTTAATTTAGTTTGTCTTATTTCCTCGAGTTGATATTATAGACTTTTTATTTTTATTACATTCTAAAGTTAATTTATATTTTCTTAGTTTTTGATATGGTTCCACTTAGATTTATTTTTGTTACTAAAAATATCATGTGTAACTAATTACTAAAGCTTGGGTTGTGGAATGAGATTTAATTTATTTTAGATTCTAGTTTGATGCAATATATTATTGTTTAATGTTGATTTCACTAAATTACTAGTCGGATTCAAATGGAAAATAGTTTGCGGCTCTTGCTCTTATTTTGTTGTTGATGTAAGGCACAACAAAAGCTTGAATTTATCAAGGCCTCTTTTCGATTGATTATGAATATAAATTTGGCTAGTAAATTAGAGAATTTCTTGAGAAAATATTGCAAAAACTTGAGCTTAATTTTTTTATGATCCGAATATCAATTCCTTGACTGGATTGTTAATCGAGAAACTATCTAGAATCCGAGATAAAAAGAATCTCAAACCCAACCCAAGTGTTTGTTAATTTGCCTTTCTTTAGAAACTCTAAATTCAATTTCAATTATTTTTTTTTTGCATAGCAATTTAATTTTATTTTCATCTCACATACTCGATTCATTTGTTCCTCACAAATCTTTTAGAATTTCTAAAGAAAGGCAAATTAACAAACGCTTGGGTTGGGTTTGAGATTCTTTTTATCTTGGATTCTAGATAGTTTCTCGATTAACAATCCAGTCAAGGAATTGATATTCGGATCATAAAAAAATTAAGCTCAAGTTTTTGCAATATTTTCTCAAGAAATTCTCTAATTTACTAGCCAAATTTATATTCATAATCAATCGAAAAGAGGCCTTGATAAATTCAAGCTTTTGTTGTGCCTTACATCAACAACAAAATAAGAGCAAGAGCCGCAAACTATTTTCCATTTGAATCCGACTAGTAATTTAGTGAAATCAACATTAAACAATAATATATTGCATCAAACTAGAATCTAAAATAAATTAAATCTCATTCCATAACCCAAGCTTTAGTAATTAGTTACACATGATATTTTTAGTAACAAAACTTTCTTAGCCAACAAATACTTAAGAGCAGAGTGGTCAGTGAAAATAGTAACAGGAGAACCAAGAATATAAGTCCAAAATTTATCAAGTGCAAAAACCACTGCAAGCAATTCTTTTTCAGTAGTGGTATAATTTTTCTGGGCATCATTCAAGGTTCTACTAGCATAATAAATCACAAATGGCCTATTATCCACCCACTGCCCCAAAACAGCTCCTAAGGCATAATCACTAGCATCTATCATAATCTCAAAAGGAAGGTCCCACTGCGGTCATCCTGAGGCAAACTCAAGGAAGGACCTTAGCTACCAAGGCCATAATCATATAGAGGCAAACTCAAGAGAGCAAGCAGAACCACAATCATCCTTAGGAAAACTCAGAGGAGAATCAGGTGCACAACAATTCACTCCAAGTGAAACTTGAGGAAGGACCAGGAATGGTAGAGGGTCATCTCAAGGGAAACTCAAGGGGAGACTAGGTAGCAAGCCATGAGCATGACATGGCAACCTTGACAGAGGATCCAACAAGTTTGCGGTCATCCTGAGAGAAACTCAAAAAATCATAGGGATGTGCCACAAGTCATTCGAGGCAAACTCGAGGAGAGGACTAGGGCTGAACATTATCGTCCAAGGACAAACTTGAGAAAGGAAAGAGCTAGGCCACAAGTCGCCAGCAACGCGAGAGAGGATAGGATAACGTTGCCTGAGGCAAACTCAAGGGAGAGAGCCTGGTGAGGTCGTGGGTCATCATCCTGTGGCAAACTTGGGGGGGAGGGGTGGGGCTAAAGTGGTTAAGGCCATGATTGTCCCAAGGCAAACTCGACGATAAATTGGGCAAGTCGGGTCATTTTGAACAAACTCAACGGAGGATCGGGCTTGTCAGAGGCAAACTTGATGGAGGATTAGTATTACTTCNTCTTAAGTATTTGTTGGCTAAGAAAGATGCAAAATCACGCTTGATTCGCTGGATTCTATTACTTCAAGAGTTCAACATCAATATTAAGGACAAGAAAGGAGTTGAAAACGTGGTAGCTGACCACCTCTGTAGATTGCCATCATCTCCTTCTTCAAATGTCAGCCTTCCTCTTGATGATAGTTTTCCGGATGAGCAGCTGTTTGTGGTTGATAGAGCTCCCTGGTATGCTGACATAGTCAATTATCTGGTGACTGAGCGAATGCCTTCTGAATGATCAACCCAAGATAAGCGTCGGTTTCTCTCTGAGGTATGAAACTTCTACTTTGATGATCTATATGGGTGCATGTGGTGGTCATTTTTCAGCTAAGAAAATAGTTTCAAAAATTTTACAAAGCGGTTTTTACTGGCCATCCATGTTTAAAAATGCTTATAATTTTTGCAAGTCTTGTGAGCCTTGTTAAAAATTGGGATCCATTAGCAAAAGAGACATGATGCCTCTTTTCCCTATTCTTACTTTAGAAATTTTTTATTGTTGGAGAATAGACTTCATGGGGACCTTTTCCGGTTTCTTTTGGAAACACATACATTCTATTAGCTGTGGATTATGTTTCAAAATGGGTGGAGGCCATTGTTTGCAAAACAAATGACCATTATGTTGTCCTGAAATTTTTGCAATCTTTGTTTGCTCGTTTTGGCATGCCAAAAGTTATTATAAGTGATGGAGGTTTTCATTTTTGCAATAAACTATTTTCTACATTTGTGAAGAAATATGGTATCACACACAGAGTTTCTACCCCTTATCACCCTCAAACAAATGGGCAAGCTGAATTGGCAAAAAGAGAAATAAAAATTATTTTAGAAAAAACCGTCAAGCCTAATAGGAAAGATTGGTTAGTTAAATTTCTTGATACTTTGTGAGCTTATAGGACAGCTTTTAAAACAAATCTAAAGATGTATCTTTATCGATTAGTTTATGGTAAATCTTGTCATTTACCTGTTGATATTCAGCATCGAGATCTTTGGGCCATAAAACATGTTAACATGTCACTTGATGAAGTTTCAAGGTTGAGAAAATTGTAGATAAATGAATTGGATGAAGCTCGTCGGAATGCTTATGACAATGCCCAGCTGGCAAAGGAACGCATGAAAATTCTACATGATTAGAAAATTCATCCAAAGCATTTCACACTTGGCCAGGAAGTTCTCCTTTACAATTCTCGCTTGCATATTTTTCCTGGTAAATTGAAATCCCGATAGAGTGGGCCGTACATTGTGAAGAACGTTCATCCTCATAGCGCGGTAGACATTGTCAATCCGAAGAATGGTAATAACTTCACTGTCAACGGACAACGTATAAAGTCATTTCTGAAGGTTTTTGATCCACATGAAGAGATCTTACTTGTGCAAGACCCCAGGGAAGTGTTTTAAGTTGCTTTTCCTTCTTTACAGTTTTCTTTATTTGCATTTTTTTTATTTGTTCTTTTACTTTGGTTTTATATTTCATGTTGATTGTTTGTTTTGCTTGCTTAGTTCTGTGCACTTTGTTTCTTTCGTTCGACTCATTGATGACTATGTCTCTCACTAGTTGGGGCGTAGCATGTGTGCACAGTTTATATAAAAAATAAAAAAATAAAAAATAACATGGTGTCCATTGATACATTTATGATTGAGCATCTTGGTGGAGTAGTTGAGTGGGATCATTTGTGAAGATTTATTTTCAAGCTTAAACATAGAGCATGATTTTTGATGCATCATATTTTGTTGATATGTGACTTGAAACACCAGGACGTTATGCTTATTGAGATGAAACTTAATAAAATTTTTGTAGAACAAAAGGCAAATTTTGAAGGATATTTTGCACATTGCTTGTAGTGTTCCTTATTTACCATTCATTGATTTAACACTGAAGAAGTAAACTGCAAGACTACCAAGCCATGCCAAAAAGAAAAAGAGAAAAAAAAGAAAAAGGAAAAGGATTTGAAAAGATTAGAAAGAAAAGAAGAAAAGAAAAAAAAAAGAAAAAAAAGGAGAGAAAATGAATAAAGGCGACTTAGTGAACTTTCCTAAGTAAAAAGGGCTAGAAACAGTTACCCAAGACTTTAGGAGTTGAGTGTCCAACCTTTAAAAACAGAGCTGGCGTGAAAACTGCTAGTCCCTTAGGCTTTGAGGTAGTTAGAATCAGCAATGATTAATCTTGAGGTTGAAAAATCCTATAACAAATCTTGGCTAGTAATGAGAAACACACAACCGGTTTAGCTCTACACACACATTTGAGTTCTGAGACATTTGCCTTAATTCTATGTGAAAGATTGTTGATATAGTCTTGGTGGGTATAACCCTTGGGGGTTGAGTAGTAACGTGTCACTTTTGTGAAAATTCAGAATTGTGTTTGATTGTTTTTGTTTGAATTTTGATCTTTATGCAATATTCATCTCAATTAATTTTTACTATTTTGCTCAAGGATTAGTAAAATTTTAAGCAGAAATTCATGCTTTTAATCAATTACTTTATCATTACTTTATCATTGGTTTTATATGGAAAAATGAATAAATCAAAGTTGTAATTTTAATTGATTAAAAGCATTAATTTCTGCTTAAAATTTTACTAATCCTTGAGCAAAATAGTGAAAATTAATTGAGATGAATATTGCATAAAGATTGAAATTCAAACAAAAACAATCAAACACAATTTTGAATTCTCACAAAAGTGACACGTTACTACTCAACCCCCAAGGGTTATACCCACCAAAACTATCTCAACAATCTTTTACATACAATTAAGGCAAATGTCTCAGAACTCAAATGTGTGTGTGGAGCTAAACCGGTTGTGTGTCCTCATTACTAGTCATAATTTGTTATAGGATTTTTCAACCTTAAGATTAATCATTACTGATTCTAACTACCTCAAAGCCTAAGGGACTAGCAGTTTTCACACCAGCTCTGTTTTTAAAGGTTGGACACTCAAACCTCAAAGTCTTGGGTAACTATTTCTAGCCATTTTTACTTAGGAAAGTTCACTAAGTTGCCTTTATTCCTTTTCTCTCTCTTTTTTTTCTTCTTTTTTTTTTCTTTTCTTCTTTTCTTTTCTTTTCATTGTAATCTTTTCAAATCCTTCTCCTTTTTTTTTTTTCTCTTTTTCTTTTTGGCATGGCTCGGTAGTCCTGCAGTTTACTTCTCCAGTGTTAAATCAATAAATGGTAAATAAAGAATACTACAAGCATAAGCATGTGCAAAATGTCCTTCAAAATTTGCATTTCGTTCTACAAAAATTTTATCAAGTTTCATCTCAATAAGCATAACATCCCGGTGTTTCAAGCCACATATCAACAAAATATGATGCATCAAAAATCATGCTCTATGTTTAAGCTTGAAAATAAATCTTCACAAATGATCCAGCTCAACTACTCCACCAAGATGCTCAAATTCCACCAAGATGCTCAATCATAAATGTATCAATGGACATCATGTTATTTTTTTTATTTTTTATTTTTTTTATTTTTTATATAAACTGTGCACACATGCTACCCCCCAACTAGTGAGAGACATAGTCCTCAATGAGTCGAACGAAAGAAAACAAAGTGCACAGAACTAAACAAGCAAAACAAACAATCAACATGAAATATAAAACCAAAGCAAAAGAACAAATAAAAAAATGCAAGTAAAGAAGGAAAAGCAACTTAAAACACTTCCCTGTGGTCTTGCACAAGCAAGATCTCTTCATGTGGATAAAAAACTTTCAGAAATGACGTTGACAGTAAAGCTATTACCATTCTTCGGATTGACTACCGCGCCATGAGGATGAACGTTCTTCACAATGTATAGCCCACTCCATCGGGATTTCAACTTACCAGGAAAAATATGCATGCGAGAATTGTAAAGGAGAACTTCCTCGCTAAGTGTGAAATGCTTTGGATGAATTTTCTGATCATGTAGAATTTTCATGCGTTCCTTTGCCAGCTGGGCGTTGTCATAAGCATTCCGACGAACTTCATCCAATTCATTGATCTACAATTTTCTCAACCCTGAAACTTCATCAAGTGACATGTTAACATGTTTTATGGCCCAAAGAACTCGATGCTGAATATCAATAGGTAAATGACAAGCTTTACCATAAACTAATCGATAAGGAGACCCCTAGATTTGTTTTAAAAGCTGTCCTATAAGCCCACAAAGTATCAAGAAGTTTAACTGACCAATCTTTCCTATTAGGCTTGATGGTTTTCTCTAAAATAATTTTTATTTCTCTATTTGCCAATTCAGCTTGCCCATTTGTTTGAGGGTGATAAGGGGTAAAAACTCTGTGTGTGATACCATATTTCTTCACAAGTGTAGAAAATGGTTTATTGCAAAAATGAGAACCCCCATCATTTATAATAACTTTTGGCATGCTAAAACGAGCAAACAAAAATTGCAAAAATTTCAAGACAACATGATGGTCATTTGTTTTGCAAGCAATGGCCTCCACCCATTTTGAAACATAATCCATAGCTAATAGAATATATGTGTTTCCAAAAGAAACCGGAAAAAGTCCCATGAAGTCTATTCCCCAACAATCAAAAGTTTCTAAAGTAAGAATAGGGGAAAGAGGCATCATGTCCCTTTTGCTAATAGATCTCAATTTTTGACAAGGCTCACAAGCCTTGCAAAAATTATAAGCATCTTTAAACATGGAAGGCCAGTAAAAACTGCTTTGCAAAATTTTTGAAACTTTTTTCTTTGCTGAAAAATGACCACCACATGCACCCATATGACAAAATCAATCTCAAAACCGAAGAAAACTCATCATCAGGAATGCATCTTCGAACGAACAATATTTAAAAAGATATGGATCATCAAAGTAGAAGTGTCGTACCTCAGAAAGAAACCGACGCTTATCTTGGGTGGACTATTCAAAAGGCATTCGCTCAGTCACCAGATAATTGACTATGTCAGCATACCAGGGAGCTCTATCAACTACAAATAGCTGCTCATCCAAGAAACTATCATCAAGAGGAAGGCTAGCATTTGAAGAAGAAGATGATGGCAATCCAAAGAGGTGGTCAGCTACCACGTTTTCAACTCCTTTCTTGTCCTTAATGTTGATGTTGAACTCTTGAAACGTGGTTTTGCATCTTTCTTAGCCAACAAATACTTAAGAGCAAAGTGGTCAGTGAAAATAGTAACAGGAGAACCAAGAATATAAGTCCAAAATTTATTAAGTGCAAAAACCACTGCAAGCAATTCTTTTTCAGTAGTGGTATAATTTTTCTGGGCATCATTCAAGGTTCTACTAGCAAAATAAATCACAAATGGCCTATTATCGGAAGGTCCCACTGTGGGGGTTGCACAATAGGGGTAGTAAGCGACTTTTTAAGGGTATCAAAAGCTTTTTGGCACTCATCAGTCCAAACAAATTCAATATCATTTTGTAAAAGAGTGCACAAAGGTTTTGCAATAGAACTAAACCCTTGAATAAACCGCCTATAAAAGCCACCATGACAAAAAAAAGAACGAATATCCCTAACAAATTATGCAAACAACTCTCAAAGGATTTTCCAAAAACAAAGAAATCATCCATGAATATTTCACAAATATCATCAATCATGTCAGAAAAAATACTCATTGTGCATCTCTGAAAAGTATTACACAAACCAAAAGGCATAGTAAAAGCAAAAGTGCCAAAAGGACAGGTGAAAGTGGTTTTCTCCTGATCCTCAGGCGCTACAGCAATTTGATAATAATCAGAATAGCCATCCAAGAAACAATAATATGCATTACCAACTACTCTTTCTAAAATTTGATCCAAGAATGGTAAAGGAAAATGATCATTCCTACGAGCTGAATTAAGTTTTCTATAATCAATGCACATTCTCCAGCCAGTAGGAATCAACTCATTTTTATCATCTTTTATGACAGTCAAACTAGATTTTTTTGGCACTTGAGTTGGACTTACCCACTTACTGTCTGAGATAGGATAAATGATACCCACTGCGAGTAGTTTAAGCACCTCCCTCTTTCTTAATACTTCAATCAATTGGGCTTCATTCTTCTGATTTAGCTTTGAGGAAATCACCACCGGAAAAGTGCCTTCTTCAGGACCAAGAAGCACATACTTTAAATCTTGAGGAAGTGGTTTCAGTTCCAACTGGGGAACTCTTCCTCTGAAAATTTAAGCATGTCTGGTGGTGATAGAGCTTCAAACTGGGGTTTCCATCTTGCTCCCACAAATTGTACTTCAAGTAGTAAAGAAGAATCTACAAAACAATAAAAAAATTCAAGTAAAAATCAAGTTCATTGATATGATCAATTTTCTCATCAAGTAAAAATTCAGGTGTTTGAAAAATATAATCATCATCAGATAAGTGAGAAGTTGAGCAAATAAACTCTATTGGTGTCAAACTCTCCACAACATTCAAATCACTTGTGTCATCAAAATGTGCTGGCATTTTGCAAGCGTTGAAAACGTTAAATTCAAGTGCCATGTTCCCAAAGGTAAGCTTCAAAACTCCACTTTTGCAATTGATCAAAGCATTTGATGTAGCTAGGAATGGTCTTCCTAGGATGACAGGAGCTTGGTAAATAGTGGAGGTTGGCTACTGCATATCAAGAACCACTCCACTGGGTTGTAGAATTTGTCCACCTGGACCAACACGTCCTCTACAATACTGTCTCGCTTAATATCAATGCACTAACTTGCTCCGTTAGGATTCTTCTTTAAATTCACCTTCCTCTTCACTGTGCACAAGTCCTACAAAAATTTTGCATATGAAGGCACTTGTTGTATGGCATCCAAGAGTAGAATATTGATCTTCACTTGCTTGAAAATCTCTTGAATCTCCATGTGGTATTTGTTCTTTTAGCCAGCTGCCAATCTCTGATAATAGGGAACCACAGGTTGATATCCCTTACTAGTCTCAGCATCTGCACTCACAGGCTTCTTCAGCTCTAGTCTCACTACCCTCTGGTTCTTTCTCAACTTCATCAGTTTCTATTACATCTTCAGGTGTAGGACCAACTACCTATGTGTCTATAGGAATCTCTGGTTGGGAAACTTCCTTCCCACTTCTCAAAGTAAGAACTGCCTTCATTGTCTCAATAACATCCCCTAAGACATTATGCACTTGCTGTTGTTGTTGCCTGTATACTTGAGGATTAGGCTGAGGCTGTGCTGGAAATTTCCCTTTCTCTAGGGTGCTCAAGGTCATGCTCATCTTATTAATAGTGCCTCTCAACTCAATTTTGGGCTGAGTGTTTTGATTGTTTGTGGTGGCCTGAATCTGCATGAATTGCTGAAGTGTATTGGCCATCTGTGCCATACTGTCATCTAGAGACTCATGAAGGCTGAGAACTCTGTGCAGCTACATGAGTCTGAAATCTAGGAGGAGCTACAAAAGATAGCTCTAAGAACTCTGATATGGTAGATACTGGTGCTGAGGAGCACCCTGATTGAAAGGCTGCTGCTAAGGTGGTGGGGACCGACCAGGCTGATCATTTCTCCATGAGAAATTTGGGTGATTCCTCCACCCCGGATTATATGTGTTGGAGAAAGGCTGATTCTGTGCTCTATTGACCTAGCTAGCTGATTGCATCTGCTCAGACCCACTTTCTTGAAATACTGGCATAAGCGGGCAGTCTTGGGTCTTATGGTTCGAATCAGCACATATAGAACATGTCTCTACTACTTTCACAGCCTTCACTTTTTTCATTTCCATGACCTCCAGTCTTCTAGTCAATGCAACTATTCGGGCTTGAACATCAGTATCTTCCTTAAACTCATATCTACCCCCTCCAGAAATAGCCCTCAGTGGCTGTGCTGCTAATGGAACTCAATCAGTACAAGTGTTCCACTGTTGTGCGCTCTTAGCAAGATAGTCAAAAAATGATAAAGCTGCATCAGGTTCCTTGCTAAAGAACTCCCCATTGCACATTGTCTGAACAAACTGCTTGCATTCTGGAGTGAGACCAGTGTAAAAATAGCTCACCAACCTCCAAGATTCAAAACCATGATGTGGACAAATGTTCACCAAATCTTTAAATTTTTCCCAACTAGCCTGAAAGGTCTCATCAGGTCTCTGATTGAATTGGCTGATTTGCTCTTCCAAAAACTGAGTTCTCTGAAAAGGAAAAAATTTCTGTAAGAATTCACGCTGCATATCAGACCAACTAGAAATAGAATTAGGTCTCAAAGAATTAAACCAAATCTTCTCTTTATCCTTTAAAGAGAAAGGAAATAAACGAAGTCTAATGAATTCATCAATAATGTTGCGCCTAAACTTTGACTCAAATTAATGAACCAAAATTTAGTGCAGTTTTACCTGCAAGTATACAGGTGTTGTAGTACCTTACAGGATCGAATCCATAGGGATTGACTTATGTGAAAAATTCTCTCAAACAAATGAAAATAAAATACTAAAAGAGATGCGCGATTGAAACGATAAGCTGTGTTGATACGGAAAAAGGCTAAGGTTTCGAGGATTCGTTTAATAATTTAAAATATTGTTTCCGATCGAATTACTTCAATTAAACTAGAATAATGATTCCGTTTAATTGGAGGATTTAGCATTTAAGATCAAGGAAAAATAATTACTAATGATTGAGTATGAGCGATTGATGATTAAAACACTTACAAATCTATTTGACTATCACAGGGATTTCTCAAGCATTCACTGTATTCGGAAATCACAATGAATCAAGATAAATATATAGATAATCAAAATATCCAATAATAAAATCCTTCAATCGATCAAACTCGCAAAATAAATTTGTTGTCGATCCAAAAACAATTTTTAAATCATTAAACTTTACCTCTAACCTTAGTATGAAAATTTAGCCAATCATATTCATCACAAATACTATAAAAATTAAATAAACATTATCCATGATAAAAATAAAATAAAACACAAGCTAATAATGAAAACAACTTTGATCATAAAATAAAAGTGGAGAGAAAATTTAGCTGAAAAGAACTCCCCTCGAAACCAATCCGTCCCACAGCTTCTCACGAGAATTTCCCCAAGTTTGCGTTGCCTGCCTCCTTCACGTGTGAACTCGTTGCTTTCCTCTACTCTCTGCTTCAATCTCATTCAGTCAATACAAATGAAAAGATAAGCACCCCAACGTAAACTCTACTAGCGTTCCGTCAACCTCTCCGTTCAGCTCTCTGCTGGCTTGCTCTCCGTTCACGTCGTCTGCTGCAGTCCAGCAGCTCCTTTCTTATTTTGTTCGGTCTCCTTTCCGTCTGCTGCAGTCTAGACGAAGTGAACCAGCCACCCTTCAGTTCGTCCCTTCTGTTTTTCTGTAAAACACCAGCAGCTCCTCTTCCATGAAGTGAGAGAAAGCCCAGACGAAGTCCCTCTCCGTTTAAAGCCTCTGCATGTCTTTTTTTTTTCTCTCTCTTTTTTTTTTCTCTTTTGTTTTTATATTCACTCTCCGAACGTCCCACTTCTCTTTGAACGTAAACTCTGTTTTTCTTCTCTGTTTTTGTTTTCTTCCGTAAGTTCCGTAAACTTCTTCTTCTGCTTTCTGTCTTCTTTTGCTTTCGGCTTGCTCTCTTTTTTTTTTTCTTTCGGTGGTTTTTGTTGACTGTATGTGAAGCACATGCAGCTTATTCCATTTTCCTTCATTTCGGTTACCTCTTCCTTAATTTCAGCTCTTTTTCCACACATGCTTCTTCAAAGCTTCCTTCCCCTGTGAATTTTCTTTATACTGCAAATGAAGAAATAAAAATAACACTCGAAATAAATAATAAAGAAAAATAGATTATTAAAAATATATTATATATGTGAGGAAATATTGTCTAATTAAATCATAGTTATAAAATTAAGCATAAACATGATATTAATCAATTAAAAATCACGACTCGTATTTATGCTTATTAACTATTTTTCCATCTAAAACCAATAATAATGGCACGAAGCAATTGAAATACATTGGTTTTAAATAGCTAAAATATGCAATTTTACAGTTCAAACACACCCCCTAACTAGCTTTTTGCTAATCCTTGAGCAAAATAGTGAAAATTAGTTGAGATGAACATTGCATAAAGCTCGAAATTCAAACGAAAACGATCAAACATAATTCTGAATTCTCACAAAAAATTGATTCGTGACTACTCAACTCCAAGAGTTGTATCCACAAGAAAAGTCTCAACAATTGTTCACATAGAATTGGGGCAAATGTCTTAGAACTCGGATATGTGTGTGTGGCTAAACCTCTGTATGTTCCTCATTAATAAGCATGATTTATCAAAGGATTTTTCAACCTTAAGATTAATCATTATTGATTCTAACTACCTCAAAGCCTAAGGGACTAGAAGTTTTCACGCCAACTCTGTTTTTAAAGGTTGAACACTCAACCCCCAAAGTCTTGGGTAATATTAGTGAGGAACACTACGAGTGTAAGCATGTGCAAAATATTCTTTCAAAACTTGCCCTTCATTCTATATAAATTATACTAATTCTCATTTCTGTAAATATCGCATCTCAGTGTTTCAAGTTACTCTTCAACAAAATGTGATGCATCATAAGTCATGCTCTATGCTTAGGGTTGAAAATAAATCTTCACAAAATAATTCCACTCAACTACTCCACCAAGATACTCAAATTTCACAAAAATGCCAGAAGTGTGTGTTAATCATTTATGTTTCAATACACCTCACAAATATTTTTTTTTTTTGGTACTAACATATCTTCAACAGAAAACTCTCCCCCCAACTAAATGTGACATTGTCCTCAATGTTTAGTAAATGAATGTTCAACGACATATGCTATGCAGGCATGAATTGAAGCAAGATAAACATTGCAGAACATATATTGAAATGAAAGAATAAAGAGGAGAGACGTCACCTGAGATACTCGAGTGCGCACAGGGAGTAGATTTCTATCAAAGTTAGAAGATACAAAAAGCAAAAGAAATAAAAACAAAACAAACAAAAATGGTATATACAATGAGGAAACAGAAATGGTTTCAACCTTTGTCCTCAAAAGGTGTTCTCCATTTACCAGCGTCCATTATAGGAGTCGATTCTGGCAAAAGATTCATAGGTGCAAACACAGAATCATCATCAAAAGTTTTACCATCATGATCCAAACAAGCCTCAGGGGAGTCAGAAAAAATTGACAAATCAGATTTATTTTGCACACGAGTTTGGATCGAATTTACTTCTTGCACCTCATCATCTTCTCCAGGTTGTTTACAAATATTGAAAATATTCAACTCCAAAGTCATGTTGCCAAAAGAAATTATCATCACACCACTCCACAATTTATTAAAGCATTTGAAGTCACAAGGAATGGCCTACCCAAAATGATAGGAATTTGAGTGCAAACATCAAAGACAGGTTCTGTGTCCAAAACAATGAAATCCACTGGAAAATAAAATTCGCCTACTTGCACTAGCACATCCTCAACTATCCCTCTCGGTATCTTAATTGAACGGTCAGCAAGTTGGAGTGTTACCTTGGTGGGTTTAAGTTCACCAAGACCCAACTGCTCATATACTGAGTAGGGTAGGAGGTTAACACTGGCTCCCAGGTCAAGTAAAGCTTTTTCAATTTTAAAATTTCCCATCACGCAGGAAATGGTTGGACAACCCGGGTCTTTGTATTCTGCACCTTCATCATACGCTTCACTGTGCACAAATCTTTCAAAAATTTAGCATACGATGGAATTTGTTTGATTGCATCCAACAACGGAATATTGATTTTTACCTGCTTGAAAATTTCAAGAATATCAGTATTCTGAACCAACTTGGGAGAATGTTGCAACCTTTGGGGAAATGGTGCAGGTATTGGGCATTTTACAGGCATATCTAGCTCAACTTTCTCAAGTTCACCATCACTCTTGGAATTTAAGGAATTGTTGGTCTCATCAACTTTCGTTGAAGTACTCTTATCAATTATTTTTCCACTGCGTAGAGTGGTGATGGACTTGGCATGTTCAAATTTTGAATCAGAGGGATTTGAATTTCTTACATCAAATTTACCTTTGGGATTCGGCTGAGGTTGAGCAGGAAATTTACCATTTTCTTGAGCTTGTAACGCAGAGGTCAAGTTGCTAATGGAACTTCTTA